>OX579633.1:44187918-44596731 GCA_951230915.1 Antitrichia curtipendula
CAATGTCTTCTAAGCTAACCAAATTGAATTAAAAACGGAAAAAAGAGAAACCGAATCACTAAGCTCCGTACTAATCCTAAACCAGAAACGCACCAAATTAATTTCCTACAAACAGATTCATCTGGTCCGTCTACATACTCCAAGGTCCAACAAGAATGGCGGCAATTAATCACACGATCAGAAACGAAAGGAAATATCTAATGCCTGATGAGAACGTCCAAGAATGCCGGGCACATCAAAGCAAATGGCAATCCTGAAAAGTATCATAGCACCACACACACACCCTAACACGCAGCCTGCTAAACGATTAGCTCGCGATACATGAACTCGCAATTGCATCGGTCACAATTCCATGCGCGAAAAACACCGAGCCATTTCCCAACCAAGCAGGCTATGTTACGGAATAAGAAAACCTTCTTACACGCAGATCGCTGAGTTGTAAGACAACCAAATTGAATCGAATCAGACGAAAAGGAAACCGAATCTCTAAGCTCCGTACTAGTCCTTAACCAGAAACACACCAACCTAATATTTTACAAGCACGTTACCCTGACCCGTCTACGTAGGCGGGCCAAGGCGCTACAAGAACTACAAGAAAGCTGCAATTAATTTCAAGATTAGAAAATTAGAAAATCTCTGGATAAAAGAAGCATACTAACCACAAACGTATCCCTAGAAAGAAACTCATCACAATTTCCAACAAGCTAGATCTCGAGCTTAGTAAATCCAGTATACCTGGGGCACATACACAGGCTGATTGAGCTCCCCGGGCCGAATCTCCTCTACGGGATGCTCGTGCTCCTTATTCAGCTTCACGTACCGCGAGGCGGACGTTTCTTCGGGGACAGACATCCTGGATCGCACTCTAGCTTAAACTTAACCCCGTGAATCTCCTCGCGAATCCCAACCCAAACAAGCGAGTGTTAGCTCCAACCGAGGCGGCGTAATCGATGAAAATGGTAAGCACGCCAAGGGCTTCTCTGCGAAATGGCGCGCACGACCCTGCGCATGGTCGGCAGCACTGCAATACAAAATCAATGACAAAGAGCAGGATGACGACGAAGAAGCTCCTTGGAAGAGGAGGACGACGTTGACGACGTGAAACCCTAACACGGATTTGCTGTTCGCACTAATTAGTTACCCACTTTAATTTTGGCTTAAGGTAACAAGGCCAGAAATCGCCCACCTAAGTGCTGAATCTGAATTTTGGGGAGGCGAAGCTTCTTGAAATAATTTTCAGTGGAAAGACAAGTGGAATTGGCATCTAATCCAAGTCGTTTCATAATTTTTAGAGCTTTGTGGAATTAGTTACAAAATTTTGAAGTTGAAATGACATAGGGTTCTAAAATCGCCCACCTCCTAAAATGTACACTATTTGTACATTGTTGAAGACTATGAAAAAGCAACATGAACACATAGTGTACATTTAAGGATGTGGATGGTTTTAAAGTCTATGCCATTTCAGAGCCTATTACCTTACTAGAAAGCGATTGCACCAATTTAAGTTAGAGAGACCATTTTGCTTTGCTTTGGAAGGCACCAAAGCATGATTGGAATTCTAACTTTTGTTGGCACCGTATTGAAGTTAAGGTGGGTACACCCCGGAATTGCACCCTACATAAAATCGCTATCATCACTCTATGTACATTTCCAAAATCAATATGTACATATGGTAAAGAAACAATTTTAGAAGATCTACCAAAAAAAACTTTGATCCTTCATAACTCTTGCATATGGAATCTAAATGTCATGTTATTTGGTGCATTGGAACCTCCTTTCACTTTCCAACAATAAAATATGAAAATTTGACAAGTTTAATAAAAGTAACTAGGCATAGTATCATAAAGTAGTGGTTTGGGGATACCCACCTTATCAAGCTTTTGAGCCCCTTGCTACAGCATTTGCTTGTCTTCCAAGTCTAAGGAAAGTAATTACATCTAAAAGAGTCATGATCGATCTGTTTTTTTTATTTTTTTAGGCAATGTAGAAAGTGGTCTCCAATTGAACAGTGAATCTATTTGCATCTATTGACATAGATGAAGCATACAAAACATGAATGAAAACACACATGTTCATCCAACATTGCATACATTCATCCATAATAGAAAAATATTTTGTCTAAATTATATAGCAACTAAGTGAATTTATCCATTGAAGATAGGAAAATCTTTTGTTCAATATTCTCTATAAAAAAATTGTATAGTTTTTTAGCAATAAATTTCCTCTCCCCTCCAAAATATTGGTTCTAATAAGTAATTAAGTATGGTTTCAATTCTTATATTAAAAAAGATTTGTAGGATCTTGATGATAGTTTGGGGTAGTTTTTGGTTAGTTATAAAATCTCTATTCTAAAACAAACTTTGAAGTCCTTTATTTAACTCAATTTTCAAAAAAATTGAAAAAAAATAAGAAAAAATAAGGTGTATAGTGTGTGTTACAACATTACAAACATTGGGATTGGCATTTTTTCAATTCCGTAAATAAATTGTTAACAATTTAGTATTTTGAATCATTTTCTACTTTTTTCTACTTATTATTTTTTTCCTATATGTACAATTCCAAATGATCTGAAATTTTCAAGCATGTAGCCAACTTGCCTTGGAAAAGGAATCCGAAGAGTAACCACCATTTTGAACATTTTTTCATACAAATGTGACCTTGTGAAGTGCAGCTTCTATGTTTTTTGCACAGCCAAAAAAAGGATTTTTGTCACTTCAAACGCTAATATCTTGCAATACACAGTAGAAATATCTAAAACTTTTCCAACATCTACTCAAACTAGCATACTAAAAGATCCTATAGTTACATGTATCTAAATTTTTTTTTTTCTAAAGTTTGGTACTTATCCTAGAAATGGCAGTTTTGGAATGGTTTTGGTGAAAACATAGTCCAAAACATTTAGGGGTTAAATGATACAAAAGATTGTTACCTACTTTATTCCATTATTTAGGACACGACCACACCAAGTTAATACTTGCTCTAAGGATAAGATATTTTTGTCATCCATTTCTTAAGATATTTAGGCCTATTATAGGCCAAACCTTAGAAGGTTATGTTCAAAGACTTCATTTGTTGTCTTTTTAACAATGGAAGAAAGAAAGTAGCAATTCTCTAAATAATAAATGATATCAATGCTAGCATTAGTTAATAAAATTAGAAAATAAATCTTTAAAAAAATCAATAAGTCCTTCTAATGCTTACAAATTTCTTAAACTAAATGCAAAATTGGATCAAATTCTACAAGCTAAAATGGCCACAACATTCTAAAATAGAAAGGGTGGGTTTCCATTGTACAGTGCTTAAGGTATAGTGGGAGGCCTCCCCCCGAGGGCCTCCCGTCCTGTGAGGGCCCTGCCTCGAAGGCGAGGGCGGGAGCCCGAGCCTGAGGGGTGGGGCCCTCACAGGACGGGAGGCCCGAGGGGGGAGGACTCCCGCTGAGTTAAGCACGCGAGCCTGAAAAATTTATAGGATTGTGCCAGGCATTAATTATAGTGCCAGGCACGATTATCGTGCCAGGCACTATAATTAATGCCTGGCACGATCACGAATACATTGTGGCGTATAATCGGGCATTTTTTTCTACAGTAGTAAGCTGTAGAGTGCTTAACGATGTAAGGAGAAGCATCAATTTCAGGGTTATAGATTCAACAATGAAAAGGAATTGCACTGAAGTTCAAGAATATAATTATGGAGTTGGCTATTTCACCTTATGCTCATGAAAAAAATTAAAAAATAAGAAATTGAAATGTGGAATGTAAAATAGAAATTTCTATTATTAAATATGATTGGGTCATGTTTTCAAGGAATTGCTTGTTGCATATTTAAAGACACTACTAATGGCACTAAAGTGACTAAAATAGTTCTAACGTGAAACTAATCATTAGTTAAAACACTATAAGGAAAAGTGGTCCATTAAAACAAAATTTAGGCCTCAAAAAGGCCACGAGTTTTTAGTGGCAGCGATGTAATTATAGAAGAAGTTGAATTTTTCTTTTCTTTTTTTTGTTAGTAGCTGATGTAGCAATAATAGTGCCACATCAGCGCCATGTTAGATTGGATATTTTTTGATATTTTTTAAATATTTTTTTATTTTTCTGTATTTTCATTGCGAGGGGGCTGAAATAAAAAGTTAGTGGCCCTCCGTAGGGTTCAGATTTTTTTAATGCTTTTAAGCCGTGTAGTCCTAGTAGTATAGTCTTATAATTAATGACCTTTAGGAGATTTTTAGTAAGATTTTACTAGACATACATGGATTTTTAGTAATATTTTATTGAAAATCTTATAAAAGGTCATTATTTATTAGATTATACTACTAGGACTATACTTAAATTAAAACACCCCTTTCTTTTGGCTTTAAAGTGCAAACTAAGGTAACTACACCAAATTTCAACGACATTCTAAAATCAACCACTAAAGATTCTTGTCTAAAACATTATCCTACTATTTGTGAGAGTATAAAGTTGTTTTTAAAAACACCTATTTTCAACACTTTGAAAAATTTAGTTTTTTCATTAGGGGTCCATAAAATACTTTCTAAGAGAAATCGACCCAGAAATTGATCTAGAATCTTCTTTTGACTACCAACAAAACCTTAGATAAAAAGTTTTTTAATACAATAATAAGAACTTTGTTGAATTGCTTAATTATAAAGTTTTAGGTATACTTACCATAACCTTTAAATGCTTCAATCATTTTTTGAATTTTTGCACATATTTGCTTATATGTTTGTATAGAAATATCAATTACCATAATTTCATGAAATTTTTCATAAAGGAAGGTTATCTTTTCAACATTATGCCACATTTAACTACTTTTAGATTTTTAAGTGAATTATAGACAAAACATGCAAAGATCTTTAGATAATAACATCTAGAGATCTCCAAATGTTTGTTTAGATCTTCAGATGTTTTGTATTGATATCCTAATGTTTTGCATTATCTCCAAATGACCAATTTTTTTCTATTATTAATTCTTGATCCTTCAAAAGTCCAGAAGTAATTAAATACAACATTATTCAAGTATTACATTGGATGAATGAGAAGTTGGCTGGACTGAATACGACTTCAAGAATTGAGTCAATGTTCTTGTTAGGGAGCAATAAATAAGGCCAACTAGGGAAGAAAAAAGTTGTTGTAGCCCAAATATGGTTTGCACAATGTCTAATGCACTCTTAATACACTCCACATGGCGGCTTAACAAAATAATATCTTCTTTGAAAGTTGGGTTCATAGATGATTGTGCATGTATCCCCACAAACTCATTTTTTGAGGCCATATTTCAAGCAACTTCAAATGAGTACTGGACTTCAAAAATTTGTGTTTTGTGGTGATTTTTTTTTGTGGTTTTTCTTCTTTTCACTCTTATCGAATATATTGTATAGTATGAGAAGTAGAATTGGTATAATGAAGCCAATTTCATGAGAAAAAGTAAGAGATATTGTTGTTCTTTTGATGGAAAGTAAGAGTACGAGAGAGGTTGCAAACTAAATATAGTGAATAGAATGAAGAAGAAACATAGTAGTAGCTTAGAATTGGCAAATTGACGTACTCCAAAGATTCTTACTGCTTCAAAGAGACAACAAGCAATGCGTTTGGTCACTGTTAGACGATTAGAAATAGCAACACAGACAATAAAAGTAATGAGAGTGGATAGAGAAGTAGGGTTTTGTGACAACACATTGCGTATACTTTGAGAGATGGTGGATTGAGCGCTTGTGAGAAGGTGCCAAAGCCTTCTTTGTCACAAAAAAATGTATGAGAGAGGCTACGCTTTGCAACAATTCACAAACAGATTGAATTGTATAGGATTGGAAGAGAGTTGTATTTAGCAATGAGACAAAGATAAATTGTTTCAATTCAGATAGGAGGACTTGGTGCTAGGTCAATGACAACAAGAGCTTGTTTGATTGTGTGGTGAAGCAAATAGTAAAGTATGGTGGAGTTGTATGACAACAAGAGGTGTAGGTGATTTCTAGAAGGTGGATGGGCGTTTAAATGCAAAGGACTATAATTCACTCTTACATGGAGACTTGTACTTGAGTTTGAAGAGATTAGGATACTTCAACCTTGATGAAGTCATTTTCCAACATGATAATGCTCCTATACATAAAGCAAAGATTGTTCATAAATGGTTTTCGAAACAACCATTCACTATTTTAGAGTGTCCAATCCAATTCCCAGACCTAAATCCCATTGAACATGTTTGGGCAATTCTCAAACATCATTTGATTTCCTATCCAACTCCTTCTACAGGTCTTTTACAATTATGGGAGCGTGTGAAGGAGAGTTTTATAGCCATCACTACAAAGCAATGTGAGAGATTGTATGCTAGTATACCATAATGAACTGCAGCTATTTTGGCTTCTCGTGGCAAGTAGACAAGATTTTAACCACTTTGTACATAACACCCCAAAAAATGACTATGTACATAGTCAACTTCAGCATTATGTATCTTTTAGTTCTAATGGCAATTTCTTTTCAATTTTTTTGAGGTTGTGTGTTACTTTATGCTCTCAAAATTTCAATATCAAAATTTCTTGCTTTGATTCTTTAGACTCTCTTCATTGTCCCTTTTGTAAACCAAATCCTCACAGAGACTCACTTCTTGAAGTCGTTGTAGTACCTAAACCCTCCATTCATCGTCCAGAATATGGAACACACAAACACAACTTTTGTAAAGCAAGTCAATGCTAGCTGCTGCTTGTTTTACCTTGATGCTTATTATCTATGGGCTTGACTTCGAGTTGAATTTTCAGCACAGGTTATGGAAATGAAGTAATTATTTACTAGCAGATTATTAGAATTGATTATCAGAATTGACTCTGGAGAACCCCGAAAGCTGTTGAATAATGCTATGCACGTGTTTTCTTCACTCAAAATGAATTTCTAAAACTCAAGAATCTCATGCTAAGAAACAGGACTGCTCGGAGATCCAATGATCTTCACAAGGTCCTGTTCTAATGCCTTCCTCCGTAAGCTTAGTAACCTGTCTGTTCATCTGTGTAACCTGCAGACTAACAATATCCCTGAACAGAACAGGCATAAAAGTAGCAGTCAACAGAGCAGATAGGAGCAAAAAGACGGTCCCACAAATTCGTCAAATGTTTGACCAGATACCTATCTCCTGGCATTCGGTCCTTGAATTAATGCATGGATACAGCTGAGATAAACAGGGGCCGACCCAGCTTCGATTGAACTCAGCCAGTGACCAGGTAAAAAAGCTATTTCTCCAACTAAGGTTGAAACCCAAGGTGTTCAGTCTGGGAAAGAATCAGATGATAACTGTCAAGCTGCATTAGGAGGCATTCCATTGCCATTTGGCCCAAAACTTAGGTTCCTGTATTCACTCTTGCACAACCCCTGGAGAAGTTTGGTTCGGTATGATGATAGATGTACTACGAGATACAAAAAAATACTTTGCTGGCAGATTCCAAATCTTGACACTCAACTACTTGGGAACTAAATGGAATTAAGGGATCAAATCTGCAAAGTTTTCTTCCCATGGATGCTAGCTTTAAATGGCCTAAGAAGAATACACAAAGTAACTTACATTGAACGCTTCACATGTACTTCACAAACGAGGGGAGGCCATTCCGCATCTCGGCCAAGCAACCGAACACTCGCTCGAGTTGACGTTCCACTGGCAATCCTATGAGGCCCTTCATCTCAATTTTACCAGTTTCATACGCAAGCGAATCGCGCACCGCAGCGGACGTTATAGCCACACTCAGCATTTCATAAGCCTCAGGTTCCATGTGAGTTTCCATCACGATAGTCTTCCCCCGAGTGCGAATGCGGTGGATTCCAATGTCGGCTGCAAGTCGTTTCACGTACAAGGTCTTCAGCAGGAGCTCCACAGTTGGAGGCTCCGGGCCATACTCGTTCCGGAGCTTGTTGGTGAACAGCATGAGAGCATTCATGCTCTCATGAGCGGCTTTCTCCGCATCGTTTGTCACTTTGTCTCGCAATGCAGCACTCGTCACGTAGTCCCCCGGGATGTGCGTGGTGACGGCCAGATCCAGTTGCACCTCTTGGAACGTCACCTCCGGAAGCTTCTGGTGGTCGACGTTGGAGAGGCCCTGAAACAGCATCTCCAGGTACAGATCTACACCAATTTTCGCCACGTCGCCACTCTGCTTCTCCCCAAACACGCTGCCAATCCCCCGGATGGCCATGTCGCGCTCGGCAAGCTGGAACCCCTGGCCTAACCCACAGCAATCTTCCAGGGCCACCAGTCGCTCTAGTGCGTCATCGGAGAGACTCTCCTTGGAAGGGTGAAACATGTAAGCGTGCGCCTTGCGATCTGCGCGGCCCACTCGCCCGCGCAGCTGGTATAGCTGGGCCAGACCAAAGAGCTGCACGTCTTCGATAATGATCGTGTTCACCCTCCGGATGTCCAGCCCACTCTCCACAATGCTGGTGCAGAGCAGAATGAGGCAGCTGCCTTCACTGAACTGCTCCATGGAGTCCTCCAATGCTGCGGCACTTTGCTGCCCGTGTGCAATGCCAATGCCAACGTCTGGAAAGTAAGACTCCAGAATGGCCTTCGTCTCTTCCATCCCCTTCACTCGTGGCACGACATAGAAAACCTGCCCGCCTCGGTTCAGCTCAAACTCAATGGCCTTCTTCACAATCTCAGGGTTGAATTCCTTCAAGTGAGTTGTGATAGGACGCCGCTCCGCTGGAGGGGTGGTGATCAGGCTCGCATCCCGGAACCCACTGAGAGCCAAGTACAATGTTCGAGGGATGGGAGTAGCAGACAACGTAAGCACATCCACTGAAGTCTTCAGGGAGGTGATTCTCTCCTTCTGCCTGACCCCAAACCGCTGCTCCTCATCCACCACCAGAAGCCCGAGGTTATGATACCGAACTTGCGCACCGAGAAGCGAATGTGTGCCAACAACAATACTCAGGCTGCCATCAGAGATTCCAGCAATCACTTCCTTCTTCTCATGATCCTTCTGGAAGCGACTGAGCAGGGCCACTTTCATATCATACCCTGCGAACCGCTCACGGACAACCTCATAGTGTTGTTTAGCCAGTACAGTGGTGGGCGCCAGGACCATCACTTGCTTCCCTGCAGCAGCAGCTAAAAAGAGCGCACGCAGCGCGACTTCGGTCTTCCCAAAGCCCACGTCACCACAAATGAGCCGGTCCATGGGGGTCTCCCTCTCCGTCAGATCCCTGTCCACATCCAGAATCGCCTGTTGCTGGTCCACTGTCTCCGTATAAGGAAACTTCTTCGCAAAAGAAGCCATCAGTTTGCGATTTCGTGGGTACACGGGTCGCGTCTGCTTCAAACGATGAATGTAAAGCTCCATCATGTTCACCACCAGCTTCTGAATTGCCACTTTGCCCTTGCTCATTCTTTTCTCCCATTGCGCGGTATCATTCAGCTTGCTCAAGGTAGGCGCACGCCCCACCTCCCCCGGAGAAAAGTATCTATACAGAAGCTTGTTGGCTTGCTTTGCACGCAGCTTCGCAACACCATCTGCATACTTCAAGTAGATATACTTCACAGGTTTTTCTTTCCCTTGAGGAACTTCATATTTGATGCCAATGAAGCATCCTACTCCAACCCGCTTGTGCACCACATACTCTCCGACGGAGAGTGTATCCGGGTCCACAGCATAAGAAAACTCGCCTTCACCACCCCCTTGACCTCGTTGCTTCATGGTGTTGGAAATGGCTTGCATGCCTTGGCGTCGTTGCTCTAGTAACCGTTCCTTCATCTTCCGAGCTGATTCTGCATCCAGAGGTTTCTCAGGCGCTGCCCCTCCACTCTTGTCAACTTCATTTTCTAATTGATGGTGCAAATCGTCGAGAAGACTCGACCTGCTTGCTGATTGTGACGATGTTGTCTCATGGATAACATCTTCCCCTTCGGAGAGACGACTAGGAGATGATGACTTCTTTGAAGCTCCAGCCCTTCGCTTCCTTTGTGGGGACGCTTGTTGTAAGGACCGGAGCGTTTCAGGTAAAGAAGGGGATGACGACGACTCATTGGAGCTACTCTCCTCCAGAGTATCAGTTCTAGCTCGTGACCGAGCCAACCTTGATCTCAACCTGTGATTCAAACTAATGCTATTTGATTCTAATTCTAAATGGTGTCTGAATAATGGAATGCCTGGCGTTTTCGTTGCACAACAGAAACACAAACTCGGAGCTCTTAGACTTAATGTCACTAGGATTTTCTTTCTCGGTCGCACTTGGAAGGTTTTCACTAATTCTCGACCCCCAAAATCATTCCTAGGATGACCCAATCTGCTAAACGACATCAGGGGCTTGGCAGCAGATGATTGACAAGCAAACAACGACGAGGAGCTTCTGAACTCCATCCTGATTTATTCTCCGATTAGTGGCCAAGGCCACCAATTGAAAAAAAGGCGACTGCCATCACCTCCCAAATCTCACTGCAAGGAAGCAATTCAGACCTCAACATCAACCCCAGGATCCATGGTTTGAAAACGACCAATGCAATTCATTATATTGTAAGAATAATATAATTAAGATAAGGTCAACCTTCTTACAAGCAGTTCACTGTATTGTAAGCTACCCAAATTAAAACAACACCGAACCAATAAATTCCGTACTAATCCTTAACCAGAAACACACCAACCTAATATTTTATAAGCATCTTACCCCGGCCCGTCTACATAGTCCAAGGTGCTATATGAACTAAAGGAAAGCTGCAAGATTAGAAAAACAAAAGACAAACTCTCTAAGGTATAAGCAGACATTATCAACTCTTTTATCGATGGCCCTACTGTCAATTACTGGTGCTCAAAAGTGATAATCTCTCCATTTTCAGGTCCATTTTCGGTGCTGAAGTTCTCTACATTCACTTAGGCACGTCTTCTCCTCTAATTCTAAAACACATTTTTCCTTTATCCGAATTCCAGTCAGTATTGCTGAATTGCAATAAGTGACAATTACAGGTGCTCATACCTTAGCGGGCTAACCAAAGGCTATTACTAACCACACACGCATCCTTAAAAAGAAATTCATCACAATTTCCAACACGCTGCATTGCGAGCTCCGAATCCTGCATACCTGCGGCACATTCACAGGCTGATTGAGCTCCTCGTGCCTGACTTCCTCCACGAGCTGCTCGCGCTCCTTCTTCAGCTTCACGTACCACGAAGCGGACGATTCTGCGGGGACAAACATCCTAATTCGAGCTCTAAAACCCTGTGAATTTCCTCTTGAATCACAACCAAACCAAGCGATTTTTAGCTTCAATTGAAGCGACGGGTCATTGCTCCGTCGCAAGAATGGCCGAAGGGCTTCTCTGCCAGATGGCGCACACGACCATGCGAACACATTGCAATGAAAAAATCTATCCTGCGGAGGTCACGATCAAGAAGCTCCAGAGGAGAAACGACGAGAAACCCTAACACCCGGGATGGGATGCCGATTGTTCGCACTAATTTCTTACCCACGCAGAGGGCGCAAGGGCACCAGAAGCCCACGTGTCGTGCTATGAGTGGTTTAGAGATGAGTCTGTAAACCGCAACTCACACCTAGTGTTCATAAATATCTCTAAATTTAGCATAATTTCTATACAAGAGTCATATTCGTAATAAAAGGGAATATTCAGAGTGTTTACCCTTCACTTTAAGAACCTCATTCCCAAGGTCTTCTGGGGTTCTTGGAATTTGGTTTTCAACAAAATCATTCACTTCATAAAATGTTCATAAGTTTGATTAAAAAAATCAAAATGTAATTATACAAATTAAATTAGACATGTTATACAACACTTAGGAAAGGAAAACTCAACAACAATATCACATGTGGAATTGTAGATTGCAAGATTATGATGTTTGATGAAGAAAGGGTTAAAAATTTGAAAGTGATTCGTCAAGTCTTTCAATTTGCTTCTTTACATGCCAAATCTAAAATTATGGGTCTAAATTTTTTTTTATACTAAGTTAAAGAGCATAACATTTACAAACATAATCAATTTTAGGCATCCGAAAATCCACTCTACAATTTTTTTGAATGATTTTGCAATGTGATTATTTCCTCTCTTAGATCAAACTATTTATTTGGGATTTATCTCCACCAATTTTAGGCATCCTAAAGCCTACTCTACAATTTTCTTGAATGATTTTGCAATGTAATTATTTTTCTTCCAAGATTAGACTCTGTATTTGGTGTTCATCTCCACCAAAGGTCTTAACACTACAAAATCATAGATTTGCAAAAGTGAAAACATTTTGAGTACTTTGAGACTAAGCACTTTCATGGTCCAACTTGCATTAGGGTTTAGGGTCTTGGACACACTCATTTCGAGTCTCAATTCAAAAGAAAAACATCTCAAATTCAGGGGCTATAAAACATCCATTTTAATTACATTGAAGTGATTCAAAGCCTGTGGTCTACATTTTCAAAACGAAAATGTACCCACAGGGGACAACAAGATGTTCCTATGGTGTACATTTTCGGAACGAAAATGTACGGTCAGGGGACAGAAGATCAGAATTGAGATGGGTGGTGGTGATACGCTGGTTCAGCTTGTGTGCAAGTCAGACTTCTATGGGTAGTGACACAAGCCACAGAGCACAGCTGCAATCATGTTCCTGGAGGAGGTTGGCGAGGCCCAACCTTTTCGTTTTTTGTTTTTGAAATCTATGGCTTGAATCTAAATGCAATACAGTTATGATCGACGACACCTTCCTCTGAATCCAACTTAACGTAGCCGAGCCTCAAACTCGATCGAAGGTGACGATTCTCGTAATTGTACGAAGTATGGATCGTCCAACAAATTACCCACGTACTATTCAATTAAGTTCTTGGATTCACACGAATTTGAAGCAAGAAAGGTCTGCATTCCATCTTCAATTAACACTTGAGCAGCTGCCGAAGTGCCAATACCATCTTCATTTGAATCCAAAGAAACCTGCACACGACGGAGATTATTAACTTGTTAAAACCCCTGCTGTTACCGCTTCGTTTCTAGTTTAATGAGATGCAGTGTTCATCGTCTGCTTCATCTCAGTCTATTCCTACCACCGGCCTACAGTAATTGCCCTAATAAATTTGCACTGCAGCTCCATTTGGTGCTTACATCACATGTCTCAAGTTGGAAACAAGAAAGCAACACGAGCTGCAGTGGAGAATTTATGGAGTTTTACAATGTAGTCGAACAATTACGTGCACACCTCTGGAGTTTCAATTAAGTGCTTCTCAAAGTTTCGCATGTTTGGACTGTCTTCTGCAGTGACCAGTGGGTTGAAAGCAGCACCTCGCAAGACGGAAGCATAAATAGCGAGTTAGTTATAGAATCTGACTAAGTAGCTAATTAAGATGCTCATATCCAACGATCAATCACATGACTGCTGGCGCGTAAGAGGGCAAAAAACACTGTTGATGATTATCTATTGAAGAAACCATAGAATTCGAGACACTCTCAGTACGTGTCCCACGATGCATCCTATTGTAAGTACCTTACCTCTCAAGCCAGACTGAGGAACTTTCGGGATTTTGTGAAACAGAGCGAAAGAAGGGCAAATCCATGGCGTGTTTTCCAAGACGGAGTGCAGACGCACTCGTTCCTTTCCACGGCCAATCCTTTCACTTCCTCACTGAAAGTGGCAGAAAAGAAGAGTGCCTGTAAATTCAGACACTTAAAAAGAAAATATACAGTTTGAAAAACACTATCCTTCAAACATGCTCTAGAATGGATAATACCCTTGAAATCTGCAGGGAGAACGTTCCACATGTGCTTAATTGAAGCTAGCACGCGCAAGACTGACTATGAGAGAAGCTTTCATGGCTCGCAATTCAGGCCAAGTCGAGATCGTTGAAGGTTACGACCCATGCCGAACAATCGATCCCACCTGAATGACAATGATCGAAAGACCTTTTGTCAATACGAGATTAGGGACCACTTGCAAAAGGAGATGAGCGAAATGAACACTGCAATCAGACAGACTGACCATGGATACGAGATCATTCAATTTGCGTCAGGAACACAAATAAAACGATGTACTCCACAACAAGAAACTGTCAATACTCGTCCGGGCCCTTCTCTCCGGCATGTCCTGTACCGGCAACAGGCTCAGCATACATCACCGCCTATATTTTGTCGGCCTCGGCTATGGCTCCACACTTTCCGCCACTGCACATGATCTCAGATCTTCGCTTTCACCGTGTTTGGTCTGCCCTCGGGCCGGCCCACTTCCCTTCTGTCTCTCCAGGTCGCCAGTGTTCACAATTGTGGCAGAATTTAATTAGCAAAATTTCTTCACAGAAACATCTATAGCTACTGCAGAGCCTAGAATGTGATTTGAATTTTTTACAAATCTAGCAGTATGTTGAGCAAGTAGATCGATCTAATCATGTATGAAAATCACATATATCTATTGTGGGATCACTGCCAGAGATGATGCAGATCGTGTGAACCTTGATTTCAGAACCCCGGTTATTGGAGACGAGTTCTGCCAAGGCGAGGTAGGCGCGAAGTATGCATGATCTGACTGCATATGATCTTCTTAGGTTTCCGGGAACCTGTGACACCGAATTAAACTCGATCGAGGTTCTTTTAAGGTTTAGGGTTTAGGGTCACTGCTGCATTTGAATCCCCAAACCCTGAACCTTAAAGAAACCTCGATCAGTCGATCAGCAAGTTCTGATCGAGAGCGGTGCAGTGGAAGATCGATCGACGGGATCGCTGGCATCTGTTATCTGATCGGGCAGTGAACTTTCTCCAGAGTAGCTGCAATCTGCGCTGGCTAGCTAAAGGAGGCTGTTGTACGTGGTCCGGAGCATAGCAGATCGATCTCGGGCAGATACTTCGAGAACGGTCTGGCGTAAGCAGGACCACGTACAGCTCACCAATGCTGGTTGCATACATGCAATTGGATGACCTTCATGCAGCCACCTGCCACAACTTGAGGATCGGACTATGAATAGCCAGTCAGTATCACCTTGAACATCAATCAGCAGACTCCGATCCGGTTCTCGTATATGACCATCAATGATATCCAGAGGGTTCTCTAGTTTTCTTATACGATTGATTTGGGGTTGGTGGACTCCGAAAGCCAGAAATCCCTCTGCATATCGGTGATGATCATGCACCATGGTAACAGCAAGCGCATGCGCTCAAGCGAGTTGCATTTGATCACCAGTCCTGCAAAACTCAAAATCCACACGAATGGCTCCATGTCTCAGCGTGTTAAAATCCCTGGTGTACGTAACCTGAGTTTCTAGTTCATTGGCGAGCTCTTAGTGTTCACAGTATGTTTCGTCTTTGTTCCTAGCTACCAGAGAAAGAAAATTCCTACATTTGCACTGCTACATTTGGTGCTTACATCACGTATCTCAAGTTTGGAAACAAGCAACAAGAGCAGAGCTGCAATTGATCACTTATCTAGAGCTTTATATAATATAATATGCAGCAAACCTGTGAATCCTCTCTTTCAAATTGTTTCTCAGATTTTCGTATGCTTGATTTTTCCTTTGCTGTTACCAGCAGTACCTCGCAAGATGATAGCATTCCCCGTATGTGTTAGATAATCAGTAGCTCCTTATGATGCTCAAATTTAACGATCCATCACAGTAGTGCGCACAAGAGATTAAGATGGCCCAAATGGGATTTATTGATTATCTAAAGAAACCGCAGAATTCGTACCTTTCACAGATCTTGGCTTCCAGCGGCTAGGTTTGCTTTCACCCCGGGCACCCCCTTCCCTACAAACTCTCAACCGAGTGTTCTTAGTTGGCAGAATTAAGCAAAACTTCTTCAAAGAAAAGTATATCCATAGCTACAAATATTGAGAAGACTAGTGATAGATTTGAAAACGTTAGCACATCTGGAAATGTTTTCAGCACCGTGATCTAGCCGTGAGAATCACATTGTTTGGGGATCACTGCCAAACAGGGGAAGATTATGCAGAGTGAACCTTGACTTCAGAGACCAGGTTGATGGAGACGAGTTCTGACATGGCCAGGTAGGCTAGAAACATGATCCCACTGCACATATCTTCTTTCCGGGAACGGCTGTACCGCCCTCGCTCTGAACTGGCTCTTGGATAGTGAACCTGTGACACCAAATTAAACTCGATCGACGGTGATCACGAGAATTCGGGATACTCTCTGCACGTGCCTCAACGATTTGGGATAAGGCATCGGTTTCACTGTCCTTCAGCCAGTTCTGTTCGAGGGCGGTAGTAATGGACATCGTTTCACATGTCAGCTCCGACACCCTTCGTGCGTGCGGGACTCCGACCCGGTTCTCGTATGTTCAGCCAACCATACGATTTCTCCGACCCCAAGAGGACTTTCTAGCTCTATCAGGCCATATGAGTTAAATTCAATGCCTTCCTAATGCCAGAAAGCCCGCTGGAGGTCGGTGATGATCGCCATGGAAGCAGCAATCTAAGCTAAGCGCACTCGAGCGAGCTCCAGGCAGGCACCAGTTCTGCAAAACACCAAACTCAATAACTGAACACACGTGAATGGCTTCATGCCTCAGCTAATACGTGTCCTATTTATAAGCTCGCAACACACTGAGGTCAATCAGTGCCAGATAAATTGCCCAAGTTGCAATGCTACGTACAACGTTAAAAAGGTTTCATGGAGGTGCAAGGTTTCACTCGGGCGAGTCACTCCTTACGTGTCCCAACGACGCATCCTAAATAAGTGACCTCCCAAATCAGAAGAACTTCGGGATGTTGAAAAGCAGATCGCAAGGACAATTGCAAGTCCATGGCGTGGTTTACAAGACGGTGACTGTACAGACCCTTACCTTTGCACGGTCAATTGCAAACCTTCCAATTTCCTCGATAGTGGAAGAAAATAAGAGTGCCTACAGAATCGGACACTCCAAACAAAGACAATTTCGAAAACACAAAAACATGCTCCACTGTGGGATGTATCCTTGAAATCTGTAGCACACATGACTAACCACTTTCTAACAGTGAGAACGCAAAATCCATACTCTGATACGTGTGCTTAATTAAGGCATGCTAACATGGTCGCGTGCTGAAAGCTTCATGACACATTTAATTCGTGCGTGACTTGCCACGAGATCGAGAACCTTTCCAATTCTCTCTTCTCTGGCAATTCAGGCCAAGTCTCGGTCGGCCGTTGAAGGGAACGACCCATGCCGAACAATCCCTGCCACTTGAAATCCTGAATGGCAAACGAGAATTCACTTGCAAAAGGAAATGGTATCATGAGCGAATTTGACATTGAGAATTTAACAAGACGTAGAGCGAGAAGATGGAACATCCACTGCAACGGAGCAGAATTAATTTCAAGACCATGGAAACGTACGATTGAGACGATTCAAATCCACAGATTTTCGCATGTTTGTGTTGTCTTTTGCACTGACGAGCGGGCTGAAAGCAGCACCTCGCAAGATGAAAGCAATCGTGTGTTAGATATATGTGATCATTAGCTAATTAACATGCTGAAATTTAACGATCCAAGCCATCACAGCACTGTGCATAAAAGGGGAAAATAGATTGTGTACGATTATCTAAAGAAACCGAATAACTCGAGATACTCTCAGTACGTACGTGTCACAACTATGCATCCTAAGTGACCTCTCAAACCATAAGAACTTAAGGTTGCTGTGAAGTGAAGAGAAAGAAGTGCAAGCCCATGGCGATTGTTTCCAAGACGGTTCGTGTGCAGATTCGTACCTTTGCAAGGCTAAATCATTCGATCACTTCCTCCCTGAAGCGGCGGAAACTAAGAGTGCCTGCAAACTCGGACAAGTGCTCATAGTACAGTTGATACAATTTCAAAAACACTCCATGCAACATGCCCCACACCAGAATATATCCTGGAGTTCTAAGAAGCGCACACAATTAAGCAGCACTGGCAAGATGAAAACATTTCTCGTGTTAGATAATCACTAGCTCCTTGAGATCCTCAAATCTAACGATTAATCACAGCACTGCACGCATAAGAAGGCAAGAAAGATTGTTTACACTGTTTTGCAAACCAGGCCATATATGCCACGCCATGCAATTGGACACCCGTGGTACGTGCAGGGCTCCGACCCGGTTCTCATATGTTCGGTCACCCATACGATTTCTCCGATCGACATGCAGACCCGCTAGCTCTATCAGGCTATATGACTTAAATTCAAAGCCTCCATAATGCCAGAGAGCCCCGTGCAGATCGGTGATGATCGCCATGGAAGCAGCAAGCTAAGCTAGCGCACTCGAGCGAGCTCCAGGCAGGCACCAGTCCTGCAAATTAAGCACCAAATAACTGAAAACACGATCGAATGGCTTCATGCCTCAGCTAGTGTCCTATTTATACGCTCGCCACGCACTCAGATCAATTGCCAGATCAGTTAATTGCGCATGTTGTAATGAAAACGCATCACACTAACTAAGAAGGATCATGTTGCACCGCAATTAACGGACCAGGCAGGCTTTCAAGACGACCATGGAAACGCCCAACTGCGACGATTCAACGGCGACAGAGACCCTGCGGCCCCAAAGAAAAGAAAAGAAAAAGATGTCCTCGAGAACTGACCAGCTTCAGCCGTCCCGTCCCGTCCTGCGTCAGCAACAGGCTCCGCCACCCCGCCAGCAATGAAGTTCTCAGTCTCAGCAAAAGGAATCGATCGATCTCCACAATTGAAGGAGAAATTCAAGTGGCCGACTGGGACGGACGGACTGCCTGAGGGTTTAATTGGGGTCATGGATTGTTAGAGAAATCTTATTGGATCCTATACTTACTACTGGAATTGGTTCTTGGTGTATGTGTGTTTGTGGGATGTAGTAATTAGTACCCCCTGAAAATTCTTCAAGTATTTTGAGCTGAAAAAACACAAAAAAGATCACATACTAGTGGATTGTTGGATGGAAAAATTTGTAGAAAATGACAATTGCAATCATAGGTATTCCTAATTTTATCTTCATATGGAACACATACAAAAAAAATGAAATTGAAATTCCTTACCATTTTGTGAGATATGTGTGATCAAAGTATTAAGGGTTTTTCTCAATGTGTGCCTAGTGCCTACATGCAGGTGTATTTCAACTTCAAAGTTCACCATTATCACCAATGCATTGGAAAAATTTCAGAATTTCATGATCAAAAAATTACTTGCTCAAGAATCCAAATGGTAGATTGTTGTAGAAAAAGTAATATAAGATAGCTAAGGGAATAATATTTGAATAAACAATTTAGACTACAATTATTATATCCTAATGTAAGTTGGAATTTTTCCGATTGCCCCTCAAAGAGCAATAGAAGAACCTTGGCCTTAAGTGTTAAAAAAATTGCCAATTAGCAACTCTTTGATATTATCTAGTCCTTCTATGATTAAAGAAAATGAATTTTTTTGTATCCAAGACACTAAATAATTTGTAGAAAATGCAATTGAACTTGCATACACACACAAATAATACTTCCGGATTTGCAAAAAAATTGTGCATCTAAAATTTGAATTTATATGTATGCAAAAAAGTCAAAATTCAAACCTCAATACTAAAACCTAAATACACAATAATTTGGTTTTAAAGATTTTAGGATTTAAGCTTAGTAATAGATTTGAGGAATTTCGTTAAAATGGTGGTATTCCGTGTGCCATTTTTAGATTGCCCAATCTAAATCATAAAAGTGACATCTAGCACTAGTATAGATTGCAAATCGTGTGATATAAACTATGAAAGTGACGCCTATAAGAAATTGACAATTGTACATTACAGACCTCTTAGTCTAAATTATAAACTGCCAAACTTGCAAAATTTTGCCAATTTAACAAAATTGCCTATATATATTCTAAGAAGTATAAGGTTGGCATTCAAATGTAGATGCAATAAGGTGACCAAATATTAAATTTGATAGGTCTACATTATTTTGAGATTCTACATACTATATGCTCAATTTAGTTTTGGCACTTTGGTGCCGAATTTGTCTAATCTAGGAATTTGGACAATTTGACAGCATGATTTGTTTTCTTGTCTTTTGGCTCTTTGCTCTTCCTACTTTTTTAACACTTCCAATTTTGAATTGATTTTTTTTATTCATGTGCAAATGTGTTCTTTTTTCTAAATTTTCTCAAGAATAATTTTTGGATATTCAGAATTAGCCAATAGCAACAATGAAATTCTTTCAGATTTTCATAAAATAGTTTTACAATTTTTACAATTTTAGACACAAACCGAATTTTTCCTACAAGGCCTTATTCGTTAAAATGAGACAAAGTGCAGTCTCATTTTAATTCCAATCAAAAGTTAGAGTGAAATAGGGTTAATTAAATTGAGACCCTTCAATAAATTGAGACTTTAATATGTTGAATTACATATTCAATTATTTTGGTGGTACTAAAAAATATACAAAGAGCTCACAAATAACACTTCAATTTTTTCATTTCATTCAAACTTGGGATCGAAATAGATGAAGAGGTCATAGAATGTAGCATTTCATTAAATTGAGACTTGCGGTTGCAAAAATACTCAATCACAATCAATTTCCGAATTGAATGAAATGCAAGTAACATGGAGCATGAACTTGTTATATATACATCGACAATAGTATTTTGGCTTTAGGGTTTAGGATTTGGAAGTCCAAATTTTCAATAAGGTTGCATCCAAACATACCATAAAAATACAATTGAAAAGCCACAAAATGCATAATGTGCTAACGCAATGCAACCAAAAAAATATATTATCAAAAGATATCAATATCTATAAAGCAGCTTCAAAATCATAATATAGATAGCACAACATCTACATGTAAACATGTCGAAGTACTTGTAAAATGCAAAAGGTATTTGAATCTAAAAAACACAACTCCACTAACATAACTACTAATTATTCATCCTTGCGTTGAAGGTGCATCGTTGCTTCAACCAAACATAAACGTCTCCACTGATGCTTTGATGATGTTGATTTGTGCTTTCGGAACTGCAGTTCTTGGATTTGAGGTTCCCGCTCTCATACGTGGCTTCCAAGCCGTCATGATACAATCTGTACTCGACCAATTTGGAGGAAATGATTGATCCTCGCGCCATACATTCCCTTGTTTTGTATCCCATCCATCATATGTATCCATATTAATATGTTGACCAGAAGAAGGTGTCCAATACTGCACATGAATTAAATTGACATGCCCTGGATCTGGATTCGGATTTGAAAGTGCCCTGGCAAGCCAAAAAGGCTTGGGGTCATCTTGAGCCGGGCGCACTATGATGAAATAGCCCTCATACACATCTCGTCCAATACGAAAAGAAGGTGCAGGTCGGTCACGTCTACGACCCACAAAGGGTGCATCCTCTACATATTCTTCACGAAATGTGCCATCATTCTCCATTTGGTCTTCTACCTCATTCACGATCCTAGAAGCCGGCCAGAATCCATTCTGCAGAGTTTGACATTGTGGAACAGGTTCATTGAGAGCGGTCCTCACCCGTTTCCAATAGTGGCTCACTGGTTCAATCATCCTCTTGTATTCTCCGGAGAAATCGTCATTTGCCATTCTCCCCCACATTGCAATGAAACCGTTCAAACCCTTGCAAACTTCATCATGAGATTTCATTTGATGTGGAGCTAAAGGCATTGGACTATCCCTTGGGATTTTCGGACGCCCATCCTCGGTCTCTAACCACAAGCGAATCCCATTGCCATGCAGAGGCAACCATTTTTCCTCAGTACACACATTCTTGTACTCCATCAAGGGCCATCCATTGGAATCCATATAGAACTTGAACTGCTGACCAGTAGAATGGCCCTCTAAATAGTCTCCACTTGTACCCAAGTATCCTCGTACAAAGCTTTTGAAATCAGGGACTTCCTCAATAAGATGAGGGATGACAGGATGAGTTTCACAATCCATGAAAGACTTCATAAGCCTCGGAAGTGTTGGGTAGTCATTTGTCCTCAACTTATTGCTCCAGCGACGAAAAAGAGCATCTATGTCTTCGTGAGTGTGCCCTACTATGAGGAAATTGACGTATACCTCACGGAAGATGCCTTTGTAAACAAGGAGAGAGCAAAAAGCAAAGACATAGCGATTCTTGTTGTCCCCGGCCGCATTGTCAAGCTGCAAAGTCAATATTGGAGGAAGTGGTACAGCTTCGACAGGTCCCTCCACAGGAGGTATGAGCGAATCCAAGCAAATTTCTGAACCTTCCAACAAAGCATCCGATAAAGGAAAGACCTACCCCCCGTGAACAACTCGCGCGATGAATTTTTTGGCGATGATTCTAGATCCCGCAATAACTTGGCAATGGAACCAACAGTATGATTAGAATCCGTCGGAAAAATGTCTAGACCGTAATGAGCGTACCGAACATCGCCATGCCCATGAGCAATCATACCCGTCACAGCAATGGGCATTTTCATATAGGAATCCGTTGCTTTGTTCTTGTGAGAGTAATGTGGAGAGGCGGTCTTGGAGTGATCCATTTTGTCATGGATGATGGTTAACAACTTCTCAGGATTCTTCTCAGAGGCCCCTCTGTTTGCACAATACAAAATTCTGTGGGCCCTTTGGCAGTCAATGTGTTTTGTCAGAAGCGCGTCCCACTTTGACCACGCAATAGAATGGTTAGTGCAAGCACTCCGCAATTGCTTATATTGATCGCACAAACCACATCGGGCGAAACTATCTCCACGAGCCTTCGGATTGAACTCCGGAAATGAAGCTCGTCGGATATTGCTCAAGCCACTTGCCGAAACAGGTTGTAAGTCGAATTGCGCATTCACTTCATTAATCTCCGACAACGCATCTCCCCATCGAAATGAAGAGGGGAGGCACATGGATACGACTTTTTCCCCTGTCCCCAACGTCCTGGATTTGTGTGGCATTTGGTCTGCCGAATTCTCGAGCAAAGTAAGAAGTGTAGCAGTAGCTTGTAAAGTGTGCTTCCGGGGTTTTTTCGTCCCCAAATTACCGTGCGGCTCTGCACGCTTTCCCGCTTTCACTGCCCCTTTATACCTGTAGAAGGTTGTTTTTGATATCCCGTAGATGGTCCACCACGCTTTGGGACACACTTCAACCCCTTCAAGGGTTATCATCTCCTTGCCGGTAGCATCTCGGTGGATTTGTCTATGCACATTCAAAAGACAATTTTTCCGGAAGTGTACCCCCCCGTCAACATGAACTTCAGACCGTATGGCTTGGATTCGGCCCCGGGGGAACGGCTGCAAACAATTTTTCTGGCAGCATGTCATGCTTGAAACTTCCATGATGGCTTGTTGCGTAAGAAGGGATTCCTTTTTGGGAGGAACATCGTGCTCCAATCTCTCGCGTGAGCTTTCATAAGCACAAACCCTGGTACGGACGCGTTGTGTGGAGTCCCTCAGGGCCTTTTTGTAGATAGCAGTTTCGTTGTAGTCGTATAGCGTGGCACCGTTCAGCAAGACTCGCTTGATGTGCCATGAGTGGATGGACCACATCCACGCCGAAGGGACTTCAACCTCGCATAAAGACTCTGCAATGTGAACAGCAACCCGGTCATCTCCAAGAGGTTTCCCATCCATATCGACGACGACGTCTGCGTCGACACTCCGGCACACTCTGTTTGCCACATCTTCTCCGGCTTCGTTTAGGAGGGTCACGTTCCTTGTATTCCAGGAGTCCCGAGGGATCCCGTCGCAGACAGCGACACCCGGAGGTAAAGTTGGCACCCGAACTGCAAAATCGTCAGGTCTATGTATATCCATTCTGCAGAAAGACAAGCCAACGAAATCAAGCATACTCTCCAGCAGACTACAATCATGTTGCTATAGTTGATCTACCTATCCTCGACTCGAAGATAACTAAATGGTGCCCAACGACAGGTATTAGTTGCTCATCCGTGAGACGAAGATAACGGTAACACTTGGATGGATTTCACACCTGAGAAAAGGTGCACACAGACACAGATCATTTCTTCTCAGTATGAATCCGTCTATCTTCGACTCGAGGATGGGAGGAGGTCAACTCATTGAAAACGTTGTTTCTATGCATACCAAAACTCATTCTGTCTGCATGATGAATTACAGACCTACTGTAGAGTTAACTTCGGGTCGAAGATAGAACTGAACACTACCACGAGAAAATTGAGTTGGGTTACGAGAGACTTGTTGATAAGCTTTTTTCTGGTATCAAAGGGGAGCACGCCTGACAGAGCGGTGGGACGCGCAGAACATGATAGATGTCATCCAGAATATCTTGTAAAGCGTTACTCGTTTATCTTCGACTCAAAGATACTTATGAAAATAAGTGACGTTCAAAAATTGAGGATACATTATCGACGACCCTACCCGCTTAGTCTGATTCCATGACAATAAATTCAGTTGACTATCTTCGAGTCGAAGATAACTATAGAAGTTCTAGATGTTTTACAATGCTTGTCACTCTATCATGGTGATGAGTCATCCTCGCCTCTGGAATTGATAACTACATGTCTCCGGTGAATCTGATATATCCTCGACTCGAAGATAAGATGACTAGTCTACATGAACCGTGCTCAGAACAAACAGTAGCTCGAGATTACTCATATGCGTACCGCGGATGCGCTCGTACACGTATCCGTATGGATGCGTATGTACGCGTATATGTACAGCAAATATATAGACTTTACAACTTTGTGCATCTGCATGTCAATCCCATGCAATCCAAAAAAACGTCGCTATCAAATGGAACAAGGAGTGACAAGATCATAGAACACCTACTGCGCAAAGCGGCCAAAGCGTACACAATCGTACTACAAGGCTTGGTCAATCAACAAACGCGTCCTTGTGAAACACTGCAGCCTCTGCATGAAGTTCCCGAAACTCTAGTGGCTCTGCATCAACTTCCAAACACAATCGTGGGGAACACATTCGCGGAGATCGAGACACTGGAGCAATGTGCGAGGAAAATGGAGCAACAAAATCACAAAAAGAGCACAGAAAATGGCAGCGCCGCGGTGACACAGTGTCGACGTGATAGTGCCGGGAGAGAGAAAAGAGGAATCATGCGTGGAAGAAGAGGCAAGACTGAATTAGCGGGAACCTCTAAGAATTTTGAAGGGGTCAAATTCAACGACATGTACAAAGCATTCTCATGCATATTTTCTGACAGTTCATGCAGAAGTCCATTTATGAGGGGCTCGCGTTTACTATTTCTTCTCGGATTCCTCTGGCGCGTTTATTATTCCTTCAGAATTATTCGCATTAGCCGCGAAGAAGTTCCGGCTCCACTAAATATTTTGACGGATTAAGCCGTTAAGCATTCATTGTCTCCAGACACTCCTGAGTTAGTTATAAATTTTCGGAAGAGTTTGTTAGACTTTTCTGGCAGGGTGGGTTGGTTTTCTGGAAGGATTTGGTAGACTTTTTTGGCAGGTGCTTTTAAGTCTAATATGCTTCCGGCTCCACTAACATCTTGATGGACTAAGCCGTTAAGCATTCATTGCCACGAGCTACTCCTTAGTTGCTAAGACTTTTTTGGCAGATGCTTTTAAGTCTAATATGGAACCCAAAGTGCAGTCCAAATTGTAAGAAATTCCTACAAATTTCATGAGTGTAGGGTTTAGGGTTTATGAATCTTAGGGTTCTTAGGGTTTGGATTTTTTAGGATTTTAGAGTTTGGGTTCTTTTTAGAGTTTAGGGTTTAGGATATGGGTTTGGTTTAAGAATTTAGGATTTAGAACATTCTAGGGTTTTAGGGTTCACAGTCTTGAGGGCCACATGTTGTAGGTTCTTGAATGTAGGGATTTATTATTTCAAATTGTTTGGAATCTATAAGACCAACTTCCATTTTATAGCAACTCATAAATTTAAAGTAGGTCAGTTTAAAGTATGCCAATAGCCAGTTTAAAGTTTACTATATTAATTAGCAATGCACCATACGGCCAAATTAAACATAAAAATACATCCTTGCGTGGAAATTACAAAAATAGAAGCCACGGTTATTCAACGAATGCGGGAGAAGTTGTAGAAGGAGATATTGTCCCATACCACAATTCAAAGATATCACCAGCAGCAGAAAAGGCATTCAAGATTTCAAGGATTTGGGTGATCAATGCGCATCAAACATTTGGAAAAGTCTTGTGCCACACTTCGGAATACAAATCAATAATTGTTTTAAAAACCAAGGTAGTACTACTCGCTATTTGTGTATCGGTCATATTAAAATAAATCCAACCAATGTTATTCAAATGTACATTAGCAAAATTTCTTATATCAAGCCCCACATTGATATGAATGATTTGGAGTCATCAATTATCACACGGTTCACTGAAAGACATCCAGAAGGAGCAAAAATTGGATTGTTTCAAATGATATACAAATTCTGTACAAACAATGGTTTTGGTTTATTTCTTAGGAGTCAGGAGTATGTACATGGTACTTTAGAAATTGACACGAAGGGTGATGAGTTAGAAAATTACACTTTAGGAGTTGCATTGACAAATAAAAAAAGGGTTAATGACGAGATCAACCAATCAATTGAATGCACGCACCAAATATCCTAGAAAAATTCCTTCTTCCAAACATTGGTATACTATTGAACCAAGACATTTAGGTGATTAAAAAAAAATTACTCAAACTCTTTTCATCTACAATGTTATATGAGTAAAAATCATATTTCAATTTATATATAAATATTAATACATTTATTGTGGATTCACTTCTTCTTAAGACGTCTCAATAGCATATAAAGTAGAATTTTCAATTCTATTGATGATTTTTATTATAAATTGTGATTACCAAGATCCATGTAGTACCAAGATGTTAACTTTTTAATCCATGTGATTACCAAGATGTTAACTTTTTAATATCCTAAAGGACCAAATGTTCAAATTTCAAACAACAAATGATCGCCCATTGATGTTCCAAACACACATCATCTTGGTAATTATTGTCATCCATCTAATTGTTGGTATATTCCTGTATTAGTTCTTTCACATTTAACGGCAATTTCGTTAAAATGGCGGTATTCCATATGCCATTTTCAGAGCGGCCACTTTGAACTGCGAAAGTGACATCTAAGAAGGGTGTAGATTACATAAATCTTTGTCTTATATAGATTTCATAAATCTAGCACTAATGTACATTTCAAATCGCGCGGTCTGAACTTTGAAAGCAACATCTATGACTACTGTAGATTTCAGAAATCTATAAGAGGCTTAGATTTCAGAAATCTAGGACTGTTGAACATTTCAGAGCGGCCGCTCTGAACTGTGAAAACTGCCAAAGTTACAGAATTTCGCCATTTTAACGAAATTGCCCATATTTGTACAATATAAATTCTCAAAAAATTCATTACTAATACTGTATAACTAAAGGGATACTAATATATTTGACCTTAGAGAGCAACTTATATAATTCAAAAATCACTCATCACAAATGACTTGAACATATAAAAATATAGAAAAATCTTTATTAGTCACCACAATTAGAATTTGAGATTTTGAATCTAAAGAAAAAAAGTTCACTTAAAAATTACACACTTTTAACATAAAAATTAAATTATAAAATAATTCAGGATATTTGATGTGAAAGTTTATTGAAAATTATTGTTTATAATATAGTAGTATTTCTAATCTTATGGAAATGATACAATATCAATCACATTTTACAATTTTTTTCCAATAAATATCATTAAATTATTATTCTAATTTGCATTGAATAATACATCTTTACAATTTTTGAAATTTGAATTAGTTTTGGTAATTAACCTCTAAAGTCCCAAGGCCATTTTCCTGCCAAAAAACACATAAAACTGTCATTTTTGTTGCATGCACTCCAGAATGCAAAAAAATCTTTCTTTTCAAAATCTAATTGTAGGATCTTGTGCTTCACTTATTTGAGATCATGTGGTAAAAATTTCATAAAGTTTGACCGTACCGATTAGAAGATATTAGCATTCAAAGTTGAAAAGAATTTTTTTTTGGATTGTTGTCTTGCAATTTTAGATGACTTTGATGGTCGTTTGTGGAAATTTTTTGCACTACAATTTCTGAATCTAATAATTTGTATGCTGAAGGATTGAATTCAGAGTCTATGAAAAAAAAATCAAGAGATAAAAATTTGATTTTCATGCTTTAAAATTTTGTTTAATAGAAGTACGTCCAAGATTGAACAAAAAATTAAATTGTTAATTTCTCTAAAATGGAATTAAAATACAGTAATCTCAATGGTGAGATTGTTTTAACAAGAAAAACTAACCTCTCCAAAAGAAAAAATTCTCAAAAATTTAAAAATTGCATTCAAAATTGAGCTCTATAAGTTATATTTTTGAAAAAGAGGCTTAGATTGCCCAAGAAACAAAATTGTCCATAACTTTCTCATCCCTAATCCAAATAGAATGAATCAAAGCTTCACATGTACATAAAATATAACATTCTAGGGAAAAAAAAATTTAATTTTAATTTAAACTTTTGTGATTTTTTTTGTGCTGCGCCAACCACTATTTCTGGCTTATGGTGCTATAACTTTTGCTCCCGGGCAGCAATTGACACAAAAATTATATTCCCAAGAACCTTAGTTACATGTTTTTATAGCTCCCCAAAAAGTTTCAAAAAATTACAACAAGATTTGAACAATTAGGACCAAGCCTATCCAAAGTCGCATTTTGGCCCCCATAAGGCCAATGGGACTTTAGGAAATTAGGGGTTCAAAATTCAGATAAATCTATCTTCATATATCAATTCTGAATTCCCGATGGGGGTATTTACTTTTGTCAAAGCTGATGGTTGAAGTACTCGCTTTGGCACTTCACCCCATTTCTTTCAAATTTGAACAAACAGAAGACAATAAAAAATGAATCAAAAATTGAAAATTTGATTTATCATAAAGTACAATACAAACTAGAATGATTTGCCTAAACCTCCAAAATAGACTATGGTACTAACCGCACTATTTTCTATTTTTGAGGGTAGTGTGGTTGGTAGCACATGATCTTTTTCTAAGATCATGTGTCACTAATCTCCCGAAATATGCGTTAGTGCACTTAGTGAAATACAATCTTTTTTTCAAATACCCCCCTCAAAATATGTGTTAGTGTATTTAGTGAAATACAATTTTTTTTTCCAAGATCATATGTCACAAAGTGCAATAATCTCTCAAAATATGTGTTAGAGCATTTAGTGACATATGATCCTTTTCTTCCAAACTTATGTGTCACTAAGTGCATTAATTATAAAAAATATGCGTTAGTACACTTAGTGACATACAACTTTTTTTTCCAAGATCATGTGTCCCAAAGTGCACTAACCTCCCAAAATATGTGTTAGTGCACTTACGGTACGGAGTTTAGAGTAACCAACAATGGAATTACATGCACGAAGATTTCACAATTACTAAGATTTCGCTAGTACTAAGATTTTGTAAGTACTATTGTAAGATTTGCTAAAACGGAATAAAAAATATTAAAATTCTTTTTTATTCTATACTAATTAGACATATTATTTGACAAACTATAATTTATGTAATCTTTTTTTTTACTTTTTTACTTCTAAAATCCTCGAAAGGATCCTACAAAGAAATTGAGATAATTCTGCAGCTTCTTCTTTAATTTCCTGTAAGTCGAATTTTTCTTTAAAGTAAGATCTTGTTGACCTTTTATTTTTATATTCTAAAAACGCCAGGGATAATTACCTTATCGAACTTTCATACGTATTCCTGGTGTATCTTTCATAAAGAAATTAATATAAATATGCTGATTTTGACTAGGCAATTTGCATTGAAATTAAGAGACATTCTATATTTTTTATCAAATTTACTATAATTATCCAATACATAAATTCCATAAAATCGTGCACCAAACAAAAAAATATGGAATAATCCATCAATACTATAAAAGCAAATTACAACCCCATAGAGGTACAAAAATAATTTGTTGAGATGATAAGAGAGGTATTAGATCTTTACCTAAATAACTAAAAAATCTTACGGAATAAAATTCAAATGCACCAAATAAAAGAATAAATATCCAAGTAAAATTACTGATTCTTCGAGATCCTATTAATATAGGCTCTACCCAAAGCCATTCACATTCAGGCTTCACAATCATAGTGATGTCTCCAAAAATTTATGAAATATATACAGGATAAGTTCTTATTTAGTAGTTAAAAAATAATAATATATATATTTTTTACATTCCAATAAAATAAAAAAGTATATTAATTTTGTTTATATAGATTTTTTGTAGTTAGAATTTTTTGTAGTCAAAATTTATTTCCACGGCTATGAACTTGATTGTCACATATAACTCAATTTAAGACTTATGAGGCGTAACTTCTGATTGAAAAGGATTTACAATTTGATGACAGAAAATCATAAAGTAGAAAAAATATTGTTATTTCACTATAAATGCTAAATATTGCAATTTCTTGCTTCTAATTTTTGGAAGTGTTCCATGCTCTCTTATACTAGTCTTATAATTATTCTTATTTAGTCCCCCCTTGAAATAAAACGTTGGAGGGGGGAAGTACTTTACAAGTGACTTTAGAGCCAGAGAGACTTAAGTTTGGCTTATTTTTCCATCCAAATTCTCTTGCATACAAATCCACTTTCCATCCAATTTTTCTTCCATACAAATCCAAAATGTTCAAATTAAACTAAATAATGAAATATCCTCCTTAGAAATTGTCATAACCTTGCAGAAGTATATACACTACTTATTTTATAGAGAACCTTCTTTGTTTGTTCTTTCCGTTGATATCATATTTAACAGTCATGGTTTACAATTCTTAAGATAATTATTATTCCGTACTACTTTTACACAATACACTGTTTATACTCATTTGAAACTACTGTATAATATCCTCTTAGTTCACCAAAAATTGTTATATGATTTGGGTTTTCTAAAATACAAAACATGATTTACTTACACTTATTTCATCGTCATTGGAAATTTAATAACCATAAGATAAACAACTGAATGAATATAGAACTTGGCAAAGTTATTTGATCTAGAGCCATATACTGCGTTATTGAAATTTGGTAAAGATTCTTTATAACTTTATTATGACAAGTCAAAATAAAATATATGAAGGGCTTAATAAAACAAAAACAAAATTTAATTCACCAAAAAAATTAAAAATCTTTATTCTAGCTTCTTGTACTTGTTTTTCTAGCTTCTTTATGATTTATTTTATAATCTTTTGCCCCCAACAATTTAGAATCAATTTTTTGCCCATTTTGCGTTTGTCATAGATTGTAATTTTATTTGGATTGGAAGCTTTGATTTGTTCCATTTGGATTTGTTATGTGAAAATTATGGACATTCACTTTGGTTTTTCTAGCAAATACAACATCTTCAATCTTGAAAAATTAACTTTTCGGATTCATTAATTTTCACATCATTTGCCTAAAAGAGGCTCATCAAGTTAAAATCTCTAATTTGCTAAAAGAATCTCACCGTTGAAATTAGTGTGTTTGAATTCAAGATAAAAAATTAGAAATTTAAAATTAATTCTAGAGCTATTAACAGTTAAGTTTTTTTTTCTATTTTGAATCGAGTTTTACACATGATTAACAATTTTTTAATGAGTGATTTTTTTTTAAGTCGATTTTGATGAAGAAAAGGCTTTGGGACTTTAGGCTTTTCCTAAGTAGGTGTGGGTGGGAGGTTTGTGTAGTAGGATTGGGATGCAGCTCCGAGTGCTAGGATTGGGGCTTTGTGGAATTGGTTTGGCAAGTAGGTCTAGTGACAGGCTCGGGTTGTGGTTTGATGACAGGCTCGGCTGGTCGTCGTCAAGGCGGCGCCATGCACTGCACTCCGCTTCCGGCGTTTATTTTTTTTTTTGTTTCTTCCCGTTTGGTTTCCCGTTTGGTTTCCTCTCTCTTCTGCATGTTTGTGAGGTTCTAGCTCTCTCTTCTGCATATTTGTGAGGTTCTAGGGTTCCTCTCCTCTCCTTATCGTGTGAGGTTTTTCTGTTGTAGGATTCTCTCCTCTCCTTCGTTTGGCACGCTCCGCTTCCGCTTCCGTTTCTTCCGTTTCCTGTTTTCCGATTTTTCTCGCTCCCTCTGTAGTTTGTTGTGTGAGGTTTCTTCCTGCGTTTTTTGAAGAATTGTGGAGCGGTTTTAGCTTGGAGGTTTTCTGGGTTTAGGTTGTGCACCAATTTGGTCAGGTTGCAGTGGATTACGCTGAGGTTGCGGTGAAGTTGCGCTTTGGGTTTAGGTTGTGCACCGATTTGGTCAGGTTGCACAGGTTTCCGCTGAGGTTGCGCAGATTTGTTGGAGCTCGCTGGAAGAGGGTGAGTACCGTTTCTTTTTTTATGTTTTCAAGTGCGTGCTTAGAATGCTTAGAACTGTGCTTAGAACTGCTTAGAATTTCGATTTCTTAACATTGTGTAGAAGAGTTTGTGAGGTTTTTCGGTGAGGATTCGGTTTGTCTGTGAGGATTTGGTTTGCACTGCTTAGAATTGCAATTGTTTGAGATTGAGATTTGACTGTGAGGATTCGGTTTTGCACTGCTTAGAATTGCGATTGTCTGAGTTTCAAATTTGACTGTGAGGATTCAGTTTTGCAGTGCTTAGAATTGCGATTGTCTGAGTTTCAAATTTGTCTTTGAAAATTCGGTTTGCATTGCATAGAATTGCAATTTCTTGGTACGGAGATGAAGAGTTTGAGATTTGTCTGTAAGGATTCGGTTTGCACTGTTTTTGGGATTTTGTTTAGGACTTAGAGTTCGCTTTAAGTACTAAAGTCTACAGTCAGAGTGGCTCGGACTTTGAATGTTAGATGTTAGAATTTGAAAGTGAATTTGAATGCTAGAAAGGTTGTAAAAATCTTGAATTGGAATTTTCATTTTAGATTTCCTAAGTTCTAATAGTTCTGATTGAGTTCATTCTAAATTGTGCAGTTCAGGACTTCTGAAAGCGTCTACTCTCTTGAGCGTGGCGAAGACTGTCAATTCCATACTAAGGTCCAAATTCTAACTCTCCGACCGTAGAAGCAAAGGGCTTAGGGTTTAGAATACTTCCGTGCCGCATCTGGGTTTTACGAGAAGATTTTAGTAATTTGGTTCAGTTGTGGTTGAGTATCTTCGACTCGAGGATAATTATCTTCGAGTCAAAGATGATTACACTAGAATAACAGAAACGAGATCTAAACGCGACGACACCAATCCAGTGCCAAACGAATAAAGAATAAAAAACGAAAAGAATCACAACAGTATCCTCGACTCGATGATAAAAGACACGAGAACCGTCTAAATTAGAAAATATATTTAGGTGAAAAATAAAAATAAAAAAAAGCAACAGCAACAAACACAACAACGAAATGAACACGGAAGATAAAACAATAGGCTATCGTCGACTCGAAGATAGCCCAGAAGACCAAATTAAAGAAATCCAAAAAAACAAAGCCTGGAGAATGAATATCAACAAGATAATAAGTCCAGAGGTAAAGATGAAGGCAGAGGTGCTGAACATTATGGCACAAATCATAAGAAGCACGTCTAAAGAGCTCCGCAACACAAATTAACTAAAAAAACCGGTCACTAAAGAAGACAAACAATGTATCCTCGAGTCGATGATAAGAAGTCCAACTAGTTCAGCAAAATTATTCAAACAATCAGAATAACCAGAAAAGAAAAAGAGGAACACAGCGTCTATCATCGAGTCGAAGATAAAGAGAGGATAACATCAGCGTCTTGTATCTCTAACAGAAGGACAGACGATGGCGGAAGCCCAAGCCCAAGAAATGGCTGACAAACTAATATACGAGTTGGCTGAGGGAATAGCCGAACAAATAGAGGAGGAAGATGCGGCAGAAGAAACCGCGCAGGAGACTGGCTACGACTACTCTATGACGAAAGCACATCTCCAAACGTTCAATAACCCGCATCCTCTGGAACCATTCTTCACCGAGATGGAAGACACTTACGAGGAGCTCTGGTCATTCAAGGACCACGTCACGTCATGGTCATTCGGAGTGCACAGGTTCAAGAACTACGTGTTCCTGCGATACCGAGTAGACGACAAGGTTAATTACTTCCCGTGGAATATGAAGGAGAAGGTCACAATTATTGAACACCACCATGATAAGTACGTCGTCATGGTCCTCCGACAGGTAGACAAAGACGGGAAAGAAGAAGATCACTGCCACTCAATTGTAATCGACACAACAGTCGAGAAAGGGCAGTTTGACATTGAGAACCTTGTGTTCTACCTACAAGGTTCACAAATGGAATATCTGAAGACAGCGTACCAAAAGGCCGGATACATTCCCTGGAAGGCAGGGTCGGCAAAGTCCTACGCCAACAGATTGCATGCTGTATGGCAGATGCTGGACCATTTCGCTATCACAAACGTCGAGAAAACGCCGGTTGTGAACAAGAGAGCCGCGATGAAAAGGAAGAAGTCCGACCTCTCAGGTCATGCGGCATCTGGCGCTGCAGCAAGTTCTGATCAAGGGAGTCGCCCAGGACAGGCCCGGTCAGAAAGCCGGAAGCGAAACATGACAGTGCTCGCAGTTGCGGGATCCGGCAGAAAGAAAAAGAAGTCCACTCTAGCGACTGTCACAGCGGTAGAGGCCAGCTCGGGCTCCGCACTGACGACGGTGAACGCAGCACAAGCACCCACTGACTCGTCAACAGAGGATTACGAAAAATTTGCCGAGATCCAGAAGTCCTTCTGGGACGAGCACGCTTCCTGCTTCCTCTTTGAAGATGTTAGGAAGATGGTACCCGTTGATAAATGTATACGCGGCAAAGACATGTATGTCATCCGCGGCCTTCAAAAGGACATATTGGAGGGCATGAAGAAAGAATTGGTCCAGCTCGGCGACATCAAGCAACGACAGAAGGTCTGCCTCACGCCGATCGACGACAATGAAAACTTGCTGCAAAAGAAACCCGAGAAATGGGAAGAAATCGAGCGCGGGAAATTCATGATTATCAACGGTCAGCACAGCATCATTGCATCTCAGGAGCTGCAAATTTCGGGTTGTGGTGAGCTCCGGAAGAACCAGTTGGCGATCTAGGAGGCGTACATTGTGTGGACGCTGGATCCAGTAAAACTGACAAGTATATCGAGATTCTACAATTCGACCAACCACTTGAATCACGCCCAACCAACTTGGGGAAACCAGATAATCAGCTGCAGGAATATCTGGATTTCGTGCAAGCGGCCCACAGACACTGCCACTGAGAGTCAAGACCGAGGCAACAACTCCTTGCACAACCTCCCACTTTACGAGGTATGTATAAAAGTTTAAAGGTATCCTCGAGTCGATGATAGATTACGTGTTCATGCTAGCAAGTACATGTAGCCAACTTATCGTTGAACCGAGGATACTCAATACTGGAATATGAGACTAATGTTCATTGCAACGGCTAACAATCCGTCCTTCTCGTCCTGCAGAAATTCACGAAGCTCATGGTCAGCAGGTTCCAGAACATCAACCCTGACAGGGATGGGGCGACTATCAAGGGGGCAAAGGACCTGAAGAACGAAATCCAGCTTGTCACTCTGCCCGACAATATTTTTGTCTACTGGGCGAGGTTCTTGACCAAGCACGCCGAAGGCGACTTGATTGACCTAGTGAGCTGGCTGCCGTATAAGGATCTGCTTGACTGCAATCCGAAGGACTTCATTTTGAAGAGGGAGTTCTTTAAGCACTTCGGATTCTTCACAGACACTGACTTCAGGGACTATGTGATGCACCTTCTTAACGAGACATTGAACCGCAAGGCAAAATATCCGAAAGTGTCCGTGAAGAAAACAAAAACACTAGTAGTGGACAACATGTGCGGCGCGGACTGGGTGGAGCGGAGGAAGCGTAAGAAAGTTGTGCAACAGGAACTGATGGCCATCAACAAATCCCTCATAATTCGAGACGGGGCAGGCGAAATCATCGACGACAAATGGAAGTCTTGGAAGGACAGGCATCGATTCACGTCGGCGTCCTGGGATTTCCTTCTTTCGCATCCCAAGGCTGAGTATTTCAAGAAACGGCTTCAGAACGATGCAAAGAACAAGCGTGCGGCAGATCTTGCGGAGAGGTTTCCTGAGGTGCTGCACATGTTCACCAAGTTCATGAAGCTGAAATATCAGCTAATGGATCCGCGTGGGGGAGTACAGATCAGGGGTATGAATATAGTTGCAAAGGCCCTCGTGACCAGCACATCGTATGTGTACCATAGCCGCAAAGTCAACCTTGTTGTACTCGATGTCAGGGACATCCCAAGGTCGAAGGCGACTCAAAGCGAGACGGAGTTGTCTCCGTTTTTGAAATTCCTCGAACAGTCATTGGAGCCTGCTATGGATGATCCCAACGTGTGGGTGTTTGTTCTGAAGGGAAAGGAGGACGCCGACGGGGCCATCAAGTTCGGAGCAGAATACATGACAGAGTACGACTGCTTGCAATCATCATACATACCCAGCAAGGCGGAGAGGCTGGACAATGTCAACTTCAGGTCTGTTGCCCTCCCCGTGCCGCTCTTGTTCTTCAAGAAAGGCAACCGGTTTGCCACCTCCGTCCGTCAGAGAATAAAGTCGGAGTACGTTCCGGCCCCCATATTCTACTACATGTTCGCGTGCTACAACACGGAATCGAAGTGGCGGATGTTTGCCAGCGAACTCAGAATGGAGTTCTACTTGTAGCTGCTCAAAGACTTTGCAGTGCCAGAGCAAAATGTTATCGGAATCTGCACTGGAGCGAAGTTCATGCTGGCAGCAAAGGTTTGTGACCATATCGTCGCCTCGCGGATATTATTGTGCACTTTATTTATCTCATTAGTAGTAAACCTGTAACTAGGACAGCAGTCATCCTCGAGTTGATGATAAGTCCTCTTACATACATCACTGACGCTGTTACGTCTTGAAACAGATGTACGGGTCATATTTCTATGGCTTCAACGACCGTGATGACACTCGGAGTATGCGCAAGATTGCCAACATTGCGGATACATTGGACATGAACGACTTCCTGTTCTCAAACTCACCATACTCGCTGGAGTACGTTAGACCCTTTGCTCGAGGTCTTGAGGTGGTGAACTCCACGTCGCCACCGTCGCCACCCATGACATTGGAATCACTGGCTGAAATCCCCCGGAGAGCGGAGAGGCAAGTGGAGTCAAGTGGGCCGCAGTGCAGCAATGATCCTGGCGTGGAGGGAATCGATCAGTTTGGAACAAATGCCTTCCAAATTCAGACTTGGCTGGCTGTTCCGCTGCCAGCCATACCAGATAGTATCGCCATTGTTGATGAGGTGGAATCTGATCCGGAGTTTGAAAATCAGCAGCGCTGTCAAGGTGGAGATGATCTTAAAGCTCCCCGTGATTTGACTTGTGATGATACTGAAGTCCTGCAAACTCCAAGCGGCGGGGGTGGTCACGCAGGTGGTGATACGGAAGTACTGGAATCGCCTGACAATGTGGGGATGGCCTCAGCTGAAGACGGGGTTCTCATTGTGCGAGAGACCCCTCTGATGCCAGCGAAGGAGAAGGAGATTGTCAATCTCAGCTCAGAAGACGAGTTTGACATGCCCCGCTCCTCAGACGACGACGAGGACAATGATTTCGCGAATAAGATGCGGGACACCAAACCTGTTCTCGGAGCAGGAGGCAAAGTGAAGACGGAACAGGGCTTCTAGCAGGAGCAAGAGAAGATTCTGAAGGCACAGAGAGAGAGGAGGATACAGAGGAAAGCAGAAAGGGAAGCCACAATAAATCAGCTGGCTGCGGCAAAGGCCAGCAACGAGGCGCAAACCCTACGAATTGCTGATCTTGAGGGGAAAATGGACTTTTTAGTTTCCAAGTTCTCCTCACCGTGTGACTCACTTCCCATCACGGTTTCGTCTGGCGTTGCTCCGCCTCCGAATACGACCGTCTCCTCGAGAGATATGCGCCATGTAGTCCAACTTGTGGCTGGCCTACCAGATCCTCGAGTCGACGATACTCTTGAGGTTGTCCCGCCGCATGTTGTTGTCGTTGCTCCATCAAGTATAGCTGTTCTGGACGTCAACACTTCAAGAAACAGGAATCACGAAATTGCCGGTAGACAAGTCAGGACTCACGTTCGTACCACCTCTCCCGGCGAAGTAATGGAGGCGACATCGTTACGGACTGTCTTACCAGCGTGCAAGACCTCCATGCAAGAGCCTGCGGTCGAGGAGGCACTTTCGGCTGAGGAGAAGCTTCACCACGGAGAAGACGATGACGAAGGCGACAGAATGGCCTTCGAAAGCAAAGTGGCTTTGCCGGCCATGGAAAAGGAAGACGCGACACGAAAGCAAGAATCCGCTATGGTACAGTCTTCTCCACCGTTTTCTATTTTTTCCGTGTGAACGGGTCGTCAGATTGTGATTGCCTTCACTAATGGCATGGAAAGGTCTTCCTGTAGATGTGGAATCTCATTTCAATTTATGATGCTTGACAGGATGGTGTGGCCACCTCTTGATTGTTCACGTCGAATCCGGATGAGACTGCGAGGCGTGTAGCATAGTGTGCCATAGTCGTCGGATATAAATCTTAGAGTCCAACGAATGTCACTCGTTTTGACTGTGAATAAAATTTGAAACATTCACTTGCTATGGATTTCAGTCTAATTGCATTCCACTGTCCCATGTTTGTTTTTGATCAGCCCGAATCATATAAGAGTGTGCATCGCCCGCTGCCAATTAAACCACTTGCTAAGGCGAGACTGCAGTCGATGTTTGGTGTTCCATGCGTTTCTACACTTTCTGGCTCACCCAATTCTGCATTTCAACAGGTAACTCTATTTCTATGTTGTCCTGCATTCATCAGGTAGGATTCGAGAGCCGGAGAGAGAGAGCGCCGCGGGTTCAATTGTCTGTAGTGTCCCAAATGCGGAGGAAGTGGTTGAACATTGTCTTCGACCTCAACGGCGTTCTTTGCGAATGCGCGCAAGCTGCGGTTGCGAAGAAATATAAACCATTTCGAATCGAAGACAATGTCTTGTGCCATATTAATCCTACGGTGGTGGGTACAAAGGCCGTGTTTGCTCGCCAAAATCTCCGTGAATTCCTCTGTGAGGTATCATTGATTGCGGATCGCGTCGTGGTCTGGAGCTCCATGCAAAAAAGGACTGCAGAACGCGTTGCTGGACACCTCTTTGGAGGCTCCAAAGCACCCTACGAAGTCTTAGGTCAGGAGAATTGCAGGAGGGTAGAGACCTCGCGAGGGAAGTTTCTTTGTGACCAGCGGAACTCTAGGAAACAAATTTCTTGAAAATACTTTCTGAACAGTTGTTCTCCAACCCGTCATTTAACGCACAGAATACCCTTCTCATTGACGACTCCCTGGAGAAGAATGTCTGTAATGAAAACGGAAATGCTATCTTCCTAGACCCCTGGAATCATGGACAAGTTCAGGACAATTTCCTCAAGGAAAATCTGGCACCCTGGCTCCAGCTTCTGCACTCACACTGCGAGTGCGGACGCCTGCGGGAGTATGTGGAGTCCAACCGCATTGGCTCCGTCCCGCTGAGCACCTCCGACTCTTGTCTGAATTACATCTTGAGTGGAATGAAAGAGTCAACAAAGAACCTGGGATCGCTTTTTGATCTTCCTGGGGTTAATTTAGTCATAGCACCCCCCGGATCCCGTAGGACGTAGAACTCTCCGTGATTCGCCGCACTACTGTAAATGACTTCATGTATCATTATTATTGTGCTTTTATACCATGTAATATATGAAACTTAAGATTTTAAATTCTCTCCCGTCTTGTGCTTTGAAGAGATCACTTGTCTCTGGAATTCTCTTCCGCCCTTTTCGGCCTTTTTTTCGTTGGTCAACGTGGAAATGGAATGTCATTTGTGTGCCACTTGTTTATCATGTTATTTTTGTAGGTTGGAGGTCTTAATTTGGTCTCTCCATCCAAGGGGGAGAGGTTGACAATGAGTCTGATTTCCATGTCGAGAGTTTCCGAGCCGGATATTTCAGAATCGGCTGAAGGGAGCTGTATGCCGTCTTCGTATTCGAAACCGTGCGTGATGCGTTCCGCCACCGATGCCGCGTCGGCGGCCATCGACTATTCCAAGGGGCCTGTGGAGGATGGCGTCGTGGACAGTCCGCCGAGTCGAGGGCCGCCCAGAACTCCTGTATGCTCTCCGTCTCCCCTGAAATGGGTATCCTCAAGTCAAGGTGTCCCATTTTCGCCAGTTCCGCGCGTTGAGGGCGCAACAAACCGGAAACTCGACCTCCTCATCGACATAGAAGAGGGGGACCCTCGACTCGAGGATAGTGCTCCGTCTGAGAGTGCGGTCCAAGTCCGTCTTTTGAATCTAGTAGCTACGCTTGAGAATCAAACAATGGATGCGCTGCTCGCTGATGTGAGCGGACATCATTTACCTCGACTCAATGATTGTCGATCTCGTCGACGGGTTCTTAGTGGTCATTCCTGGAGGTCCTCGGACTCGTGGTCAACTAGTAGTAGGCACAAGTACATAACAAACGTCAATACGTTGTCTCCATCCCCGACTACTTCAGGGTTTAGATCTAATTCAAACCAGGGGGTTCCTCCGCATTCTCGCAAGGCAAAACGGAAGGATACTGAAACTCCAAGTTTGGACTTGCGCAGTGCAATGGATTATGGGGCTACGACACACTGGCCTTCTCGACGCAATGATATCTTTCTCGCGATATCGAAGCAAAAAACGTTGGACGCGGAAAAGGCGGCAAAGAGCAATTGTCCCGCCAATAGCAATGCTTAGGATAGGGCTTCTAGTAATAGATTAGTAAATCAAAATCAATAACGTCTTATAGTATGAAAATAGAGTACTTGGATTTCCTAAACCCAAACCCTAAAACTCATGGGAACTGATATTGTGATGATGAGTTTACATACTTCTTGTGTATTCAAATTCTCAAGCAAATTGAGCTTCATATTCAAAGTCACTTGTCTCGCTATCCTATATCTCGCATATGTTGACACTATGTTGGCACATAATTCCTAAATCCTAAACTGCAGTATCTCCTGTAATTTCAATCATTGCTACATGTTGGGCAGTCTTTATCTTTGAGTTCAACAACTATTACTTCGATGATGTCTTGCAACCATGAGTTCAAAGTCTCAAATTGAGCAATTTGTCTCATTTTAACGAATAAGGCCTTCTACTTATTTCTGAAATTGGCCTATGCGTACGGTAGTCAAGACAATTTCTCTTAAACTTTTCTTTTTATGAGATGTGACTATTTGACTATTAAATTACATTCATTTTTTTAATCTATTTTAGGTGGATATTCAACTTGCTATATTGGTTATAAAATTTTTAGAAGATTCCAAATGCACAATCAATGAAGGTAGCAATTTTAGGTACTAGACATGTTGTATACCAATAAAAAGCATGATTGGCAAACAATCCAATAAGACTTGATTTAGATGATTGTCAAGTTTTCTTTTAGAATTCAGTGCCTAATGTTGTTTTTTGTTTTTTGGCTAGCACTACTTTCTCAAAAAAATTATAGTTGAACATTTGAAAGTACAATAGATTTGAATGTAGAATGATTTTGGAAAAGTAATATAAATTACGGAGTTGTGATATTCAATTTGGTAATTGCAAATAAGATAACTATTGTAGTTGACAAGCTAGAGAAATTCCTTATAATCTTAATTCCTTAGTACAAACAAAAGAAAAATTTGTATCTTAGAATGATAAAGTTAGGAAGTATTAATAAAAACTTTGATTACTAAGGGTGTTGTTAAAAACACTTTTCTTCTTTTTTGTCCCCTTAGCCTCATATCAATATTTATTTTGCTTATAACTTTTGTATAGTTTGTTTTTTCATATGAAATTTGAAATGAAGGTACATGTAATAATTGTAGACATTAAATATTTTTTACAATTTAAAAAAAATAGTTTTTTTAATTCTTTACTTGTCCCTAAATGGATGTCTACATTTGCCATTTGCCCATTTGGAGGGTCTTTTGTACAAGTGAATACAATAAGTTTCTTTTTCCAAAGATGTAAATGGTTGAGAAAGAGAACTTCCAAGTTAGGAAAAATAGAAAAAATTTAGTTTATATTTTTATGTTTTAAAACTATTTTTTGCAAGTCAAATATCAAATTATTCAATTTTTTAGCTTTCTCCATTGCTCTCTTTTTGTGCATAATTCTTAGAGACAATTATTTGTAAATAAGAATTTTTAGAAGCATTAATAAAAACATAGTAATAGTATTAATAACATAGTATAAATTATCCAAATTTTCTTTAATTTGTAAAAAATAATTTCAAAAGTCAAAGTTTTCATTAGCATGACATGTTTCTTGCAACAACCTATATTATCATAATGAGGGTAATAAAATTTGATGTTGCTTAAAGAATTGCATAACTTAAAGGTTATTTTTCACCAAAGAACCAATTTTTATATATTCCCCAAATTCAATGTCCATTGTTCTTCTTTCATGTAGATTCCAGTAAATAATGGAAGTAGAAGTTTGGAAGAAGTGAATTACAATGTTAGGAGGGCACAAGTCTACGGGGCCATGTAAGTAGTTCCTTCACACTTGAAGCACCAACGATACTATACAATACCCTTGTTCTTTTAATTAGATGACTGGAATGAACATAATTTGAGGCATAGAAAACATTAAATCAAAGATAAAAATGATTCAATTAGTCCAAGAGCAAATAGTAGCAAGACAAATGAGCTTTCAATATGAAAAGAAATGATTAAGACCAACTATAAGGAGATGACGAACAACTAGGCTGGGGATGGAAAGGTATTTGAATACATATTTGAATTGATTATGTTATACTAAATATGAATCAAAATTTGAACAACTTTTTGTGCCAAGTAGTAATTCCTATTTGAAGAAAACCTAGGTAATTTTTTAGAGCTAAATGGTTTGCAATTGTTCAAATACAACCACAACTACAATCATGCAAACCAAGGATTCAAGCACAAATTTTATAGATGGAATTCAAGCTAAATACCTAAATACAAATCTGCATAGTGAAAAAGATAAGATTCAGGCTTAAATGGATACATAACGTGTAAAATTCTCAAAAATTCAAATATACTAAGCATTTTAATAAATTTTTATATTTGATTTTTATATTAAAAAATTCCAATATCCCCGACTACCATGCTACTCCCAATACTACCTACTTTGGTATATGATCAACAAATGCTTTTGCAATGGTCAACCTCATAATTCTTTAAGCAACTCACGTACATTTTTTAAAGAAATCTTCATCAAAGAATTTTTGAAATTACATGATGCCTTAGGCAATGTAGATGAGAGCCTTCTAAAAGAGCATACTTTGAAAAATTCTCCAACAAAAATTTAAAACCTCAAACATGACAACATTTTTAGTGCACCTTTCAATCTAATAAACATTTAATTACATAAATATGTAGCACCTTTGTCTTTTGAACCGTAATTGATGATTCAACAGATTGTGAAAGATGGCTCCTCAACAACTTTAGTTGCTCTTCAATTAGGGGATCTAGAAAAGTGAGCCAAATTTTAACTCCAACACATGTGAATATAAATGATGTCTTGGAGGCCAAATTTGGCAACATCATTGAGTCCCTTGACTGACGGGCAACCCCAATAGACATGTTGGAAAGCCTTCACTCTTAGTCTAATGAATGAATGCTTAAATGACCACTCAATTACAATGGTTACAATGAACAAAATTGAAACATTCTAAATGTGCGCAAGGAATGATCTAAAAATCACCTATGACACAATTAAACTTTTAATTGAATGAAGATTTGACAAATTTAATTCAAGAATGTTGCAAGGACTCTGTTTTGATTGCAAAGAAATGAATTCTAAAGACTATATTCAAGAGGATAAAATGTCAATTTCAATCTAATATATGTAGCAATTAAAAGGCCTAAAATTGTAGTTTATATCTAGTTAAACAAAACTCTTCAAACTATGGTTCATATAGATTGAATTCCTAAGTGCTTATATGAAAAAGTGAAAATAATCCACAAGAAGACTATATAAGCTTTGATCAAATTAATAATTTTTTTCAATCAATAGGATAAAAATTAAGAGCTATCTCAAGAAGTAAATGAACAGTTCTAGTTCAAATAGTGCACTTGGTATTGATTGAATTTGAGTTTGTTCATTCTATTGTGCATTTGTGCATTTTACTCGACATTTTAAACATTTAAGTGCCAACTTCAAGCACTCTGAAAGCAAGAGGGACTAAAAAGTTGCTCAAGCAAGAGTAGTAACAACCAAAACTATGTAATAAAAACACTCAAAATCAAAAGTATGTTACAAAAAAAATATAAAGTCAAGAGCGCAAACATATATATAGAAATGATGAAAGAAATGAACAAGAGGAGAAAATTGGTTCAAGCAAGACGTGAAATTGACCAAGAACTAAATTGAACAAAGGCAAAAGAAACATAAACACGACAAAAAACAACTAACTATATATTCTAAAACAATTGAATCGGGTCAAAAATATTATTGAAGTGGAGGATATAATGACCAAAAGTTGTAAAACAAGAGAGCTCACAATATGAAGACAAGTGATTAAGAACAACTATATATGGAGAAGAGAAGAAATGAACCACAAATTAGCAATTGACATGAGGAGAAATGGTGTTGATGTTAAACTAAATAAAAAAAATTGCTCAGTTGAAATATGAACAACTATTTGTGCTAAGTGATTAGACCTATTTGAAGCCAATATATAGGCAATTTCTTAGAGTTAAAGGGCTTAAAATGGTTTAAATCAAATCTAAACAACTGATTGAAGCTAAGCAAATGGTTCAAATCCAAAAGATACAATTCTATCAAACTAAACATAAACAACGAGTTGAAGGCAGCTAAACAACTGTAAGTTCAAACCAATGAAAGATACAAACACAACTTTTATAGCTCAATTATAAGGGTTCTAATATAAATCATTTTAATAAAAAATTATATTATATTTGATTAAATTTTGTTTCCCAATAGCCCAATACATCATAGCACTTCCAATACTACCACCAGCAAGCTAATTTTCCAGAAATTCAACAAAAATTAATGGTTCTTGAAACAACCCCACAATTCTTTTTACATATTAGAACCTTTTAAATTATAAGATGTCCTTTGGTGATGTAGGTGTAAGCCTTACAAATTGAATGATCATACTATGATAACTTACCTACAAACACTCAAAACCTCACACATAACAACAATTTCATAGACCTTTTTAACCAACAACAAATTATTTTTAGTTTTAACAAAATTGTCATTCATTTGCATCAATTTTGGTATGCTACCTTGGATAGTTATGCACCATTGTTGTCAGACACCATGTTTTCTTTAGATTGTCTTATTGATATTTAACTTTCATAGATCCTCAACATAACTAAAACTTAAGGACCTATAGAGAAAGGAGAGAGAAACACAATGATCTAGTGAGAGGTATATAAAAACAGTTTGTGTAATTATCTTTGATGTCAAGCTCTTCATCTATACAAGCATTTTCTTTTCTAATTTCTGAGATTAAGACAATAATAGATAAAAATGAAGGTACCTAAATGGTATTCTAATCAAATTAGATCATAATTACAACCAACCATTCTTGCTATATTGTTGCAATGTCACTTCTAATTTGGAGAGTATTTACAGGTTAAAAGCATTCACTAAGAACTTTAATCCACAAACTAATTGGATGGAATTGTCCATAGTGGACTAAGAAATCAAGTTTATTGTAACAATTATGATGACCTTTGCCAAAATACAAATCCAATCCTTGGAATGAAAAGACCATATAAACTTCAATCAAAAGAATAATATTCTTAAAACCACTGAAAGGAAAATGAAGATCTATTTCACCAAGCTAATGAAAAGACTCTAATTTGAAATGGTGCACGTACTACTTTTGAGTCTATTCATTGCATTGTGCATCGCAAGCATTAGAGCCACTTTCAAGGACTCCAAGAATAAGAATGACTAAAAATTACTCAAACAGTAGCAACAGTAACAACCGAGAGCAACATTTAATAAAAACACTAGAAACTAAAAGCACATCACAATGCGAGCACAAAGTCAAGGGGTGCAAACATGTATGCTGAAATGATGAAGGAATTAAACAAAGGGAGCAAACTGGTTGAAGCAAGAAGTAAAACTGACCTTGGACTAGGAACAAATAGTGGTAAGACAAGAGAGCTTGCAACAAGGAGAAAACAGCTTGAAGAAAGGTGCCTAAGACCAACTATACAAGGAGAGGAGAAGAGATGAAAAGCAGCCCAGAGAGATTGGAGGAAGGAAAGAAATATAACCGTGACCAAAATACATTGCTCGAAGTGGGAGGAGTAATGACCAAGTTAGGGCAAACAAGGCAAATATTGGTAAAACAAGGGAGCTTGGAATACGAAGTGGATTGATTAAAAACAACCGTTTGTGGAGAAGAGATGAAAAGCAACTCGACAAGTTGGCTAGAAGATAAATGGTATTCAACTTACAAATGATTGTTTGAATTATAAATGGTTGAACTAAAACATGAACAATTGTTTGTGTCAAGTGGTTACACCTTTTTGAAGCAAATAGCCAAATAATTATAAACAATTTCATAGTGCTAAATTTGTGGTTTAAAATGGTTTAAACCAAATTTACCCCCTAAAGGACCAAGATGTGCTTTTTGGCAATATAGCGATTTTGGGCAGCTCACCACGGATGGAGAATTTATTATTTTTCTTTGAAATTTTCACAAAACATGTACTCAAGGAGTAGCTTTTCATTCCAACAATTTTCATAATTTTTGACTACACGGTTAAAAAGTTATTGAATAAAATGTAGTTTTCTTTGAACTCTGGGCAGTTCGGGCAGTACCAAAAACTTCTTTAAAAATCATTTTTTTTTAGAATTGAAATTTGAAATTGGTTCTTTAGATTTATATGTACGTGGAGAGCTTTGAATCATTCCATTTGAATTTGTAAGATGGAAGTTATGAGGATTTTAAGTTTGGGGATAGGTATGTAAACTTTGAAAACCATACCTACCCGCAAACTTAAAAACCTCATAACTTCCATCTTACAAATCACAATGGAATGATTCAAAGCTCTCCACGTACATATGAATCTAAAGAACCAATTTCAAATTTCAATTCTAAAAAAAAGTGATTTTTAAAGAAGTTTTTGGTACTGCCCGGGCTGCCCAGAGTTCAAAGAAAACTACATTTTATGCAATAACTTTTTAACCGTGTAGTCAAAAGTTATGAAAATTATTGGAATGAAAAGCTACTCCTCGAGCACATGTTTTGTGAAAATTTCAAAGAAAAATAATAAATTCTCCATCCGTGGTGACCTGCCCAAAATTGCTTTGTTGCCAAAAAATACAGCTTGATCGTTTAGGGGTTAAACAACTAATTCATTGAAGCTAAATGGGCAATTTCATTAAAATAGAGATAAATTTTAAATTGGCATGAAAATAGACCAGACCAAACATTCTAAATCTATACATGTCCTAGATAGTTCAAAACACCCGTTCTGAAATCTATACCTATCCTAGATGGTGAAAATAGCACACTACCAAAGTGTTACTTGAAATACCGTCATTTTAATGAAATTGCCCATCTAACCAGTTCAAATGCAATGGTTCAAATCCAAAAGATACAATTCAATTAGATTAATAAACATAAACAGCTCATTGAAGTTGAACAATTACAACTATTCAAACCAGGGTAACGGAACACAACTTTTATAGATCAACTAAGTACTTATTAAATACAAGTTGAAGTTAAACAACTACAACTGTTCAAACCAATGATACTGGAACACAACTTTTATTTTGTAAATAAGCTAAATATTTATTAAATATAGATCAGTGTTCATTCAAGCTTAAATGGATGTATAATTTTTGAAATTAAATTAAAACCATAGGCCATAATTAATAAAGGTTTAAATATAACATTTTAATAAATTTCTATATTCAATAATTTGATTAACTATTTTTAACAATTGTCCATTATATTACCAAGCTAATCCTCCATCGTGCCAACAATTAGGCGGACGTTTTCGAACCAACACTTATCTTCAGTTTTATGATCGAGATGAAATCTTTAGAATGCCACAGACTGGCATGATTGTGTGACTAAGGGTCCAGTCCATCCCTGCTGAATCACCAAATGCCTCTCTCCTCATCCAATTTATGAGAAACGATCCGATATGTCCCAACATGGCCTTCATTGAAGATCATTATGTTCTAGTAAAACTTTGTAATAGTTGAATAGTTGAAAATTTGTACCAACATAAATTGATTCTAGCTTGTACTTTTAAGATTCTTTAGATTTTGGTTTTAAACACAATAGGTTCGTTTTTGTAAATTAGATGGGTAACCATTCTTGCTATGTTGTTGCAATGTCACTTCTAATTTGGAGAGTATTTGCAAGTTAGTAGCATGCACTAAGAATTGTAATCTACAAAATAATTAATTGGATGGAATTGTCCATAGTGGACCAAAAAATCAAGATTATTGTCACAATTATAGTGACCTTTGCCAAAATATAGATCCAATCCTTGGAATAAAAAGACTACATAAGATTCAATCAAGTTAATAATACTTAAAAACCATTGGAAGAAAGATGAAGAAATCTCTTAGCAAACTAATAAAAAGACTTTAATCTGAAGTAGTGCACCTTGTAATTTTGAGTCTATTCACTCTACTATTGTGCATCTCAAGTGTTAGGGCCAACTTCAAGGACTCCAAGAACAAGAGTGACTAAAAAATTGTTCAAACAGTAGTAGTAGCGACCAAGAGCAACATTTAATGAAAACACTAGAAATTGAAAGGACAGCACAATGTAAGCACAAAGTCAAGAGGCGCAAACATGTATTCAAAAATGATGAAGGAAATGAAGAAGGGAGAAAATTGGTTCAAGCAAGAAGTGAAATTGATCTTGCCATGAGAGATTGAAGGAGGAAAGAAGCATAAGCGCGACAAAAAACAACCAACTAAAGACTTAAAAAACAAGGCAATTGAAAAAATTGCTTGAAGCAAAAGTAGTATTGACTAAGAACAAATAGTGGTAAGACAAGAGAGCTTGCCACAGGAAGAGAGGTGGGTAAGAGCAACTATATAGGGAGAGGAGAAGAGATGAAAAGCAACTCGAAGAGATTGGAGGAAGGAGAGAAGCATAATCATGACAAAAAATAACCAACTTAAAGACTCAAAAAACAAGGCGCTAGACAAAATTGCTCGAAGCCGGAGCAATAACGACCAAAAGCAAACAGACAAGTTAGACAAGAGAGCTTAGAATGCGAAGAGAGGTGGCTAAGAGCAACTATATAGGGAGAGGAGAAGAGATGAAAAATAGCTTGAAGAGATTGGAGGAAGGAAAGAAGCATATGTGCGACAAAAACCCCCCAACTTAAAGACTTGAAAAACAAAGCACCGTACAAAATTGCTTAGAGCGGGAACAGTAATAGCCAAGAGCAAACAAACAGATAAGACAAGAGAGCTTAGAATGTGAAGAGAGGTGGGTAAGAGCAACTATATACGAAGAGGAAAGAGATGAAAAACAGTTCGATAAGTCGGCAAGAAGAAAAATGATGTTAAACAAATGATTATTTGAATTGATTTTGAACTAAATTATAAATGGTTCAGTAAAAATATGAACTATTTGTACTAAGTGGATACACTTCTTTGAAGCAAATAATTATAGACAATTTCTCAGAGCTAAAGGATTTTAAATGGTTTATACCAAATTTAAACAACTAATTGAAGCTAACCAAATGCAATGGTTCAAATCTAAAAGATACAATTCAATCAAATTAGATATACACAACTAGATGAAGCTGAATAACTACAACTGTTTAAACCAAAGATACCAAAACACAACTTTTATTTTATAAATAAACTAAATACTTCTTAGATACAAATCACCTCATTTAAAAAGATAATGCTCATTCAAGCTTAAATGGATACATAATGTCTGAAATTAAGCTAAATGCATAGGCCATAATTAGTAAGGATTTAAGTATGAAACATTTTAACAAATTTCTATATTTCATGTGATTAACTATTAAATTTTCCCAATCGTCCAAATATATTACCAAACTAATCCTCCAACGTGCCAACAATTTGTAGGACGTTTTCTAACCAACACTTATCTTCAGTTTTATGATCGAGATGAAATCTTTAGAATATACGGACCGGCATGATTGCGTGATCGAGGGTCCAATCTGTCATCCCTGATGAATCAGCAGAGAGTGATGGTTCACTTACCAGCATCATGCATTTGGAGCCGGCTCATCTCCCCGATGGGCCAACAATATTCGCAATTAGTGATCGATCGAGTGGATATTTCATGATCCCTTTCGTCCCCAGGACCCAGTGGCAGCAGTAGCAGTCCGATCCGTTTCGGATCGACTCCAGGCCAAATTAATAAGTGATCGACCTCCTTTCGTGGATTTTACTCCACCGACGTACGTACTGATGGACGACGTGTGAATTATTGGTACACTATCTGATATGTATGTTCATTTGTAGTCACTTGGAATCCGTCACGGAAGGCGTTTCAGCACCTGGAGATGAGATTGATCGATCCCTTAATTTCCTCTCGGGACCCAGCTGTACGTAGCAGTCCATGTCTGATCGACAGACTCCAATAAGCGAACTCCTTGCCGTGCGCGGAGGACTTACTCCACGTACGTACTGATGGACGTATGAATGATCGATTGGTACATCGATATTTTCATTTGTAGTTAGTTGGAATCCGCCAACTGGCCGGATCATTTTGGAATTGGGACTACTTACGATGCATGAATTGAACTTAACGTACGTGGCGTGGAATTGCATTCGCAGACGTCGACGTTGTACATCAGACACGACAGACAGGCCAGTCACTCGCCGGTCTGTGTGGACCATGGATCGATTGGATCTGTGATTTGAATTGAATTGCCGGCCTAGCTAGCAAGCACACCGAATAATCATAATTTATAGTGCTGAATTCATTAATTAAACATTGCGATGACGTCGACGTGCAGGCCGGTGCAGGTGCTGCAGTTACAATTACAAGCATCGAGCACGCACTGCTTCAATTCCGGAAGAAGACTTAGGTGCAACGTTCGATTTGCATGTTAAATTATAGGACAAATTATTCATGATTGTGCGGAAGCTGGCATCGGCGGGCCTTGCTGTGGAGCAGCTTATTTTCAGTTAATCGATCTCCAGTTACATGAGATGAATCAATTATTCAGAATTATGATAATTTTACATGATCGATGACGGAAATTTTTATTCAAGTGATAATTATGCTTCAAGTTTCAACCAGCTAGTAACATTTGATGCAAACGAATGGCTTATTTCAGACTGTCTTTCACAACAACTCCAAGAATGAGAAAACATTGCCTCTCCTCATCAATTGAAATTTTTATTTTGAAACCCTTCAAACATTCATGTCTCATTTTTGAAACCCTTCAAATGAAAACACATGCATCTCTCCTCATTCAATTATGAGAAACGGTCCGATAATCCGATATGTCCCAACATGGCCTTCATTGAGATCATTATATTCTAGTAAGACTTTGTAATAGTTAAATAGTTGAAAATTTGTGCCAACAAAAATTGATTCTACCTTGTACCTTTAAGATTCTTTAGATTTCGATTGTAAGCACAATAGATTCAGTTTTGTAAGTTTTTGCCTATTTATTGGCTTTTGACTAGCATGTCATGAAATTCTTAAAATTTTGTACAATTGCAAAGGTACTTAAGATAGTTTGAGTTAATTTGGATCTTAGACTATTGGATGCATTTTTTGAAACCTTCCAAATGAACAATTTAACCCCTGCAGAAGGTCCCAAGGCCATTTTTCTATCAAAAATGAGTCAAAACTGCCAATTTTGTGGTATTCAACTATTCATCCAAGAAAACAAAAAATATATATAATAGAATCTAACCGTAGGATCTTGTATTATGGATAATTTCGTTAAAATGGCAGTATTCTATTAATTTGGAACTTTTAACAGTTCAAACCGTGCACTCTAAAATGGTATGAAATCTAGACCTATCTTAGATTTTTGAAACCTATATCAGTTTTAGATATCTAAAAACTATTTAATTTCTAGATTTTTCATTTCGTGCGATTTGAAATCTATATTAGTCTTGGATTTTTGAAATCTATAACTATCCTAGATTTTTGACATCTACCTCTGTCCACATATTTTTCAATGCAATTTTTATAATTCAAAGTAGATATGGAATACCGCCATTTTAATGAAATTGCCCATTAATCTACTTGTCTCAAATCATATAGTCTCAATTTCATAAAATTTGATTGTATAGATTAGAAGGTATTATTGTATTAGCATTTGAAGTTGAAAAAAATTATTTTTTTGAATACTGGCTTGCATTTTGAGGTGACTTTGATCACCATTTGTAGAATTTTTTTGCACTAAAGACTTTGAATTTAAGTTTTCTTGAGTTGAAGAATTGAGTTGAAAGTCTAGGATAAAAGTTTCAAAAAAATAACAGTTGATTTTTTATCTTAAAAAAACTGTTAAATAGAAATAGGTCCAATATCAAAAGACAAACTAAATTGATAATAACTCTTAGATGGGATTAAAACTATTATTTTTAATGATAAGGTTGTTTTAGCAAGCAAAATTAACCTTGTCAAACATGTTTTTTTTTAAATTATAAAAATTGCATTGAAAAATGAATCCTATGGCATAAATTATTTTTTTAAGAAGACTGATGCTCTAATTGCCAAAAAAACAAGATTGTTCATCATTTTCACATAATAAATCCAAATAGAATGAATCAAAGGTTTTTATGTAGATAAAATTACAATCTATGAAAAATAAATTTTTTAAATTAAATTTTTTTTGGCTGAGGAATTCTTTTGCTTGGTGCACCAAAAAAAAAGACTTCTTAAGCCATAACTTTTGCTACCAAGCATTGATTGAAACAAAATAAAATTTCCAAAAAGCTAATGTGTTTTCCTGTATTTACAAAAAGTTTCAAAAAATCATGATGAATATGGAGGCTGTAGAAGCCTATTCAAAATCTATTTTGTCCTCGGAGGGAACAATTAGACTTTAGGGATTAAACAAAGTCCCCAAAAGGTCTAGGAATATAATTACACTTATTGAGTATTTAAATCTTTAAAGTCTTAGGATAATCGGATATCAATTGGACAATACTTAATTAGATGTGATATATATAATCATATGACGTCTTCAATTTTTTTAATTTTTATATAGGGAGTAATACTAGAAATGATTTCAAAAAAGTGTTTATGTGGTCAAATCTGAAAAACAAACATTCATTAATATTTTTCAAATCAATTTAAAAGCCTCTTCAATAATTTACCAAAAGTATATCCTTTTTTCATTTTTAGTCAATAAATTCTAGAGTGATAAATTTGATTTATGAAGTGGTCGACATCATATGATACGAGTACTACATTTTTTTTAAAATTTGCATTGAAAGTATTAAAACTTTCTACATATTCATCATTTTTAAATAAAGGAAGCACTGCCGGGATTCTTAATATTTGTTTTCTATTCATTTATATTAGACTACTTGTGGTATATGTGAATGACTACATATCCATAAAACACCATCAACATGATATTAGATAGGTCACTTTCTTGACTATTCAACGATGTTCATGATCTATATCATTTTTCTTGGAAGCTCCTATTGAATGAAGACTATCTTTAAGAAAAATGAATCTTTTATATTTGTAGCACTATTACTAATCCCTCATTATCCAAGGGGACCAAAAGTGTCCTCACATAATTTTTAGTTCAAATCAAAGTGCTATAAATTTGCATATGGTGTTCAAATTCCATAAAACTTATAGGAAAATTTGCAATCACTCATCTACTTTGCTTGGTAAAATTTTCAAATCAATCCAATACAAATTGATTTTATGTAAACCAATCAAAGTTCAGAGGCTCAGTTTGAGTCTCGGGGGTGGGGTGGGGGGTAGTGAGCGGTAGCAGTAGAAAACTACGTGCAAACAAATGATAGGGTGCCTAAAAAACATTTGAGATAAAAATTATAACTTGTCTTTTTATACTATAGGATACTAAAACGCCATGATATGTCTTCAAACTACTATAGGGTATAGAAAAATAGTTCCAATTAGGAAAAAATTAGACCTAGGATACCCCCTTTTTTGTTCTTTTTTTTGGCCAAAAGTATTAAATGCTACTGCCTTGTGAGTGGCATATTGAAAGTAATCAGTAATTTTATAGTCTTCACTAATTTCTATAGTAGCCGTTGGCTAAGTGTCTTGGCATTTAATTTTGTCAATTAATTTTTGAAAATTGGCATTTAATTTTGTCAATTAATTTTTGGAAATTGGTGGTTTAGGTGGCGGGCCCTCTGTTCGTTCCGCTCTGGGGTCTGGGGATTGCGTAGTCATTCTTTTCCTCTTTGTTTTCTGGCTGCTGTTTTGTGCTTGTGATGTGTTCTAGGATTGCGGTGTGTTTTAGGATTGAAGGTGCCGGTTTAGGGTTCAGGCGAAGATGGCACTCAGTTTGAAGACAAAGCTGTTTTCCCTTGCAGACGAGAACGTGCGTCCGGAGCTCCTCAGTCCATTCTTCTGTCAAGCTGGCAACACTTACGCCGAGTTGCGATTGCGTCTGGAGGAGGGCGGGTGCGTTGATTGGGTGTTTGAGTTTTGGGATTTTGAGGATCAATGTCGCATCCGGAAGAGGTTCGAGGTGATGAATCCTGTCACGGAACACGTTTATGTGATCCCTGCGGTGGAGCAGGACGGGGGTGGACCTGGAAAGCGATGTCGTCAAGAGATCCGTGGCGAAACCAGGAGCAATGACTTTGTGGTGCCCCCCAACTTGGAGGTCTCCGAAGCGCAGGAGCTGGAAGTTGTTGCCGGCCCGACGTTGCAAGAGGCAGAAGTGGGTTTAGGATTTAACCCTGAAGAGCTTCCAGACGATGGCAGTCTGCTTCAGTCTAAAATCCTTTCCAGTGAGATCATGGAGAATTATAGAAGCGCTGCTGCAAAGCTTACGAGGGAGCTGCAGGACATGGATTTTGCTGACCATCTCTGGAAGCTGAAGACCTATGATCAGCATGGCATGGTAGTCGTCAAGATCTTCTGCGTGGAGTGCAACAAAGAAAGCGGGGGTACAAGCGGTGATCACACCCGGTATGGTGTACAGAACCTGTTCACGGATTTCAAAAAATTGCACTTGCATTCAGCTCTTCACATCAAGCAGTGGTGCAAGAGGAGGGCCATCTCGTACAACGATCACCCAACGAAGGAGGGCAACTCGAGGAAACCTGTGATTTATACAGCAGCAGACCACAGGCGTCTCGTGGAGGAAGGTGTCAGCGTTCTTCAAAGCGTGAATGACTCCATTTGTGAAGTTGATCCTCCGTTTGTTGTTGTAGGAGATGTGCAAAATTCTCAGTTCAAGTCTTTCTGGTTCAAGGTGCGCTATAAAATCGACGGAGAAATAATGTATCTGTGCCCGTAGAAGGGGAACCTCCGAGCTAACTTAGAGAATCATGTCCATGGGCTCATGCATAGCAAGTGTTCTGAAGATCTGGCTGCGTCAAACAGTTCCTCTAAGAAATCAACTGCAGTCAGATTGGGAAAACAAAGGAGACCTACCGCAACGTCCAGATCCACCACTGGGAATCAACGCGACCTGCATTCGTGGTTCACCAGTTGCTGGTCCGCCTTTTCATGTATTTCCTTGGACAAGAATTTTTTTAGCTAATTTTTCAGTCACAGAGAAGTTGATGAGGAATCTAACCCAAGTCATTTTGTATTTTCTCGAGCATTTTTGAATTACTTATGAATTTTCGTTCAATGGACGGAATTTGTAGTAGAATTTTTTTTTTTCTAAATAACCATATCATTTATTCATATGAATTTAGATTTATAAGTAATGCAAGCCCCTTCTCTAATAACCTTAAGTAGAAAATTATATAATGATAGCATATTCAAAAAAAAAAAAAAAAAATAATACCCCCCTATAAAATACTTGTTGTTCGCACCTATCCCCTTATTTTTTTGACACACTACCCCCCTCGAGGTTTGAGTTCACCAAACTACATTTGATGGCTACAACTTTGGAGACTTGTATCTCATACATTCAATGTTTATTTTCAATCAAATTTGTTGGATTATGTTTCTCTTACAATCGAGTTACCGTATAAAAGTTTTCATGTCAATTCAAATTGTTTTGAATATTTGTAAGCAATTCAGAGTTCACAATTCTAATATGCTTGGGTTCCAGTAAACTTTGGCAATTTTTTTCTTCTTCATATAGTGTCCGTTTTAAATTGGAAAAATTGAAAAAGTTACACATACTAGTTTTGTTTGTGTGGCTAAAATTTCATATCAGTCTAAGGAATTATTTGTAGCTAAGAAGCATTTTAGAAGGAGATTTAGCCTCAAATGTGTTTTTTTGCAACTTTTCTTGCTATTTTTTGACATTTCAAAGCCATTTTTCAGGCACAATGTGTCCAATGGAATGATATTGTCTTTCACCAATGTGTTTGTATGCTAGCTTTGAATCAATTTATAGTGCAATTTTTTTTCATTTGAGTAGGTTTAGAAATCAATTTCATCTCTAAATGTGTTGCTAGCAAAATTTCAACATCCTTTTTCTACACTAAAACATTCTAATCTTGCAATCTATATGGCCAAATGACTCCAAATTTGATTCATGCCATCTACAACGTGTACTCTACAAGATTGTACAATTGAGATTTCTATATGTCAATGGGTAGTGACATTTTAGACTATAAAACGTCAAAATCAGTGATGTTTTTAAACCCTAAAAGACCCTAGGTCTTGAAGGGTTACGATGTTAAATACTTAGATATAAACTTGCATTGAGAAGGCCACTCTTATTTATATCTCAACATACACAATCATGCAAAGCCATAGTTTGATTGACCACCTATTTATAAATGCATTATGAGGTCATATAGTTTATTTTTCAAAATATTTATAATAAATACGATCAATATATATATTCATCTACATTGAAATAGGTCATTTTGAATTGTATTTTGAGTTTTGAATTTTGGTACCATCGTGTTTTATTGTACTAATGGATTGGGATTATTGTGTGTTGTCTATAAGCTTGTTCTAATTTCTCTTGTTCCCTTGTTACATGGCAAAGCTTTGAACCCCCTATTCTCCAATTATTTAGATTTTTTTTGCAAAAGAAAAATTAGGGCAAAGCTCTGTCCAATTCTCTTTAGAGTTCTTGGGAAAAGCAAGGGACAAGCTAGAAAAATCATCCATTTAGAACTTTAGAAGTTGTTATGAGTTAGAAGACATGTGAGAAATCTAAAGTCAAGTGGATGTTTGAAAGCTCAAGTTTAGTTGACTTAGTTCCAATCTGTGAAGGAAGTCCAAATTCCGGGCAGTTCCATTTATGAAATGGGCTAGTTGTTGAGAGGAAGTTCAATTGATTTTCATTGGTTCACGAGGGCATGTGAGGTGGTACCGTAAATAAAGTCACCAATTCACTCAATTTTCAAATTGTTGAGGGCCTATGAGGAAATTTTAAAAATTAGGTTTACTTAGAAACTAATCAGTTCATTTCCCCTTCCAGGCCGAGAAAAATCAATTCAATTTGAAAATTAGTGTGAAGGAAAATTAGTGAGAGTCCATAATTTCCTTTAAAAAAAAATCCCCAATGAATTTGGACACTAAGGTCAAGAGGAATCAATTCAGTTGGAAATTAGCATGAAAAGAAATTAGTAAGAGTTAGCTATTTCTTTGAAAACAATTCAAAAGCAACTGTTGCAAAAACAATTGCAAAAACAGTTGCTTGAGAGAAATCAATTCAATTGAAAATTAGCATGAAAGGAAATTAGTGAGTTAATTAGTTCCTTTAAAAAAAATTCAATTTGGAAGCTAGTCCGAGAAAAACCAATGCAATTTGAAAAGATAGACTGCCAAGAGAAAATAGCCTATCCCTAAGGACTAGAACAAGGAGTTACCTAAAACTCAGAATTAAACAATTGGATTAGAACAATTGTCTTTAGAAGGAAGTAGTATCTTCTTTTTAGGTCAAGTCAAGCATTGGACATCAAAAACTAGAAGGGGAAAGACTTAGAAAGGAAAGAAATCAAGTGAAGAAAGAAAAGAAGATTAAAATTCTTTTGTTTAAATTTCAAAAACATAGCCAAACTATAAACTAGATTTAAACCATTTAGGTTAGAGGTTTCTAAAAACACTTAGAAATTAGGTCTATAAAGAGTAAGATATAAGCAGATGAAATTTAGGGGTTAAATTGGATGAAAATTAGTTAATTTCAACCAATGGAACAAGATTAGAAACTTAAAAAACACAAGAAATCCAAATTCTAGAATTGAATTAAAAGTTGCTTTTGAATGAAGTAGTGGTCAAATTTCATCCTGACCATGATTAATAAATTTTACTATAAAGGTCCAAATTTGAAATTACTTAGTATTTTGAAGAGATGAAGTAAAATTATTTAAGGAACAAGTATTTAACATCTAAAAATAATAACAAAATAGAAATTATTTAACCTCTTTAGTAACAAGGAATTAGCAAACCAAACTATCTTAGAAATTAACAAGGAGGAACTTAGGCTTATAATTTGATAGAAGAAACTTAGGGAAGTTCAAAACTACTTTGAACTTTAGAAAATACTTGAAACCCTAAAAGATAATGAAGTTTAGACTAAAAAATGGATGAAGTTGGTAGATTTTGTCCATCCAAATCCAAAATTAGTATTTAGTTAGAAGTTCCAATTTAAAAGTAGAACTAAAATCCCAAGTTAAATTGAAATTAGGAGTTGCCCAAAAAAAATGGATGAAATATAAATGGCCATTCCAAAAGCTAAACTTCATCTGAGCATAATTTTTTTTACAAGTGTTAGATTTCAACGCATTTATATTTTTAGAAATGACATGAGCTTTTATTGAATTTAAGATTTTTAATTTAGATTGTGAACTCTTTCCCTATAAAACAGAGTGACCTTGGTTAGTTTGGCCTTTTGGCTAAAAATTGCAATGAAGCTAGGTTTTGATTGTTTTTTTTGCAATTTTGTGACATTTAGGCACTTAGAAAAGATACATTTTTTGAAAGGTACAATGAACAATGCTTAAGTACCTACATAGCATAAATTACACATGAAACTAGAACTTGATTTTGCACATTTAATTACTGAAGAAGATTAAATAAATGCTCACACCTAACTACATAATTATAGATCCTCAACTGTAGAACTATTGATTTGTGCATTTGAGCTACAAAACTTCTCAACTACAACCAATGTATTGGTTGATGTCTAATAAATTTTCCAATAAATAGTCTCTAGAAAGTACTATGCCAATTAGGTTGTGCATATTGAATGGATTTTGCCACCCCATAATGAAATTGTCTAGGCCTTCAACACTAATGAAATCTTGTCCAATGGGTCATGTCCTTAGTGATTAAAACCTGTCTTTTGTCACTTAGAACTTGATTTTGAGTCATGTCATGTCACATTGGACATGTCATATTGGACAACATTTCTACTAGTACAAGAGGAATTCAAATAATTTGAAGCATAGTTATATTTTGCTATGGGATAAATAAATGGATTAATACCAACACACATGTTTGGAATAATTTGATTGGTATTTGGAAGTGACAATTTTCCAACAAATGATCTTGGAAACTTAGAATGTAGCAAGCAAAGTCTATGGTCCGACAAATCATCCGTGCATTGTAGGGGCAGTGGCAAAAGGATGTCTGGTCCTAGAATTGTCAACATGCCCAGCTATTGCCCCAGCCCTCCCTTCCAACACCTTGTGGCTTGAAGACAACGGATCTTGCCACGCGCCACCAGTTATACAGGTCTTTGACTGCCTACATCGTGACTTTGCAGCTTGCTCGTAGCTTTCTTTTAGAAAATTCCTGACAACATATCAGTATCTATTTGTTGCTCTTCTTTTGACAATTTATTCTAGTCAACTAGCACAGTGCATTTGATCATATGGTTTGCCTACAAATAACGAGCATACCATACCGGGTTTTTTGTTGTGAATAATTTTAGCTTGTAACAAACTGCTTCTTCACTGTGTTTTCAATTCCTTGGTCTTCACAAGACGGCTATCTACATGCTCACAAAAAAATCGGATAAAAATGAATTTATTTTCCCATCCAAGTTGTCGAATTGTCATCCAAACAGCACCAAATGGCGTTGGTGTCACTACAGGGTTAACTGTTGTGCCTATCTAAAAAACCCAACCAGTTGCACAGATCTATCAAGGACTCCAATTTAGGCGTTGGGCCTTCCGTGGCTGCAAATGTCCTTTGCAAGTAACATCTTCATCGAAGTGGACAACTGGTGGTGACCGTTTCAAATTTCTACCTTTGCCACCATTTTTCACTGTGCCGCTTCTACCAAATCAAAACTTTGCGCTTGGTAGACAGACTTCCAACTGCTACGTCCACACTGAACCCATTTCAAATTTCTTGTTGTTGTCGCCATGAGGATAATTGCTTCCTCTTTTACAACTTAGAGCATCTTGCTACAAGCTTTATCATTGCAAGTTGAGATAGACACAATTGTGGAGGACGGATCTCTAATGAGCACATGATGGACCTGCTTCATTATTGGGTGTTCATTTGTTTTCCTAGTGGACAAAATTCAACAATGGTAGGTAAGGTCAAGTCAACCCTTCAATCCTCTTGTCACTTCATTTTTTTTTGCATTTTTTTTACCGCTTCTCTTCTTTTGGCTAAGACGCTTCCCTTTTGTACAAATGTAGGCCACAACTATGCAACACATGTCCAACAACGCAATTCTTCTCTAATGCCGATAAGTCTTCTTCCATCTATTTCCTATATATATATATATATATATGCTTCAGTTTAATCTCATATCAACTGTTCATGATGTTGCAATGTGTAGTAGTTGTGTTGCATTGCATTTGTTGCTGCAAGACCAAATCCTCTGAATGTATAGAAATTGCTTCCGTTTTGCATACTTGCAGTAGGCTGAAAATAGTTGGAGAAGAATGCACTTCCTTGCTACATTTGCAGTTGGCTCATTGTTGCTCGAACTTTTTGCAAAGGAGGTAACCTGCTCATATCCTCCATTCTCTTCTTCATTTTTTTCCTTAGGATTGCCAGTCGTTGGTTATCCTTACAAATTTGTAGGATTATTCCACAATAAGGTGCTTGGTAACCTACCCTAGGAGTATTCCCTCTAATAACAACATATAGCTTCTCTCCATGTGCCCTAACATTTTTAGCACTCCACAATTCATTGTATTTCTTCTTGCATCTGGCTATCTGCATTCTAGCTTGTTTGTTGTGTAACTTCTTCTACTTCTCTTGTGCTCTTTGTTTTCTACTAGCTTCTTTCTCTAACTTCCTCCTTTCACGTTCTTGTGCAGCTTCTTTTCTCTTGGCAGCCATGGCCATATCTTCCACATCTTGTAGATGTTGCTCTTCTGTCAATAATATAGACTTGTGATAGTCAATTTGAGGTTCCATTCTTGCTTAGACATTGGAGGCAGCTGAATACATGGAAGATCCAATAAATCTATAAAAGCACTAGTTCCTACATCTCCTTGTACTTGGGCTGATCCTCTATGCATCGTCATCACTTGAGGTTGCATTTTTATTTCTTTGTCTACAATGTTTTGCTTCTTCACCATCAATTTGCACATAATATTACTTACATGTCATTTCATCAAATATCTCTTGAATTTTCCAAGGCTCCAGGGTGAAAGCATGCTAATGCCTACTTGCTTTGGCACATTCAATAAAAAAATATATATAAAGTTTTTAATACTTTGGATTCTTGGTGAAGAAAGCTAACAAGATTCTACAGGTGGGCCAAATTTTTATAGTGTTTAATTTGTCTTGAAGTTAAACTGTTTTTAAGAATTTTGTTTGTTTTATTTATTATATTGTTTAACTCATTTTATTGTTTAATTCCACAATATATCTTGTAGAAGGAATTAAATAATAAGAAAATTAGTCCCACTTGTAAAATCTTGCTAGTTTTTTCTTTCAACCAATTCAAATATTAAAATTTATATTTAAAGTAAAAATAAAAAATAAAAAATGTATATTAGTGAATAAAACTAAATATTGAGTACAAATTGAAAAATGCGCTTGGACCCTAGAATACATTTGTAATGTCAATCATCACACCAAATTAATGCATGTAATTCTCCTCATTTATGTACACTTAAAATGAATTAGTTCCTAAACACACATCCAAGGGCTAAAGGGCATGGGATGTGTGAGAAGGAAATGTAAGCATGTCCAATCCTTTGGAAACAACTAATTTAATAACTTCTAATGTCACATGATGTCTATGTCCATCCAAAACTAACAAGTGCCTATTGGTTGGAGATATGCCATAGAACTTAGAAATAGTGAACAAAAAGTGAAACATGCAGGCCTTGAAAAACTCATTTGTCATCCATGCCTTAGGTTGCATAGCCAAGGCAACTCCACGTTCTCTTGTTTTTTTAAGGAAGTTTCTTGTCTTCTTCTTTCTTTTGAATATGTAAAAGTTAGGTAAAGCTTCTCTTTTGGCATTTTATGCATGACAAAACAGACAATCACTCCTTTTGGTCTGGAGTGACCATGTGTACATTCTTAGACCTTTATTTGCTATAATGAATGCTCTACCACCTTTCCCTGCTTATGCCCCACTTTCGTTATAGTTCCATATGTGCTATACTTGATAATTGTGTGTATCATAAAGCTTTTGCAAATTAGCATAGAAAGTTCCCACAATTTCAGGGTACAAGTTTCTAGCTCTATTTTGTTCCAGGCCTTGGGATGTCAAGATGGTCAACTTCCCATGTCTTCTCTTGAAACATTTAACCCACCTTGGCCCAAGAATCCTATCTTTGAAAGGGGTCACTGTCTCTAGCTTGTGTTACTATTTCCACCTTTTATCTTAATTACACCATAATCAAAGGGAAGCCTAAAGTTTGCATTTTTTATCAAATATTCAACGAGTTGTTTATCTTCTTCATCAGTAAGCACTCCCATTTTTCCTCTCTTCCTCTATATAAGTGTGCCATAAAGGTGACTTTGCAATGTTGATGCTAGAATTTCATGGTCCTTAACAATTGATTTGATTGGAACTCCTTCATCAACATCAACAATGGCACTTTTTAATTCAGTAGTTGTCCAATTCCCATTTTTCTTCTTCTTACCACGTGCTGTGGAAGTTCCAAGTTCTCTAGAAGGCATCGGGTTAAGATTGCTTTTAGAACGCATACCTTGATCAACTGCTAACTAGTCCCACGTTCATTGTTCGAGGCACTCCTTCCTCTTGCTAAGTCAATGCTTCTAATTGCTACACCACTCTTCCATCAACGATCAATGTTGCCATGTTGCTCGTTTGTCTATTAATTGTGCCTTTGGCGTTGTACTTATCCTCAGGGCCCTAGGAAGGGCCTTGCTATTGTTGTGCTACGTCATTGTTGCCCTTTATTGACGTTGGGATCCGCCGTTGATGCCTTGGGTTGATGTTCTCTTCAATTGTTGCTAAAACCTGCCGCTGTTGTACTACGTTGATGCCGTCCTCTGTTGTGGCTAGGAAGCCAACATTGCTCAGCTACTGGCTTCTCTGAGGTTTGAAGTTGTCGTCGCTTTGTCAATTTCTCCTCTGCTTCAGAACTTTGCTTGCTCAGTAGCTTCTCTAGTTCATGACACCGTTGATCGGCGCCTAAGCTTCTGTCACATTCTTGAAATTTGGGCATGTTGTCGATGCTCCAAATAGATCACACCTCTGCCAATAATTTAGGCCCTCTAGTGACTTCCACAACATAGTTAGCATTTTGGAATCTTGTAGTGCGTGGAACTCGTGTTGCTACTTGCTAGTTGAGGTCGAAGTATCCTCCACGGCTCCTGAATTTTTGAGTTGAATCCTTGCAGAGAAGAAGAAGCAAAGTTGTCCTCTTTTCCTAAGGCTGCCATTTGCTGGAACCACTGCTTTTGTTCTTCACGCAAAGCCCACAAAAATAATCCTTCATTTTTGTCCTCTTTGAATTCATCTTCATCTTCACAATAATCACCTTCACAATAATCAGATCAGCTACTTCTCCATTTTTTCTTTGGCTACCAACTCCCTCCATCTCCACCACTACCTTCATCAGACATATAGCTGTCACTTATGATGGTACTTTGGATCTAAGTTCTAGTGACGATAATTTGTACTATTCAGTCTCCAAAGCAAATTCTGTACTCACACTTTTGTTTCCTCAAGGCCTATGATGTGCTGAAAGATTTTGTTGTGCCATTTCTCAAAGTGGAAGTCAAAATCCTAACTTAGAGGTTGTCTATGCAACTATTTTGAAATTGGAGGGCCAATTGCCAAATCATGGGAATTTTTTTTAATTTACTTTATTGGATTTAAGTTTCTTTAATGTTAAAGATTACTATAATTTTCTAAAGCAACAGCTAAAACTTTTGAAAGCACACCCTGACAATTAAAAACTGCTATGCGTCATTTTATTGACTGTAGTTGATTCCAAAATCACTCTTTCTCTTTCATGGCTTTAAAAGTATTGTTCACAAGTCATTCTAATTGAATTCACTACCCATTGTATAATCAAATTTATTGCAATCCAATAACTATAGTTTTATTTTGCCTTTAGCTCATTAAGAATTCAAAGATTAGAAAACACCATAAATTATTGACATCCCTTTCATTTGAAGAATACTCAAAAACTGTGCACTTAGAAGTTAGAACCAGCTTTTTTCACCCTAAATACTTTGCTTGATTCTAGACACTCTTTGCACTATTTCACACGTTTTTGTAGGGACGGATCTTAATGCCCAAACTATTCTCGAGCCTTCTACAATTCTACCTTACTCATAGAATGCCATTGCAAGGACCTTGTATTTAATAGTGCTTGAAAAAATGTTACGAGACATCCTATTTGACATTAAAAGAACTTTGTATAATATAGAATATAATATAGATTTTTTTTTCATCTTCCATACTTAACATTTAATTCTTACATCATTTCTAAACAAGCATAACAAAAATTTGGATTTAAAAAAGCCAAACATTTATTTTTGATAAATTTTCTCATTAGACTTTTTTGATTTTCCAAGATAATTGATTAAAAAATATTGGTGGTGAATTTTTTAATTCAATTGCAAAGATATGTAAAAAACATCAATACAAGCATTTTCATATTAATAACATGCCATCAAGTAACAAAAAAATGATCTGTGAAGAGTTCAATATGATGTGTCATATGACTAAATTTTGTAAAATAGACATTTCTATAATTTAACCTAGATTTTGACAAAGTAATTATTTACACTATCGTACTAAAATGTACAAAATTAATTACAGTGAGAAGGTATCTTTAAATGGCAGAATAGGGTGTCCGTAACATTATTTCTAGAAAAGTGTTGAACAATAGAAAGGAGACAATTTAGGCTATATATTTAAAATTATACTTTGATCACATTTTAGGCTTATTTTGATTTTGTGCTATCATTTTGGATGATGTACATCATAAGGGCTTCAAACATTTTTGGATTGATTTTGCTTTAATTTTCTTTAGAAATTTCTAATTTTATTGCATGTTGTTGTTGAATACTTGAATGTACTTGTGTGTTGCATGGTGTTTTGTAGTTGATGGAGTCATTGTGCAACATTGTCTTATTCACTTTAAAAAAAATCTTAATAGATTTTTTAGTTCATGTATTGTGTTTTTGTCTTTATTCTTTGTATTTGTTTTTTTCCACTGTACTTCTTTTTATAACAAAATAAGGGGCTTGAAAATTGCTTCTACTCTAGAGTTGTAAGTAATTGTATGGGGGCATAAAATACCATGAATTAGAAAATTTGGTAATGATAGGGTCCATTTAATTGGTTATGGTCATCAAAACACCTCCAAAACTAAAAACCCTAGTCTCACATGATGTACAAACCCCTATATGGAGTGCCCCCCCTATCCATTGAATAAACATTTAGTCCACTAAATCTAAAATACTTTCCGTTATTCCGTATTAAAAATAAAGTTTCCAAATATAAAAAATTACCCAAGTAAGTAAGGGTTCAAAATCCACAATTATAGCTAATACAAGAGATATATGTATTGTAAAAAATTTACAAAGCAAAGACAATCAATTTTTTTTTAAAAGTGTATCAGCTAGTAGCGGACACTTCACTGGAAGAAAAAGCGGTCTTTCACAACCGACTCAAATGCAACTACGTGTCCTATTCAACTACTCTACGACTACATCCCTCTGTATTTGCACCAAATTTTACGACTATGCTGTTATAGTCGTTAAGTAGTCGTAGAATGAAAAGTAGGGTTACGGAAGTGTAACTGAGAATTTACCGTGAGGTATTTTACATCCGACATTCATTGTAGTTGCTGATGTGGACAATTGTACGCTAGGGTTTGACTAAAAATTGATTCGAATTCAACTAAAGAAGGACTAGAATGCAACTGGAAAGAACAACCGACATGCAACTAGAGAATGACTCTCATGCAACTATAAAATGACTCACATGCAACTATACAGTGACTCGTATGCAACTAGAGAAGTGACTGTGAGGTTTTAGACATCCGACATTCACCATAGTTGCTTGATGTGGACACGTGTACGCTAGGATTGGACTATAAACTGATTGGATTTCAACTAAAGAAGGACTAGAATGCAACTGGAAAGAACAACCAACATGCAACTATAAAATGACTCGCATGCAACTATACAGTGACTCGTATGCAACTAGAGAAGTGACTGTGAGGTTTTAGACATTCGACATTCACCATAGTTGCTTGATGTGGACACGTGTACGCTAGGATTGGACTATAAACTGATTGGATTTCAACTAAAGAAGGACTAGAATGCAACTGGAAAGAACAACCAACATGCAACTATAAAATGACTCACATGCAACTATACAGTGACTTGTATGCAACTATAGAGTGACTCGTATGCAACTAGAGAACAACTAGCATGCAACTATAGAACAATTGACATCCTTCTACAGAACAATTAGCATGCAGGTATAGAACAACTGCCATGCAACTACGAAATAACTAGCATGCAACTATAGAACAGCTAGAACGCAACTAGGAAACAAATAGAGTTTGTTTAGAAAATGAATATTTTCCATGAATGCTCTTAATATCTTGCAGATGCCAAGAGATTGTCCTCTACAGATAACTCTATAGCTCCAACCAGAGACAGGACAGTAGGTAGAGGAGGCACATTCTTTGGAGCAGCGAGACCAGAAGTTTGAACAGTGGTGCTAACGAATACATCTGATGTATCTACAAATTCTTGTCGAGCACGAGGTTGCTTGTGTAATACTACTTTCCAATCTTCTTTCCTAAGCACATCAGATGCAAAGAACACTTGGGTTGCTTGGCTTGGAAAAATAAAAGGATCAAGCATCTTCCGCATTTTGTGATGAAAGTTCACTACAAGGAAACCATCATTATCCCTAATGTATGTTGGATTTCCTCGATTGTCTGATTTTTTCACCCATTCACACCACAATAGTATCACGGGATTGCTAAGACATCCATAATCTAGTTTGAATATATCTTTCAATACTCCGACGTAGTGCACTGACACGTCTCGAAGATCAGGAGCTGAAATTTCGAATACAGATGCAACACCGCAATCATATGTTTGCAATTGGTTAGAAGAGTTATCGTCAACCCTGAAGTGATTTCCAAAAACTCTCATACGAGAATATGGAAGTGTCTTCTGCGATGGTCTGTTGGATAATAACATCCTATCTCTGTCCTCCGGAGTGTGAGCATCAGCACTACTATTGCAAAGAGCCGTTCTTATCCACGCATCAAGTGGTGCTGTGCTTGGATCAATTTCACGTTCTTCCTTCCACTTCTTGCACACACAAGATAGAAGTTCAAAATCATAAATGTAAAGATTTCCTAGTAGCAAATACTATAGATGGTCAATTCCATCTACCTACCTCAGACATTAATTTTGAAGTGACAATACTTGCATTTTAGTTGCATGTTAGTTGTAGTTCCCTTGCTGTTTAGTTGCATTTCAGTTGCATTGTAGTTGCACTTTAATTGCATGGCAGTTGCTTTTCAGTTGCATTTTAGTTGCTTTTCAAATGCATGATAGTCAGTAGTTTGCTATTCACACTAATTTCATATCAATATATTGCAACCTATCCCTGTTTTATTAAATGGATTCTACAAGTGGAAGAAGAAGCTAGTACAACTTACTTGACAAGTGGCTCCAAATAACAACATTATTCAGCACATAATTATGCGCTGCATCCCGCAATGCATGAGACATTACAATTATCTGCAATCAAACCTCTCTAATTGTACACTTTGTAATTGCACATTCAATATACAGTAAATCTTGAGAATCTTTGAAGAGATTGAGAGTTTTATATAGAATAAATAGGAATTCCTAGTCTCATCCCTTCATCCATCCAAAGTGGGTTGCAACTCTCATCCCTTCATCCATCCAAAGTGGGTTGCAACTCTCATCTCTCTCATCCATCCAAAGTGGGTTGCAATTCTCATCTCTCTCATCCATCCATCCTGCTAGGGTTCTGCAAGTAGAGGATTCTGTGAGCAAAGCGGAGGGTTCTGCGAGCGGAGCAGAGGGTTCTACGAGCGAAGCGGAGGGTTCTGCGAGCGGAGCGGAGGGTTCTGTGCGAGAGGAGGGTTCTGCGAGCAGAGCGGAGTTCACAAGGAGCAGAAGCTTGCGGTGGAGGTGTTTCTCTGCGAGACTTTTTGGCTTCCTTAGGCTTCAAATGGAAATGTTTTCAGAGTCATCAGAATGGTACGCATTTGTAAGCCTTTGTGCCTTTATATTTGTTAGGGTTTCGGGTTATTACATGAAACTATTTATCAGGGAATAAACTAACTCTGCAAGGATGCCTAAACCCTAAAGTGGCTGATGAATGACTTCTAAGAGTAGTGTAGAAATGACGAATGCATCTATTGATTTAGGAATTAAATCATTCTTGGTGAAGTACTTTGGTGATAGGTGTAATCTTAAGCAAGAACTCATGGAACTAATGTTTTGTGTGGAATTGGCTATGCCATTTACAATTAATGATAATGGTTTTCAAGTTTGTAGAGTTTGTGAGATTTTGAACTATTCAAGCCAATTTGCAAACAACATAGAACAATAGTTTTCTTTATGCATTCTTTTGTGCTGGCGATAGAAAGAGTTCTTGAAGAGTTGAATGAAGTAATAATTGTTCATTGAACCATTATCTTGACTTCTTAGGTAGGTGAATGAGAATCGCTTGGCACGGATTCTATTGACTATGAGAAAATGGAGAGGGAATTGCGTCGAGATGCTAGAGTGGTGGAGCGAGCAATATAAGTACAACCTATAAAAGCAACATCAAAGGAATTGTAAGGGCCTCACTAAAATTAAGAGATTGTCTTTAGTCTTCCAATGATGTTTAAGATTAGGTGGTTGCAATATTTTTGTTTCCTAGTATTTCAGTAGTTTTTATAAGAAGTTGCTGTAGCATTATAGAGGTAATGGAAGTTGCAAACTAGTTGCCATGTAGTTGCTATGTAGTTGCAAGCTAGTTGCCAATTAGTTGCAAGCTAGTTGGCATGCAGTTGCTACTTGCCATGTAGTTGCAAAATAGACACAACATAGCATAATATCTAAAGTAATGTCAGAAATCTTCATGTATTATGTGGCTCCAAAAATAGATGATTGTTTTTATATCCTTTTTCTTTAAAGCTATAATATTGGTTGGTTTGCAGGGGAGCTTCAATTGCAAAGCGCAAAAGTGTGCAAGAATAGCATACTCAAGCTCCAGCATTGCCCACACAGAAGAGTGCTAGAGTTAGTAGTGAAGACCTAAAAGCTATTAGTGAAGATGCAAGTGCTGAAGATGATATGTCGGCTTCAGAGGACTCTCACAGCACTGAAAAAGATGAGTTGAATTTTTTTTATGGAAATGAACTTCTTTTAAAGAAAACAAAGGTTCAGTAATAAGAATTTTCTCTTTTGTACATTACTTTTAATACTACTAATGTTGTTGTATTCTTTCAGGGAATGAAGACAATCAATTTGAAGAAGATGATAGTCGCGTATATGGAGAAGCTTCTGGTAGCAGAAAGAAATCCTCGCCTTCTCATCATGGTGGATTTGCAAGACAACCAGTGTCCCAAAGCCCAGCTGGATAGTGGCAGTGGGGACCACCACAGTCCATACCACCACCACCTACCGAACCTCCACAACGGGCAATGGTTGAATTTCATGTTCCCCCTATTTTAGCTTTGTGGCAAGGGCATGTACAATCACAAGAAATGGTGTGTCAGTCAGAGAATGGTGGACGTTCTATTAGGCGCAAGAGGTACAGAGAGTTAGAGAAGAAAGCAGAAGAAAGAAGCAATAATGGCAAAAGACCAAATGAATTACATGTGAAGTCAAATGGTCAAATTGATGCCTCTTCTTCTAGGAAGATTACTTAGGACCGAACTATGAGGGCCTTTGCCCCTTTGATACTTGATATGAGTGTTATTCACTGGGATAAACACAGGCCACAAACTTTGAAAAAGCTCAGAGATATTATGGATCTTGAGTTTGAATATGTGGGGAATTTCCTTAGCAACAAGGGTTTTTGGAATGCAGTGCAAACTAGTAGTATGTGAGTTAGTTCTTAGTTGCAAACTAGTTGTACCTGAGTCAGCTCTTAGTTGCAAACTAGTTGTATATGAGTCAGCTCTTAGTTGCAAACTAGTTGTATATGAGTCAGCTCTTAGTTACAAACTAGTTGTATTTCAGTTGGCCTTGAGTTGGCTTTGAGTTGCAAATTAGATGTATGTGAGTCAGTTCTCAGTTGTAAACTAATTGTATGGGAATTGGCTTCGAGTTGCAACGTAGTTGCTCTTGAATTGGCTTTGAGTTGCGAACTAGTTGCCTATGAGTAGGCCTTCTTTTGCAAAAGAGTTGCTTTTGAGTTGCAAACTAGTTGTATGTAAATTGGTTTAGAGTTGCAAACTATTTCCACATGAGTTGGCTGAAAGTGGCAAACTAGTTGCATCTGAATTGGCTTTGAGTTGCAAACTAGTTTCATGTAAGTTAGCTTTGAGTTGAAGACTAGTTGCATCTGAGTTGGCTCTGAGTTGGAAATTGGTAGCATATAAGTTGGCAATGTGTTGCAAACGAGTTGCCCAAGGCAAGGTTTTTTTAGCAAATGAATTGCACGGAAGTTGGCATTGAGTTTCAAACTAGTTGTATATGAGTTGGCTTTGAGTTCCAAATGAGTTGCATGTGAGTTAGTGTTGAGTTGCAAATTAGTTGTATGTGAGTCAATTTTTAGTTGCAAATGAGTTCTATCTGAGTGAACTTTGAGTTGCAATTTAATTGCATATGAGTTGACGATCAGTTGCATAGGAGTTATCCAGAAGTTGCTTAGAAGTAGCAAAGGAGTAGCACATGAGTTGAATACTTGTCGCATAAAAGTCGTATACTTGATGAGTAGCTGGACACATCAGAAACTTGTCGTAGATCCCTCTGTAGTTGCATAGTAGTGGCAAAGAAGTCATACATCAACAGAATCTAGTTGCAAAAAAGTTGTGAACAAGTTGCATATGATATGTCATAAACGAGTGTATGCTAGTTGCAAAGAAGTCGACTACAAGTGCCTCAAGTATCGAATGCAGGACCTGACCTTACGTGGCAGTAAACTCCACGTCAGAACAATTCGTCAATGAAGTTTTTTGAATACTGTCCGATGACATGAACCCCCTGCAACTACACTGCTACTCATACAACTTGTCCACTGCAACTGCGGGCTCCAGATTATCACCTAGTTGCAAACGACGTATGCAACTACAAAATGAGTTGCACAGTGTAGTCGCAGAACCCCTCGTTTTCTTGTAGTGCTTAGGCGGGATTCTTTGAGAGGATGATTAGTTAAGAAGATCTTAGGCGGCCTCAATATCCCACGCTTGAGATTCTAGAATAAACTTCATAAACTAATCATACAATGGAAAATTTGGAAGGTAGAGAATTTGATTGATTTTTGCATTATCTTGCTTGATAGTACTTTAAAACTACGAGACTAGACGTTAGCCAGCAATCTGTCAAGGACCAAACAAAATCATGGTGTTCTATAGGCATGGCAACTATTGAGGTTTAAATTTTGCCTCCAAATATTTTATACAAGGAAGAAGGTAAACTGCTGAATTTGAGTTGTTTTTTATTTTTTGTAGGACAAATGATCAATTAGAAGGTAATTATCTACAATTGCACCTTAACCAAGTAAGCTCTCTGGAAAACCAAGTACCAATACTAAACGCTTCTAGAAGTAAGGTTTTATGGGGTTTGGGGAGTTCCTATAAGCACTTTCATCACACATTGTTCATGAAATCATAGGCAATTTTCACTGAGCTTAGAAATTAAAACCACAAATGCTTTGAAAGTGAGCTTAGCAAGGCTTTAGATTCTTCTCAATGATATTGGACTGAAAATCACAAATCCAGCTTGAAGATAGAATTTCAATAAGGGTTCCAGTCTTCGTTTATATTGAAGGCCATATGGAGAATTTTATTAAAATGGTGGTATTCCATGTGCAATTTTCAGATCACTTGGTATGAACTATAAAAGTACCATTTAGAGTAGATATAGATTTCCAAAATCTTGGATTTTTATAGATTTCATAAATTTAGGTCCTATGAATAATATAGATTTCAAACCGAACGTTCTGAATTGTGATAGTTCCATTTATGATAAATGTTAATTTCAGACATTTAGGAACAATATATATTTCATACATCTAGGATAAACCATCCAATTTGAACTGTGAAAATTGTTGAACTTACAAAATTTTGCCATTTTAACAAAATTATCCATCTACCTTTTTGAAAGTCCCCTTGCTTTATCCAAATAATCGACTCAAAGTGCAAGAGCGTCCCATTGATGTCTAAAATTAGACAAAAACTAGGATGTGCTACTGGGTTGTTGCACGAAATACTTGTCTTTTGTTTTTGTCCCCTTAATCTTTGACAAGTAGGTTTTTGCTCATAACTTTTGAGTTATATGTCTGTATTCTTTAAAATTTAAAATAGAGGTTCATGTAATAGTTATTGAATAATTTTTTTATAATAATTTATTATTTTTAAATTGGCCCTGATTGGATGTCTATCTTAGCCATTTTGGATTTTTTTAGTAATATTTTCAATCCAAAAATGTAAATTTGAAGGTAAAAATTGGGTTACATAGACTTCTATTAAATTTACAAAAGCCTATAAAGAGATTTTGTAAAAATATTAAAGTATCAACCTTCTATATATGTTCAAAGTGCAGTACCTTTGTGCAACTTTATAGTACACAATTTTTCTAAACATTGTTGAGAAGGAGTACCTTCAAGTTAGAAAAATGGATTTTTGAATTTGAATATTTTGAATTTTACTACTATTTTTTTCACTATTTTTTATTATTTATCTATTTCCTTGGTATTTTTCATTCTTTTGTTTTTGTGTATAATTTTTAGGGATAAATTTTTATAGGTCTAAAATTTAAAAAATATACTATTTTTAATTCTTTATATATTATTCAATTTTTTTTAATTTAAAAAAAATAAATTTAAAAGGTCATTGTACTACAATATTAGGCCTATTTAGGGTTGTCTTGTTGGACATATTTTGGGTATTGTTGACGTGTTGGACGTCCAACATTGCATGTCTAATGGACAATGTGCCAAATATGCCTGTCTATAAGCGTCTAATAAGGTCATCAACCACCCACTCAGATAATTTGAAATCTCACCATAATTATAAATTTAAGTTTAGAATGTAATATGTGTTTATCATATTGAGACACTTTAACAAAATAAAATTTGAATATATTGAGTTAGCATGAATGAAGGGTCATTTATTTGAAAGTCAAACTTAAAGTTGAATTATTGGACGTTGCAAGGGTTCGTCAATTTGTCATATTGTCACGATGTTTGCCAAAACAACCATGGGCCCATTTTGAGCCAAAACGGCAATTTTTTCTTGCAACAATTCTACTATGTGCCTTAAAGAAGGCAAAGTTTAATCTTTCTTTGTCTATAGCTGATTGTCTACAAGTCCCTGATGGCAAACTATCCTATAGGCTTTCAACCCCTTCCTTATATGCCAAAATTATGGACCTAAAATAATAATTGTGAAGTTAAAGAGCATGATATTTATAAGTGACTCTAATCAAATATTAGGTATCCAAGGACACAATCTACAATTTTCTTGAATGGTTTTGCTATGTGTTTTATCCCCAAGATCAAACTATGTATTAGGTGTTCATCTCCACTAAAAGTCTTAACTTTAGAAAATCAAGACTATTTTGCAAAGGTGAAAACATTTTGAGTGCTTTGAGACTAAGCACTTTTCATGGACCAACTTGCATAAGGGTCTTATTAGAATTTAGGATCTTGTACACACTCATTTAGAGTCTCATTTCAAAAGAAAAACATCTTAAATTTAGGGGCTATCAAACATCCATTTTATTGCATTCAAGTTATTCAGAATTGACTGTGACCACAAAAATCCAAAATTCACATAAGTTGAACAAGCCTATTACCATCCTGACCTCAATTCTACCCTCATGTGCATGTGGTGTCCATTTTCAGAATGCAAATGCACCTCATGGGAACCTAAGATCAGAATTGACTCATTGAGATGGGGTTGTTGATGGGATCATTCACTTTGTGTGCAAGTTGAACTTCAATGGGTAGTGACATAAGCTACAACTAGAGCATAGTTGCAATTAATCATGTTCCTAGAGGATTTTGCAGAGGCCTGACGGACTGACCTTGACATGACTTTTTTGTTTTTGTTTTTTAAATCTATTATTTGAATCTATCAATGCAATACAGTTATGATCGACACCTTCCTCTAAATCCAACATATATAGCTAAGTTTCAAACTCAATCAAAGATAATGATTCTCTTGTACGAAGTATCTATTGTCCAACAATTAAATTATCTATTATTTGAGTTCTTGGATAGATATATACACGAATGTAAATCAAGCAAGGTCTGCATGCATTCAATCTTCAATACTTGAGTAGTTGCCAAAGTGGCAAATACCATCTTCATTTTCCTAAGCTATAATCTTGCACAAGATGGAGATAATTTAATTATTAAAACCCCAGTTTGCTATTACCGTTTAATGATCAATAAATAATGTTTGTCTCTGTTCCTACCATAATAAACTTGCACTGCAGTTCCATTTGGCACTTACATTACATGTCTCAAGTTGAAAACAAGAAAATATTGTTAGTGGATGAAATCCATCCACATTCTACCTAGGGTTTTATCTGTCAATTGCTCATTAGACTACTAGTCTCATCTCCTCAAAGTTTGCTCTCTCGTTGTTGTTTCAGTTACAGAGTGTCAATACATAGGAGAAAGAATGTGCATCACATATTAAGCTCTTAGGAGCACTGAAGAATTGTAACACAATTGTGCATTGGTATGCAATTGAATAAAGAGAAGCTTATGCAATACTTGAAGCTTGCTCAAGGATTGATATTAAAGTGAGCCTAGTTCTTTCAGGTTATAGGCCCTAAGCACTTATCTATTTCGTTTTCTCTTCCTACATCGATTTTGAGCGTTACATTAGTTAGATTCATTAAAAGGAATGAGCAATGACTATTGTTAATTATTTTGTATTACATGATGCCTTTTTATAAGCTCCAATTCAAACTTCTATTGAATCTCACAGCACTCCAGTTTTTTTAAATCGTCGATTAGAACTGAATTTTTTTCTATTCCTCCGCTCAAACTGTTCATCAATCGTCTTCGTTTTATTTTTTTATTTTCATCATATTTTGGTGGCTTACATCCAAGCATAGGAGCGTAATTCTTAAATCTATTCACGTGTTATAGCGTTATTTAGAACTTAGATCGTGATTCTATTGTTTTTCCTATCGTTCCTAACTTTTTCTCTTATTCTTTTTTTTTTTCTCTATAAAACTTTCTTGATCTTCTTGAATTTCTTGATACTCTTCAAATGGAGAAACACAAAAGGATCCGGGTGAAAATGTTCGATGGAACACATATAATCACATGGAGACAATCTTTGAGGCGAAAAAGGTCTTAAGTGTTGTCTTTAGTCTTGACAAACGTCCTATTCCTATTAATATTGCAAATATCATCCCTGAGGAAACTAGTTAGATCAATGCATGGGATGAGAAGAACGCTAATGCTTGCATATTCATTAGCAAATCCGTCTCTCAAAAGATTCTCGGAAAGTTGATTAGTTGTAGTGCAACAACAACAAAATGGTAGAAACTGTGTTTGTTACACCTTAAAAAAACTCCTGAGAGTTTCTTCACACTTCATGGAAATTTTTTTGACTATAAGATGCAGAGTGGAAATGACATTTCATCTCATATTCAAAACATTATAGAAATGGCAATAATACTTGCTGATCTTGGCCATATTGTTCCCGATAAAATGATCATATTGAAAATCATATATAGTCTATTAGTCTACCTTCGAGTTTCAATAGCATAATTGTTGTTTGGTTGAACGTTCTTAAAGCCAGTTAGACAATTGATAACTTAGAGGAGCGGCTTATTCAACATGAGAGCTTACTTAATCGACAAGGAGGTATTGACATTGAAACGGATCAGGCCTTCTTTGCTTGCTTAGCCTTTGGTTCTCAAGCTCATCCGTTCCCCCAAAAGTAACAACATCAAAAGGATGTGAGTTATATTAGAGACCTTAAAGCATGAACAAAATGCTACAACTATCAGAAAGTTGGGCACTAGTCTACTGATTGTCCGAAGCTGAAGAGGAAACGTCCAAATGGCAAGGATACACATAAAATTGACCAAGGACTTAGTAAGGCAAATCTTGTCAAGAGCCCCCGTATTGCAAGTAGTTCCAATGATTATTCCAAATTTGATTCAGATGAAGATTTTGCTTCCGTGACCACATCGACCTTATCTAGTTATGCCCTTGCAACAGACTCTTCTGTTGATGCGTGGTTTGCTGATAGTGGAGTCAGTGAACATATGACAGACAAGTTTGATTGCTTTCTAATTTCAAGGAAATTCTCAAAGGAGTTCATACTGTTCAAATAACAAATGATACCAAGCTTTGGGTTTGAGATAAAGGCGACATTCAAATCAAATGTTTTGTCGATGGTCGATACCACCAAGGACTCATGCGTGGCATTTTGTACATCCTAAAATTGAAACATCTTTTTTCAGTTGGCTTTGTCTCTGAAAGAAATTTATCTTTTGTAACATTTCCTGGCTAATGTGAGTTTTTAACTTTGTCCGGTAAGAAAGTTATGGAATGAACTCATTCTCGAAAGCTTTATCAACTCTCAATTATAGTGATACTTCCCAAGCATATTGACTCTACTAATATGGCGTCAACCTATACAAAGGAAGCATGTGATTTAGATTTGATTGTATCAGATTCAACCACATTTGATTCAGCTCTTCTAGTTAGTTCCTTGATAGCTCACGACAACCTTGTTTTATGGCATGAGCAAATGGAACATGTGAATATTGATTTGCTTCAAAAGATGAGTGCCAACAACAATGTCTCTGGATTTAAATCTGGATCAACATATATAGTTGCAGCCCCCGTGTGAAGGCTACATATTTGGTAAGAAATACAAATCCAGTTATAAACATGATTCTAACAAGCGGTGATCTAAATACCTGGTCAATTGATTCATGGCGATGCTTTTGGCAAGCAAACTAAGAATCTATCACTAAGAAGTTCAACGTACTATATACTATATAAGGACAATGCAACGGTTTGTCGGTTTGTTCATTTTGCTCAACACAAGTCGAAAGCATTTCAATTTTTCAAACGTGTTGTGAGTATGGTTAAGAAGGAGACAGGTAAAAACATTCTAGCAATCCAAACAGATCAAGGCAAGGAAATCATGAATGCTGAATTTAATAAATATCTTCATGACATGACTCTATATCTTGTCAAACTAGTATTGTTTATACTCTGCAGCAGAATGGATACACTGAATGTGATAATCAAACGGTGATGAAGATGGCACACTCTATTCCATATGAGAGATGGTTCAGGAAGAAACCTTTAGTCCAACACTTCAGGGTTTTTGGCTATTTATCGTGGATTTTCGTCAACAAAGTAATACGGACGAAATTAGACCTTAAAAGTATCAAGGCATATTTTGTCGGCTATTCTTCAATGAACAAAGCATATTGTTTTTGGGAGCCCGTAGCAGACAAGATTATTGAAGGGTTTAATTATACCATCGATGAAAGATTTGATAAATATTATCCAAGTTTTCCTCCTGACCCTGGGATTGACCAATGCATTATTGTATTTATTGATCCGATAAGTCAATAACACATCCAGTTGATCCTATTATTCAAATCCAACGTCCTATTGATGTAATCCATATTAGTTCACATGGACCAATGGGAGATTTGCCTAGCAGTAGGGGTTCACCAAATGATCCTATATTCAAGGCACCAAACACACCAGCAATGGAAGTTTTATTGACTCTAAATATTTTGGTTCACTCTTTAGCAATGGAACTTGATGATGCAAATGATGAACCATGTGATCCAAGGTTTTGATCCATCCAAGAGCTATTGAGCTGTATATTGCATCTTCTAGATTATTCCAATTTTCCTATGATATTGGAAGAGTCCGAACCGCCAGAGCCCGAAGTCCCGAACCGCCAGACTTATTTTTTATTGATCTACTACGTCAAGATGCCATTCGTTTTTCAAATGCCTTAATTGCATCAGTGGGAGAAGCTATTTACGAGCCTCAGAAATATTACAAAGTTATTTCTTCTATTGATTCAACGTCATGGCAACAAGCTATGAATATTGAATATGCTTCATTACTTGAGAACAAAACTTGGGAGCTGGTGCAAAAACCTTCAAATTAAAAGCCTATTAAGAACAAATGGGTATATAAGGTTAAATATAAATCTAATGGAGACATCGACAAATTCAAAGCAAGACTCGTTGCTAAAGGCTTTACGCAAAAACGTAGCATCGATTTTTCAGAAACTTACTCACTGACCAATCATTTGGTATGATTCCATCCGTGCTATATTTTCAACCGTAGTTGCTAGATAGATGCACCTTCAACAATTTGACATTTGTACTGCATTTTTAAATGGAGACCTTGAGGAAGAAATTTATATGACCCAACCCCAAAGTTACATAGATCCTTAGAAGCCCAAACACTATTGTAGACTATTGAAAAGCCTCTATGGATTATGTCAATCTGCTAAACAATGGAACGTCAGGATTTCTATCTTTTTGAAGCAATTTCGACTGATTTCTTTTTGATTGTTGCAGATTGTTGCAAATTGTTGCGTATATTCAAATCATGGGACCTTGCACATGATACTCGATATCCATGTGGATGATGGTATTAAGGTAGTGTGCTGTAATTGCGACCCTCTCCTACAAACCGACCCTATAATTAGTTGTAGAATGGATTGCAGGTGATCCTTGAATGGACCACTTTAGCTATTGAATGCATCAAGGAAAAATTATTTTTCTATTGCAAGAGCCAATCATTGATCTTGATTTCCTCAAATCACTTTAGAAGTTGCAAGGGGACAGATTTTGGGAGACCTAGGGTCACAAATAGGTACCTACAATAGAAATCTTTGAAAATTCATAACTAATTCAAAAATGCTTCAAAAAATATGAAACCACTTGTGTTACATTCGACATCTATTTGGCATCTATTTGACTTTCTCTGAAAAATGAGCTAAAAATGTTTTTAATCATACAAACCTATGAAAAAGGCGAATCAGCCCTTAAAAGGTTACTTTTAGAGCCTACTACCTTATTGCTTCTACAAATCCTGCTTATGTTGAAAGCATTCTGCTATACCTTGAGAGTACATTTAAAGTGCTATACCTTGAGAGTACATTCAAAGTAACTCGTGGATAGATGAATTATTTTGTGGGGTTTCAAGTTCAACGTTGCCACTTACTAGTTCAATCTTTGTTCATCAAGAACAATGTATTCAGGATGTTCTGATACGATTCAGTTTACAAGATGTCCACAAGGTTGCAACTCCAGTTGACATTCATACAAAGCTTTGGAAGAATAATGATCCAAAAGATCCTGAGGTGGATGTCCCTTATTGTCAAGGCGTTGGCTATCTTATGTACACAACAATTATCATACGGCCAGATATAAGCTATGCAGTCAACAAAGTCTCCTTATTTCAGGAACACCCTCGCCAGAGCCATTGGACAACAGTAAAACAAATTATGCGTTATCTTAAGAGAACTCAACATTTTGGACTTTACTATCATGGGCAAATTCCTCCTCCACACCTCATTGGCTACATTGATGCAAATTATGGTGGCGATTTAGATGGTCGAAAGAGTTGCACAGGTTTTGTCTACATCATGGGCTCTACAACGATTGCTTGGGTAGTCACAAACAAGGTTGCTTTGTCGATTCCACTACAATTGCAGAACTTATGGCTATGACTGAATCTACAAAAGAAACGATCTCGCTTTGTCGACTACTTTGTACTCTTGACTGTACGTAGGAGCTTCCTATCATGTTACATTGTGATAATCAGGCAGGAATTGCTTTGGTAAAAAATCTAGAATATCATAAAAGCACCAAGCATGTCGATATGAAGTACTATGCAATTTGCACGTACTAAGACAACAAGTTATTGGATTTCACGTATGTTCCAACTACTGAGCAGATTGTTGATTGTTGTTACTGAGCAGATTGTTGGCAGCTCATGGGCATTAGGACATTCCACGAGAATCAGTGAGAGTGTGGCGATAAGAGTTCTCTGTAGAATGTAAATGGTTTTGTGGGAGTGTTAGTGGATGAAGTCCATCCACATTCTACCTAGGATTTCATCTGTCAATTGCTCGTTACACTACTAGTCTCGTCTCCTCGGAGTCTGCTCTCTCGTTGTTGTTTCAGTTACAGAGTGTCAATACATATGAGAAAGAATGTGCATCGAATATTAAGCTCTTCGGAACACTGTAGAATCGTAACACAACTGTGCATTGGTACACAATTGAATAAAGAGAAGCTTATGCAGTACTTGAAGCTTGCTCAAGGATTGATACTGGAGTGAGCCTAGTCCTTTTAAATATCAACACGAGCTGCAGTTGATAATTTATAGACTGAGTTTTGCAATGTAGGCGAACAATTACGTGCACACCTCTTGAGTTCCAGTTATGTGCTTCTCAGAGTTTCGCATATTTGGGCTGTCTTCTGCAGTGACCAGCGGGTTGAAAGCAGCATCGTACCTCGAAGGATGGAAGCATAATTTAGTGAGTTAGATATAGAATCTGACTAAGTAGCGAATTAATATGCTCATATCCAACGATCAATCACATGACTGCTTGCGCGTATGAGGGCAAAAAACATTATTGATGATTATCTATTGAAGAAGCCATAGAATTCCAGACACTCTCAGGACGTGTCCCAACGATGCATCCTGTTGTAAGTACCTTACCTCTCAAGCCAGACTGAGGAACTTTCGGGATTTTGTGAAACAGAGCGAAAGAAGGGCAAATCCATGGCGTGTTTTCCAAGACGGAGTGCAGACGTACACGTTCCTTTCCACGGTCAATCCTTTCACTTCCTCACTGAAAGTGGCAGAAAAGAAGAGTGCCTGTAAATTCAGACACTTAAAAAGAAAATATACAGTTTGAAAAACACTATCCTTCAAACATGCTCTAGAATGGATAATACCCTTGAAATCTGCAGGGAGAACGTTCCACATGTGCTTAATTGAAGCTAGCACGGTCTTGTGCTGAAAGCATGATAACACATACAATTATATAGCATGCGCACGACTGGCTGTGAGAGAAGCTTTCATGGCTCGCAATTTAGGCCAAGTCGAGATCGTTGAAGGTTACGATCCATGCCGAACAATCGATCCCACCTGAATGACAATGAGATCGAGACCTCTTGTTACTACGAAATTAGAGACCACTGCAAAAGGAGATGAGCGAAATTTTGAACACTGCAATCAGACAGACTGACCATGGAAACGAGATCATTCAGGAACACAAATAAAACGATGCACTCCACAACAAGGCACTCTCAATACTCGTCCGGGTCCTACTCTCCGGCATGTCCTGCACCGGCAACAGGCTCAGCATACATCACCGTCTTTATTTTGTCGGCCTCGGCTATGGCTCCACACTTTCCGCCACTGCACATGATCTCAGATCTTCGCTTCCACCGTGTTTGGTCTGCCCTCGGGCCGGCCCACTTCCCTTCTGTCTCTCCAACCATCACCTAGTGTTCACAATTGTAGCAGACTTTAAGTAGCAAAACATCTTCACAGAAACATCTACAGCTACAAATACTGCAAAGCCTAGAAATTGATTAGAAATTTTTTACAAATCCAGCACTGTGTTAAGCAACGAGATCGATCTAATCATTTATGAAAATCACATATATATATATTGTGGGAATACTGCCAGCGATGATGCAGAGTGAACCTTGACTTCAGAGCCCCGGTCATTGAAGAGTTCTGCCATGGCGAGGTTGGCGCGAAGCATGCCCGATCCCGCTGCATACGATCCTCTTAGGTTTCCGGGAACCTGGGACACCGAATTAAACTCGATCGAGGTTATTTTAAGGTTTAGGGCTTAGGGTTTATGGCGAATTTCATTAAAATGGCGGCATTCCAGAACTTTGGCGGTATTACATCTGTACCTGTCCAAGATGATCAGACCAATTGTTCTGAAAGTGGCGGATTTCATATGCCATTTTAATAGAATTCGCCATAGTTTAGGGAATATGGGTCACCTCTGCATTTGAACCCCCAAACCCTGAACCTTAAAAGAAACCTCGATCAGTCGATCAGCAAGTTCTGATCGAGAGCGGTGCAGTGGAAGATCGATCGACGGGATCGCTGGCATCTGTTATTTGATCGGGCAGTGAACTTTCTCCAGAGTAGCTGCAATCTGCGCTGGCTAGCTAAAGGAGGCTGCTGTACGTGGTCCGGAGCACAGCAGATCGATCTCGGGCAGATACTTCGAGAACGGTCTGGTGTGCCCAGGACCACGCGTACGTACGTACAGCTCACCAATGCTGGTTGCATACATGCAATTGAATGACCTTCATGCAGCCACCTCACTGCCACAACTTGAGGGTCGGACTATGAATAGCCAGTCAGTATCACCTTGAACATCAATCAGCAGACTCCGATCCGGTTCTCGTACATGACCATCAATGACATCCAGAGGGATCTCTAGTTTTCTTATACGATTGATATGGGTTTGATGGACTCCGAAAGCCAGAAATCCCTCTGAATACCGGTGATGATCACCATGGGAACAGCAAGCGCATGCACTCAAGCGAGCTCCATTTGATCACCAGTCCGGCCTGCACAACTTCAAAAACCCACATGAATGGCTTCATGTCTCAGCGTGTTAAAATACCTGTTGTACGTTACCTCAGATTCTAGTTTAATGATAAGCTAGCAATGTTCACCGCATGTTTCGTCTTTGTTCCTAGCTACCAGAGAAAGATAATTCCTACATTTTGCACTGCTACCATTTGAATTTGTGCTTACGTGATCACGTCTCACAATTGTGATCACGTCTCACAAGAAAGTAGCAAGAAGAGTAGAGCTGCAATTAATAATGTAAAGAGCTTAACAATATATATGCAGACCTGTACGTGAAACCTCTCTTTCAACTTACTTCTCATATTTTCGCATGTATCCGGTGTCTTTTGCAGTGTACCAGCGAGTTGAAAGCAGTACCTCGCAAGACGAAAGCATTCTCCGTGTTAGATAATCAGTAGCTCCTTTTGATGCTCAAATTTAGCGATCCATCACAGTAGTGCGCACAAGAGATTAAGATGGCCCAAATGGGATTTATTGATTATCTAAAGAAACCGCAGAATTCGTACCTTTCACAGATCTTGGCTTCCAGCGGCTAGGTTTGCTTTCACCCCTGGCACCTCCTTCCCTACAAGCTCTCAATCGAGTGTTCTTAGTTGGCAGAATTAAGCAAAACTTCTCCACAGAAAAGTATATCCATAGCTACAAATATTGAGAAGACCAGTGATAGATTTGAAAATGTTAGCACATCTGGAAATGTTTTCAGCACCGTGATCTAGCCGTGAGAATCACATTGTTTTGGGATCACTGCCAAACAGGGGAAGATTATGCAGAGTGAACCTTGACTTCAGAGACCAGGTTGATGTCCAGAGACGAGTTCTGACATGGCCAGGTAGGCTAGAAACATGATCCCACTGCACATATCTTCTTTCCGGGAACGGCTGTACCGCCCTCGATCTGAACTGGCTCGTGGATAGTGAACCTGTGACACCAAATCAAACTCGATCGACGGTGATCACGAGAATTCGGGATACTCTCTGCACGTGCCTCAGCGATTTGGGATAAGGCATCGGTTTCACTGTCCATCAGCCAGTTCTGTTCGAGGGCGGTAGTAATGGACATCGTTTCACATGTGAGGTCCGACACCCTTGGTGCGTGCGGGACTCCGACCCGGTTCTCGTATGTTCGGCCAACCATACGATTTCTCCGACCCCAAGAGGACTTTCTAGCTCTATCAGGCCATATGAGTTAAATTCAATTCCTTCATAATGCCAGAAAGCCCGCTGGAGGTCGGTGATGATCGCCATGGAAGCAGAAATGCAAGCTAAGCGCACTCCAGCGAGCTCCAGGCAGGCACCAGTTCTGCAAAACACCAAATTCAATAACTGAACACACGTGAATGGCCTCATCCTCAGCTAGTAAGTGTCCTATTCTTAAGCTCGATCACGGCGTGGTTTACAAGACGGTACGTGTACAGACTAGTAACTTTTGCCCCGCCAATTGCAAACCTTCCAGTTTCCTCCATGAAAGTGGCAGAAAATAAGAGAGCCTGCAGAATCGGACACTCAAAACAAATACAACTCAAAAAACACAAAAACATGCTGCACAGTGGAATGTATCCTTGGAATCTGTAGCACACACGACCAGTTTCTCTGGCAATTCAGACCAAGTCTCGGTCGGCCGGTTAAGGGTGCGACCCATGCCGAACAATCCCACCTGAATAACAAATGACAAAGTCCTTGCAAAAGGAAAGGATATGAGCGTATTTGACATTGAGAAGATGATCTGTCGATATACGACAGAGCTAGAAGTTAGATGGAACATGCACTGTAACGGACCAGGCTGTCAAGACCATGGAAACGTACAATTGAGACGATTCAAAATCCACTTGAATTAATAGCATGGCTTCATGCCTCAGCGTGTTGAACCCCATGCTGTTAATTACCTGCGCTTCTAGTTTAATGATAAGCAGTGTTCACCTTATGTTTCGTCCCTGTTCCTTCCAGAGGCAGTAATTGCCATCATTTGCACTGCTTACATCATTGATACATGTGTCAAGTTTGGAAACGAGAAAGTAGCACCACGAGTTCCAGTTGATAATGTATTTAGAGAGAGCTTTACAGAATACATGCAATGTATGCAAACAATCAAGTGCACACTTCTGGAACCTCTCTTTCAAAATGCTTCACAGATTTTCGCATGTTTGTGTTGTCTTCTGCACTGACGAGCGGGTTGAAAGCAGCACCTCGCAAGATGAAAGCAGTCGGGTGTTAGATATGTATAATCACTAGCTAATTAATTTGCTCAAATTTAACGATCCAAGCCATCACAGCACCGCACATAAGAGAGAAAAATAGATTGTGTATGATTATCTAAAGAAATCGAAGAAATCGAGATACTCTCAGTACGTACGTGTCACAACAATGCATCCTAAATGACCTCTGAAACCAGAAGAACTTAAGGATGCTGTGAAGCGAAGAGAGAGAAGGGCAAGCCCATGGTGATCGTTTCCAGGACGGGTCGTGTGCAGACTCGTACCTTAAGATTGCAAAGTTAAACCTTTCGATCTCTTCCTCCCTGAAGCGGCGGAAGCTAAGAGTACCTGCAAAACTCGGACACTCACAGTCAAAATAATACAGTTTCAATTAAAAACACTTCATCATGCCCCACAGTAGAATATATCCTTGAATTCTAAGCACACACAATTAAGCAGCACTGGCAAGATGAAAACGTTCCCCGTGTCAGATAATCACTAGATCCTCGAGATGCTCAAATCTAACGATCAATCACAGCATTGCGCATGAGAGGGCAACAAAGATTGTGTATGGTTATGTCAAGAAACCTTTGAACTCGAGCTAGTCTCAGTAAGTGTCCCATGCCAACGATGCATCCTAAAAACGTGACCTCCCAAGTCAGTAGACCTTCGGGATGTTGTAATGCAGCGCGAAAAAAGGGCAAGTCCATACCGTGGTGACTGGTGTATGTGGCCATCGATCGGTGTCGATCAGTTGGTTCACAGTCCATCAGCCAGCTCTGATCGAGGGCGGTAGTAATGGACATCGTTTCATGAGCTCCGACCCGGTTCTCATATGTTCGGTCACCCATACGATTTCTCCGATCGACATGCAGACCCTCTAGCTCTATCAGGCCATATGACTTAAATTCAAAGCCTCCCTAATGCCAGAAAGCCCGGTGGAGATCGGTGATGATCGCCATGGAAGCAGCAAGCTAAGGTAGCGCACTCGAGCGAGCTCCAGGCAGGCACCAGTCCTGCAAATTAAGCACCAAATAACTGAACACACGATCGAATGGCTTCATGCCTCAGCTAGTGTCCTATTTATACGCTCGCCACGCACTCAGATCAATTGCCAGATCAGTTAATTGCGCATGTTGTAATGAAAACGCATCACACTAACTAAGAAGGATCATGTTGCACCGCAATTAACGGACCACTCAGGCTTTCAAGACGACCATGGAAACGTCCAACTGCGACGATTCAACGGCGACAGAGACCCTGCGGCCCCAAAGAAAAGAAAAAAATGTCCTCGAGAACTGACCAGCTTCAGCCGTCCCGTCCCGTCCTGCGTCAGCAACAGGCTCCGCCACCCCGCCAACAATGAAGTTCTCAGTCTCAGCAAAAGTAATCGATCGATCTCCACAATTGAAGGAGAAATTCAAGTGGCCGACTGGGACGGACTGCCTGAGTGAGGGTTTAATTGGGGTCATCAGGATTGTTAGTGAAATCTTATTGGATTCTAGACTATTGGAATTGGTTCTTGGTGAGTGTGTGTTTGTGGGATGTAGTAACTGGTAATTCCTAATAATTCTTCAAGAGTTTTGAGTTGGAAAAACACAAGAATGATAACTTCCTAGTGGGATTATCATTTAAAGAAGCTAAATTTTTTTAATTCAAAACACTCAAAATTTCATAGAAAATGCAATTGAACTTGCATGCACACACAAATTATATTTCTGAATTTGCAACAAAAATGTGCAATAAATTTCTTTAATTTCTACATATGCAAAAAAGTCAAAAGTGAAACCTCAATACTCAATAGTTGACTGAAACCTAAACACACAATAATTTGGTTTTAAAGATTTTTAGGATTTAAGCTTAATAATGGATTTGAGATATGTTCTAGTAGGTATGAAGTTGGCATCCAAATGTCAATGCACTTAAGTGACCAAATTAAAAAGGTTTATTGATCTACATTATTTTGAGGTTTTATGAGGTTCTATATAGTTTCTTTGAAATGAGGTTCTTATGACAATTTCTTTAAAAAGAATTTGCTTACCAAAGGTGACTATTTGACTCTTGAGGTGCATTCACTTTTTCCATCTATCTTAGATGGATATTCAACTTGCTATATTGGTTATAAGGATGTTAGATGAACCCAAATGCACCATCAATAAAGGTGACAATTTTAGGTACTAGACATGTTGCATACCAATAAAAGACATGACCAACAATAGATCCGGTAAGACATAAATTAGATGATTGCCCAGTTTTTGGGATGATTGCAAGAAAGACTAGTTCTATTTTGCGTCACATTTAGGATAACAAAGTCTTTTTCTGCTAGAACTTTTGACGGTAGAACTTGATGGACTTGAAATTTTTATTGGAGATGGTTAACTTAATTGTAATTAATTAATTATTTTTTAGAAATTAAAATAAATTATTTTATATTAAAAAATTCAAATTTCTTTGAAGTGTAGGAATTTTTAGTACTGGGGAGTACCCAAAATTAACAATTTAAAGCTAAAAAATTTGTAGTCTATTTCCACATTAGTGAGATATGTGCCTATCAAAGGAAATCTAAAAATACATTATTTTATAGCCTCTATATTCATATTAATAGGGCTCCTTTGCGCGTGCGCTTCTGAGCATTGAAGATAGTGAAATGTACAATTTTTTTTTTTTGTTCATGATTTTCTAATTAGTATTAATTTATACCTAGTTGTATCTATTTTCTGTGACACATTGCAAGGGGTTCAAATAGAATTTTTTTTAATACTTCCAAGTAGTTTATGGTACTAGTAGCCATTGATTTTTCAGATCAACAGTTGAGATTGTTTTATTTCATAATAATTATTTTGTACTGTAGCAATCATAGTACTAAGAGTAGAAACTATAGTTTTGGCAAAATGCTATCAAAATCATTCAGTCTTTCTTGCTACCACCTTGTTTTTAGAAGTCAATGCCTAATGTTGCCTCTTTTTTTGGCTAACAATAATTTTTATAAAAAATATAGTTGTTTGAAATCACAACAAATTTGACAATAGAATGATTTTGAAAAATTAATATAAAATTATGGAGTTGCAATATTCATTTGATAATTGCAAATAAGATAACCATTGTAATTGACAAGTTAGAGATATTCCTTATAATATTAATTTCCACGTAAAAATAATAAAAAAATTTGTGTCTTAGAAGGATAGAATTATAAAGTATTAGTGAAAACTTTGATAATTATGGATGTTTGCAAGAAACACTTGTTCTTTTCTTTGTCCCTTAGCCTCAGACCAATATTATTTTGTTTATAACCTTTGCATATTTTGTTTTCTTCATGCAAAATTTGAAATAAAGGTACATGTAATAGTTGTAGACATCAAGTAATTTTTCCATTTCAAAAATAGCCCTTAATTAGATGTCTACATTTGCCATTTGGGAGGGATTTAGTTCTATTTTCAATCCAAACATGCAAATTTGAAGGTCAAAATTAGAAGATGAGGTCTTCTATTAAATTTATACAAGTATTCAAAGATATTTTTTTTAAATATTAAAATATCCACCTTCCATATATGCTCAAAGTACACTACCTTTCACCTTTGTGCAATTGAATACAATTAGTTTTTTTCCAAGGATGCAAATGGTTGAGAAGAAAAACTTCCAAGTTAGGAAAATAATTAAAAATTAGTTAGTTTGTTTTTGTTTTTTACTACTTTTTTTTTAATATCAAATATCAAAATATATGACACATTTAACTACTTATGGACTATTTAGCGAATTCCAGACAAAACATCTGGAGATCTTTGGATACTAATATAGATCTCCAAATGTTTTGTATAAATCTCCTAATATTTTGTATAAATCTCTTAATGCCTTTTTTTTATTCTCTCAGTGAACATTATTATTTTTGGACTTTCAAAAGTTCAAAGGTAGTTGAATGTGACATGTATTCATTTTTTTAAATTTTTCCATTGATCTCTTTTTGTACATAATCTTAAAGATAATTTTTTCTAGATAAAGATTTCAAAAAATACTATTATTAATGCTTTATAAATTATCCATATTTTCTTTATTTAAAAATATATATATTGCAAAAGTCAAAGTATTCACTAGTATGATGTGTTTCTTGCAACAACCTATTAATAGTGTCGTGATAAGTAACAATTATGTCTACATAGACATTAAAAATGAATAAGGAATTGTATAAGAGAACCATTTCATCTTGAGTTCTTTTGTTTTAACTTTTTTTCCTTGAGACTACCATTGTAAAGCATTCAAGCAATATGCACTCAAGCAACACATAAGCAACACATGTCTATATCAATCAAGTGATCAGTGCAAGATCCAAAAATTAGATACGTGCTTAAAATTAATGAAAAGCAAAAAAAAAATAACCATAACACAAAGCCATTATAGAAAACTATATTCTTAATTTGATGATTCAAGTTATGTTGATAAAATACCATTGACAATTGGTTCGCCTTCACCTCTCAACGTACACAAAACAATATATATATAGTAATAAAAACTGATTGATAATAAAATAAGATCAATAAAATATTTACAAAACATCTACCATATATGCAAATCAATACCAACAAACACACACAAAATATAGAAGAAAATTGATATCCATTTTGAAATAAAATAGTGCTTACATAGGGGAAGATCAAATAATACCATGGCCATCAATTGACAAGGTTGGCCATTAAATTTGAGCTATATTCATCTTCAAATAATTGCTTTAATTTTGCATCACCATCAATCTCTACTTTTACACTAAACAACAAAGATGGGTTGTTTACCTCCATATGTAGCTTTAGCTTAGAAGCTTTGCTCAAATGGATAAGTTAAGCCATTATATTTTTTCTAACCTTGTACAATCAACTCTTTGCAATTTTCTAATCCTCCTTAAGATTGAAACAATCATATAAAAAAAATGTTCTTGAATAGTGCCAATAATTAAGTTGAGGTGCATTTTTTGTAATTGGTCTAAATAAATCATTGTTTTTATTTTTGATATAAATATATCTTTTTAAATTTTTTTGGAAAAATGATATTGGTAGGTTGAAGCTTGGATCATGTGCAATTTGCAGAACTGAAAAGAATAGAAATTCCAAAATAATTCATCTACACTAGAAATACTTATACATAACTTATGCGTTGATTAATAGTCCATTAGTCAAACCATTCTTTTTATTATATTTGGAAGAGACAAGATCTCTTTTTTACTATCACTATAAAAGTGAAATTTTATATTTACAAACTATTGATAGTCTTTAAGGTTGATCAATGGTTTTATAACATTGTAACATTGTGAAGTGAAAGACACAACCTAAAAATAATTTTGCTAATGAAAATTAGGCAATTGTAAATCAGAGAGTTGCAACTTGCAAGAATTATTCTAATACTAAAAAACAACTAACCCAAATTAAGCACATGCTATGAAAACCTTGCCACACATGATTGACTTGAATTTGTTGTACCAAATGAAAATCCAATTATCAAATTTAAATAAATGTAAAAATGATTTGCATTGGTTGGGTAACAAATTTTCAAAAGTTGCTCATGAAGCACAAGCTATAATTTTTTTTTTCTCTTAAGCCTACAACTTTGATGTCTTTAGAGCCTTACCTTTCCCAACTTCCAAGTACGGTCTTTAGAAATTGATACTAAAAGAATACTTGTGCAATACAATCATTTTACAAAGTCAATAAATAATACGATACATAGTAGAAACACCTAGCCACTTACAATCCTTATTTGTATTTTTTTCATATGAAACTAGTAGTTTTCATAGAGCTATTATTCTATAATAGTAAGTCAATACTTGTTTAATTTCTCTTCACTACTAAATCCAAACGGATTTCTTTAGCTTGCACCAAATGAACAACCCTTAAAGCCATCAAAATTTTAGGTCTTTTAAATCTTTTAAAAATGCATATTCTTCTAGTAAGAAATGAAACAGCTTGAATCTAGAAGAAGTATATACACTTGTTGCTCGAGGGGGTCACTCAATGTATTCTTTGGACATCACGTGCAAATAAGTAAATTTTCTATCCCTATTTATTTTTAAATAAATGTTCATTTAGCTCCAAATTTTTGGGTGTTATTACATAATCAATATATCTTTTATGTGAATTTTTTTTGGATTCAATTGAATTCAACAAGATATCCAAATGCACAACTGAAGATTGCACTAAAATGGTTGTATTTTCACTTCAAATATTTATTAAGATTGCATTTGAATGACAATTGTATCCAACTTTGGTACGCACAAACTTTAACCAAGACTTCATTTATTGGAAATTTAAAAATTATTTGTAAAATATTATTTACCATATAAAATAGGGGGTTGAAATTTTTTTCCAACTACAGAGTGTATTTATTTTTTTACAAAATTTGTAAGTAATTATTTCAAATAAAAAAAAATTTCAAAAATTCACAATATAAACTTCCAGCATACCAAAACATGCTATAATTTTTTCAAACTATTTAAATGATTTTTTACCATACAAGATAGGAAGTCAAAGATTTTGTTCGCACGTGATGTCCAAAGAATACATTGAGTGAACGCCCTGAGACTTGTTGTGCATCTATAATTCACTACTATGACTATTACTTCACAAACCACTACATCCTATCAATGCTCATCTAAATTTTTCCAAGTAGCTATGATGTCTATGCACTGATGACTTCCTTGAAGAATTGCCATGCATCTTGCATTTGAGGAAACAAATCACAAACTTCTTGCAGCTCACCAACTCTTGAAGATAAAAGAACATCAAAGGGTGAAAGCATGCTACGGCCTACCTGCTTTGGAACATTCAATAAAAAAATGTAAATAAAGTTTTTAACACTTTGGATTTTGGGTGAAGAAAGCTAACAAGATTCTACAGGTGGGCCAATTTTTTATATTGTTTAATTTGTCTTGAAGTTAATTTCTTAAGAATCTTTTTTGTTTTTATTTATTATATTGTTTAGCTCATTTTATTGTTTAATTCCAAAATATATCTTGTAGAAGGAATTAAATAATAACAAAATTAGGCCCACTTGTAAAATCTTGCTAGTTTTTTCTTCCAACCAATTCAAATATTAATTTATATTTAAAGTAAAAATATAAATAAAAACTAAAACATGTATATTATTGAATAAGACTAGATATTGAGTACAAATTGAAAAATGCGCTTGGACCCTAGAATACATTTGTAATGTCAATCATCACACCAAATTTATGCATGTAAATTTCCTCATTTATATACACTTAAAATAAATTAGTTCCTCAAATGTGACACCGTGACATCAAAAGTGGTAGGCCGTAGCATGCTTTCCCCCCAAATTACAATTCAACCTAAACTAAAATCTTTTTGCATATACATAAGAAGACATAAATTAGTGTCAATTTTAAGTTAGTATTGCAATGAGGATAATAAAATTTGGTGTTGCTTAAGAGTTGCATAAATTAATTGAAAGGCTATTTGTAAGAAAAAACCAATTTTTAAAATTCCCGAAGTTCAATGCCTATTGTCTTCTTCCATGTAGATTTTGGTAATGGAAGTAAAAGTTTGGAAGATTGAAGTAATAGTGTTAGAACTGAAAGACTACGAGGCCATGTAAGTTGTTTCTTCACACTTGAAGCAATATGAATGCTATACTATACTTTTGTTTCTAGAGAAATAATTTGAAAATAATTTTGAATCTATCTACTATTTATTGTTCATTTTTATTTTTTTTAATTAGATGAATGGGAAGAACGTGATTTGAGGCATAGATAAAATTAAATGAAGACAAAAATGATTCAATTAGTCCAAAAGCAAGTAGTGGTGAAACAAATGAGCTTTCAATATAAAAAGAAATGACCAAAAATAACTATCAACAGATGAAGAGCAACTAGGCTAGGGCTGGAAAGGAATTTGAATATGTATTTGAATTGAGTATGTTATACTAAATATGAGTTAAAATATCAACAGATTTTTGTGCCAAGAAGTAACTCCTATTTAAAAAAAAACTAGGTTATTTTTTAGAGCTAAATGGTTTAAAATGATTAAAGAAAATTATAAACAACTATTTGAAGATGAACCATTGCAATTGTTCAAATCCATCCACAACTAGTCAACTACAACTATTCTAACTGAGGATATAAAAACAAAATTTTATAGATGCAATTTAAGCTAAATACTAATATACAAATCTTCATAGTCAGAATGATAAGATCAAGCTTAAATGGATACTTAATGTATGAAATTTTCAAAATTCAAATATACTAAGCATTTTGATAAATTTTCATATTTGATTTTTATATTACAAAAAATTCCAATAGCCTCGTTTACCATGCCGCTCCCAATACTACCTATTTTGGTATATAATTAGCAAATGTTTCTTACATTAGTCAACCTCATCATTTTGTGTGCAACTCAAATACACTCCTTTAAGAAATATTCAACAAACTAGGAAGTTTTGAAATTACCTAATTCCTTAGGCAATGTAGGAAAAGCCTTATAAAGGAACATACTGTGAAAATTTTCCTTGCATATATTCAAAACCTCAATTGTAATAAAATACTTAGAAAACCTTTCAATCTAATCAACATTTATCTTTTGAGTTCAATGAAATTTGAAATACAAAATGTCATTTGCATAAATGTATAGCACCTCTCACTAAGAATCAGATCCATCATTGATGATTCAACAAATTCTGAAAGATGGCTCCCCAACAACAACTTGAGTTGCTCTTTGATAAAGAGATCTAGAGAAGTGAGCCAAATTTTGACTCCAACACATGTAAATAGAAGTGATGTTTTTGATTCAAAATTAGACAACTCCACCTGGTCCCTTGATCAATGGGCAACCCATGTTGAATGAATGCTTGAGTGACCACTCAAATTATAGTGGTTACATTGAACAAAATTGAAACATTTAAGATGTGTACAAAATATGATCTATAAATCAACTACAACACAATTAAAATTTTAACTGGTAATATTACAAAGATTGTTTTGATTGCAAAGACTGTATTTAGGAGGCTTGAAAGTCAATTTTAGTATAGTGTAGCAATTCAGAGGACCAAAATTGTAGTTAACATCAAACTAAACAAAGCTCTTCAAACTATGGTTCATAATTATAGATTGAATTTCCAAGTGCTCATTTGGAAAAAGGTGAATAATGAAGAGCGCAAATAATCCATAATAAGCTTATACAAGCTTCAATTGAATTGATAGTATTTTAAAACCAATAGGACAAAAATAAAGAGCTATCTCAAGAAGCAAATGAAGAAACTCCAATTCAAACAACACACTTGGTATTGATTGAGTTGAGTTGTTTGCTCTATTGTGCATCTTAAGCGTAAGAACCAACTTCAAGGACTCTAGAATAAGAGGGACAAAAAAAATTGTTCAAGTGGAAGTTGTAAGAGTTAAAAGTAACATTTAACAAAAACACTTGAAATCAAAAGTACATCACAAAGAGAGCACAAAGTCAAGAGGTGCAAACGTCTATATAGAAATGATGAAGGAAATGAACAAGAGAAAAAAATTGGTTCAAGGAAGTAGTGAAACTGACCAAGAATTAGATTGAAGGAAGGCAAAAAGAAGGATAAACAAGATCCAAAACAACTAACTGCACATCTATAAGCAATTGAGGCCGGTTGAAAATATTGCTCAAGCACGAGGTGTAACAACAAAGAGCAAGCAAATAGTTGTTAAACAAGAGAGGTTGCAAAATGAAAAGAGATAGTTAAGAACAACTATACATAAAGAAGAGAGAGATGAAAAGCAACTTAGTAGCCACGACAAGACAAGAAGTGGTGTTGATGTTAAACTAAATTATAAATGATTGCTTAGCTAAAATATGAACAACTATTTGTACCAAGTGATTTGACCTATTTGAAGCCAATATAGGTAATTTTTTAGAGATAAAGATTTAAAATGGTTTAAACCAAATCTAAACAATTAATTGAAGCTAAGCAAATGCAATTGTTCAAACTCAAAAGATACAATTCTATCAAAGTAAATGGGTGAAAGCATGCTACGGCCTACCTACTTTGGTACATTCAATAAAAAGATGTAAATAAAGTTTTTAACACTTTGGATTCTTGGTGAAGAAAGCTAACAAGATTCCACAAGTCTGTGGGCCAAATTTTTATATTGTTTAATTTGTCTTGAAGTTAATTTTTTTTTTAAATTGTTTGTTTTTATTTATTAAAAGTAAAAAATAAAAATAAAAATAAAACATGTATATTAGTGAATAAAACTAGATATTGAGTACGAATTGAAAAATGCATTTGGACCCTAGAATACATTCATAATGTCAATCATCACACCAAATTTATGCATTGCATGTAATTCTCCTCCTTTATGTACACTTAAAATAAATTAGTTCCTCAAATGTGACACTGTGACATCAAAAGTGGTAGGCCATAGCATGCTTTTCTTCAAATATAAACAACTAGTTGAAGCTAAATAATTGTTCAAACTACAAATACAAACAACTTTATAGCTTAGCCATAAGGGTTCAAATATGAAGCATTTTAATACATTCTTATATTTGATTTGATTATTTTTTTTGCAATAGCCCAATACATAGCACTTCCAATACTACTAAGCTACTTTTTTAGAAATTCAATATTAAAATTAATATTTTTTGAAACAACCCCACAATTCTTTATACATCACAAAATCTTTAAAACTATATTAAGATGATTGTCCCTTGGTAATTGGTGATGTATATGTAAGCTTGACAAATTGAATGAGCATATTATACTACGATAACTTCCTTGCAAATACTCAAAACCTCAAATGTGACAACAATTTCGCATATTTTTTTAACCATCAATGAATTATCTTCAAATTTATCAAAATTGTAACTCATTTGCATCAATTTGGGTATGCTACCTTGGACAATCAAACACCACTATAATTGTCACCATGTTTTCTCCCAAATGTCTTATTGATACTTAACCTCCACAAGGCCACAAATCCTTAACATCACTCAGATTTAAGGACCTATAAAGAAAGAAGAGAGAAATACAATCTAGTGAGACATATATAAATACAATTTGTGCAATCGTTTTTTTATGTTAAACTCTTAATCTACACAAGCATTTTTCTTCTTTAATTTTTGAGACTAAAATAATAATGTATCAAAGTAAAGCTACCTAAGTAGTATTCCAATGAAATTAGATGATAATGAAAACCAACCATTCTTGCTATGTTGTTGCAATGTTACTTCTAATTTAGAGAGTATTTGCAAGTTATTAGTATGCACTAAGAATTGTAATCTACAAAATAGTTAATTGGATGGAATTTCCATAGTAGACCAAAAAATCAAGTTTGTGGTCACAATTATGATGACCTTTGCCAGAATACAGATCCAATCCTTGGAATAAAAAGACAATATAAGATTCAATCAAGCTAATGATATTCTAAAACCACTAGAAGAAAGATGAGAAAATTCTTAGCAAGCTAATGAAAACACTTTAATTTGAAGTAGTGCACCTTGTACTTTTGAGTCTATTCATTCTATTGTGCATTTCAAATGTTAGGGCCAACTTCAAGGACTCCAAAAATAAGAATGACTAAAAAATTGTTCAAACGGTAGTAGTAGCGACCAAGAGCAATATTTAATGAAAACACTAGATATTGAAAGGACATCACAATGTGAACACAAAGTCAAGAGGCGCAAACATGTATGCAATTTAAATGATGAAGAAAATGAAGAAGGGAGAAAATTGATTCAAGCAAGAAGTGAAATTGATCTTGCCATGAGAGACTGAAGGAGGAAAGAAGCATAAGCGCGACAAAAAACAACTAACTAAAGACTTGAAAAACAAAGTAGTTGAAAAAATTGCTTGAAGCAGAAGTAGTATCGACTAAGAACAAATAGTGGTAAGACAACAGAGCTTGCAACAAGAAGAGAGGTGGCTAAGAGCAACTATATAGGGAAAAGAGAAGAAAGGAAAAGCAGCTTGAAGAGATTGGAGGAAGGAGAGAAGTATGAGCTCGACAAAAAAACCCAACTTAAAGACTCAAAAAACAAGGCATTGGACAAAATTGCTCAAAGCGGAAGCAATAACGACCAAGAGCAAATAGATAGGCTAGACAAGAGAGCTTGGAATGTGAAGAGAGGTGCCTAAGAGCAATTATATAGGGAGAGGAGAAGAGATGAAAACCAGCTTGAAGAGATTGGAAGAAGGAAAGAAGCATATGTGCGACAAAAAAATCCCAATTTAAAGACTTGAAAAACAAGGCACCGGACAAAATTGCTCAAAGCCGGAGCAATAATGACCAAGAGCAAACAGACATGTTAGACAAGAGAGCTTGGAATATGAAGAGAGGTGGCTAAAGCAACTATATATGGAGAGGAGAAGAGATGAAAAGCAGCTTGAAGAGATTGGAGAAAGGAAAGAAGCGTAAGTGCGACAAAAAACAACCAACTTAAAGACTAGAAAAATAAGGTACTGAACAAAAAATTTCAAACAACCAAGAGCAAACAAACAGATAAGGCAGTAGAGCTTAGAATGTGAAAAGAGGTGGATAAAAGCAACTATATATGGAAAGAAAAGAGATAAAAAGCAGTTCGAATAGGCCAGTCGGTAGGAAGAGAATGATGTTGAAGAAATGATTATTTGAATTGATTTTAAAGTAAATTATAAATGGTTGAGTAAAAATATGAACAACTATTTGTAGTAAGTGGATACACTTATTTGAAGGAAATAATTATAGGCAATTTCTCAGAGCTAAAGGATTTTAAATGATTTAAACTAAGTTTAAACAACTAATTGAAGCTAGCCAAATACAATTATACAATGGTTCAAATCTGAAAGATACAATTCAATCAAATCAAATATAAACAACTAGTTGAAGCCGAACAACTACAACTATTCAAACTAAAGATACCGGAATTGTAGAGGCATAAGCGTACCACTTATTGAACATGTTAATTAGGTGATTTTAGCTTAATACTTTCAACATTTGTCTATTTTGTTCATTTTGATCAATTAAAGAGACTATTAAATGATAAAAAAAAAAATTGCATGTAAATGAGATCAAGATGTCCATTTTTGATGAACTTTTTAAAAAAATTATTATTTTTGGATCTATTGAACAAATTGGTATAAACTACTAAATTTTTTAATTTGCAGGCATTATAGTGCACAATTTATTAATTTTTTTTATTGATACAATATATTATTTTACACAATGTAGAACTAATTGTAAGTCATGTCCAAAAATAATATTAAAATGAAACTGTTTGATATTCCAAATGCTTGATTTTGAAGATTCTAGGTAAATAAGACACAACTTACTTATTCAACTAAATAATCCATTAGAAATACTCTTAAAATTTTTTATTGTAATGAAAAAAAAAATTCTTGATATATTTTAAGTGTAGATAGTTAAAAATTAAAACCACATTTGGTGAAGTCATACTTTATTGTAAGTAAAAGATGAACTTGCTTGACACACTAATGTAGACTGAAATTGTAGTGAAGACAATTTTTTTGGATACCCCAAGACCCAAGTGAAACTTTACCCCAGAACACAACTTTAATTTAATATATAGAAGCTAAATACTTCTTAATTACAAATCACCCCATTTAAAAAGATAATGTTCATTCAAGCTTAAATAGATACATAATGTCTGAAATTAAATTAAATGTATAGGCCATAATTAGTAAGGGTTTAAATATGAAACATTTTAACAAATTTCTATATTTGATGTGATTAACTGTCTATTGATTTTTCCCAATCGTCCAAATATATTACCAAGCTAATCCTCCAACGTGCCAACAATTTGTAGGACGTTTTCTTAACCAACACTTATCTTCAGTTTTATGATCGACATGAAATCTTTAGAATGCCACTCACCGGCATGATTGTGTGATTGAGGGTCCAATCTGGCATCCCTGCTGAATCAGCAGAGAGTGACGGTTCACTTACCAGCATCATGCATTTGGAGCCAGCTCATCTCCCCGATGGGACAACAATATTCGCAATTAGTGATCGATCGAGTGGATATTTCATGATCCCTTTCGTCCGCAGGACCCAGTGGCAGTAGTGGCAGTCCGATCCATTTTGGATCGACTCCAGGCCAAATTAATAATTAAGTGATCGATCTCTTTTCGCAGATTTTACTCCACCGACGTACTGATGGACGACGTGTGAATTATGAGCATTTGTAGTCACTTGGAATCCGTCATGGAACGCATTTCAGCACCTGGAGATGAGATTGATCGATCATCGATCCCTTAATGTCCTCCCGGGACCCAGTAGCAGCACAGGGAGCTCATATCGCGTTCCCGGTGTTCATTCCCGGTGAATTCCCGGTGAGTCTCAAATTTCCCTGTGTATGTGTAGTTGCAACATGTGTCCAAAATACCTGTAAATAGAAAGTTTTTACAGGTGTCAAATTTTAAAGTTCAGTGGGAAATTTGAGACTCACCGGGAATTCACCGGGAATGAACACCGGGAACGCGATATGAACTCCCTGTGCAGTCCATTTCTGACCGACAGACTCCACGCAGCGAACTCCTTACCCTGCGCGCACGACTTACTCCACGTACGTAAGTACTGATGAGCGTGTGAATGATTGGTACGTTAAGTTGATACATGTGTTCATGAATTTGTAGTTACTTGGAATTCGTCAATTGGATCCTTCTGGAATATTTATGGACTTATCATGCACGATGCACGTGGTGTTGATCTGAATATATTGCATTCGCTCGACTCTGTTACATCAATTCAGTTCTCGCTGATCAATCTGAGTGGACTATAAAATCATGGAGCTTTCATTGGAATTGCCGGCCTAGAATTGTAGTTAGTTTGAATCCGCCACTGGCCGGATCATTCTGAAATTGGGACGACTTATAATGCATGAACGTACGTGCGTGGCGTTGAATTGCATTCGCAGACGTCGACGTTGTACGGACATCAGTCCAGTCACTCGCCGGTCTGTGTGGATCATGGATCGGATCAGTGATTTGAACTGCCGGCCTTGCTAGCTAGCACGCCAAATTAATAATAATAATAATTTACACTGAAATTATTGAACATTGCGATGTCGACGTCGACGTGCAGGTGCCCCACTGCCCCGTACGTGACCGGCTGCGTGCTTACAAAATTTACAAGTTCTCAGCAAGCACTGCTTCAATTCTGGAAGAATAGGTGCAACGTTCGTTCAATTAATTAATCAATCAATTCATCAACGTATCTGTTAAATAGGACAAATTCATGCAAGTTATATACAATTAAGCTTCAAGCCCCTGCTGGATTGAATTGAATCTGATTAATATTTGAATGACCAGTAAGTTACATTTGGTGCAAACGAATGCCAAATTTCAGACTTTCACGTACAACTCCGAATTTTCTGACATGAATGTTTGAAGTGCCCAATGCTCTAGAACTTAGTTAACTAGGACAGGTGTACATCTGAGATTCAGGACAGGTGTCACTCCTGTCCAGTGCAAAATTTCACCAATTCAATAGGTAATTATGTAATTAAAATATGCCAATTTGAGCAACCCACATACCATTATTTACCATTGAGGCAGGGGCCTCAGTTAGGTAGCCCTAATCCTTGAATTAAATACATTTGAAAAGTCTGTCCTAGGCATTTAGGGACTAAGGCATAATACCTTCATAACATGGGGGAGGACTATTGCCTAATTATACAATATATATTATGCACCACTTGAATGACTTGATCATCATGTAATTGCAAAGTTTTTAGTAGGTCCTTGAACTTCAAGGATGATGCAAGGAATTGCACAAAAGAAACACTAAAAACATATATGTTTTCACATTACCTATTATCGAACAATGTTGAATGGTTGAATCTTGACCAACTACACTTAATCAAGGGTTTAGAAAGAAGTGCGTCATAATGCTAACATTGGGAAATCTAAGTAGAGTAGCCCCCCGGGCTAAACAATTGGGAGGGGGCAAACTAAATCAAAGTACCTCCAAGCTATTTGCAGCTTAGCTTCCTATCTAGGCTGAACTTCAAATGTAGCCCTGACATCTGGCACAATTTCAGGGCTATTTTTGGTAGCTCCACTCTCTTTTTTATTAGTGCTAGAGGGGGCTACATTGAGGGCCAAAACACCCGAATCTACCCCAGGCTAAATGCTTCAAATTTCCCAGTGTAAAGTAGACTATAGCCCCAGATTATAGCAAAGAACATGCTTCTCTTCATCTGAATAATTAGAATTTGAGAAATGATCATTTGTCCTAATATGGCCTTCATCCATAGTTGTCTAGGTCACGTCACGTCACGACGTCAGTATGTCACGACGTTGATGTGACGTAATTCCTAAAGTCCATCATGATGGAATATTCTATTATTTTGATGGAATATATTAAAATTCTCTAGGAAGATCAACATAAATTACGCTAACATATTAAGTAGTAGTAATACATTATATTTTCCATCCATGATTGTCAAAAAAAATATTTAAAAAGAATATTTTTTTAAAAAAATTTAGAATTTAGGGTTAGTATTGTCAAGATTCTTATGGAATCATGACGTGTCACGACGCGTCATGACGTGACGTGACGGACATCATGACGTAAAAATCCAAAGTCACGTCAGGATAGACAACCTTGCCTTCATCAATATGTTCTTTATTATACCTATGGTGAGAATATTTGTAATAATTTTACATAGCTGAAAATTTGTATCAACAAAAATTGATTTTAGACTATATCTTTTAGATTCTTTAGATTTTGGTTTCATAATAAGTTTATTGTTTAAACTTGCCTATTTATTGGCTTTTACCACCATGCCGTAAAGTCATTGAAGTTACACAATTGCAAAGGTAGTTTAAATTTGGATCTTAGACTATTGGATGCATTTCTTTAAATCTTTTGAATGGACACACACAAGGTCCAAAAAGCATAGTTACATTTATTGAGTATTTAAACCCTTAGTTACACTTTAGAATATTAGATGACTTCTTCAACTCTTCTGAAGTTTTTGTAAGGAATAATATTAGAAATGGTTTCAAAAAGTTGTCTATCAATGTGATCAAATTTGAATAAAAAAACATTTAAAAACATTTTCAATTCAATTTAAGAGCCTCTTCAATAATTTATCAAAAATACAATTTCACTTTTAATCAATGAATTTTAGAATGATAACATAAAGTGGTCAAAATTTTATGGTCTAAACACTATTTAAAAAAAAAATTATATTCAAGATATTAAAAGCTTAAAACTTTCATAATTTTAAAATAAGGGATGCACTTAGGGTTCTTATTTGTTTCTTGATTTTTTTATATGAGACTTCTTGTAGTATACATGGCTGACTACACATCCATAATAAAACATCAATTGACAGCCCTCAATGATAGGTAAATTTCTTATGTGTTCAATTCAATGTTCATTGGTATCATTTTTTTTAAGCTTCTATTGAATGAGTAAGAAAAATGAATTGCTCAACATTAAAGTGTTAAATGTTTATATATATTATAAACCACCATATTGGTTAACTTCTATATTGATCTACATATTGGATTTAGGGTCCCGTCTAAGAAAGGTGACGTTCCCCACATTAGGAACTTTGGCACCATTGGAGAACTTTGGGGAACGAACTTGAGAACATTTTGAGAAGGCTTTTCTTTAAAACTCTTGCTACAAATTGCAGGGTCGCAAGTGCCGTCAACATTAATCCATTATTTCAACCTTGCATTTAATTTGTTTGTGATTGGCTATTGTGACATGAATCAATGAAAGTGCCATCCAACATTTAGAAAGTCCTTCATGTTTCATGAACATCAAGAATTTTTTATTGGAGCAAGGATGTGATCAATTAAAAGAAAGGAACTCTTTCTTTGCTTTCTTCTTTGTTATTTAACTTAGTCCTCACAATATTAGCATATGTTATTAGCATTTGTTATTAGCATTGGATCAATGGTGGCTAATTATAGAAATTCAAAATTGAGAAGCTACAAATTGTGGAAGCTAAAAAAATTGAGATGCATCAAGAAGATTATTGGTACCATCCAACCTTAGGTCTACTAATTGTGCTTATTGTAAAGAAACTCTAGCCATTATTGTAAAGAAACTCAATATATCAATCATAAGCAAAAATTCTAAAACATGATGATAGCACACTTATAAATTTTTTTGTATATGTATACATGAATCGCTTAGCTCAAATAGAGTAATTTCCGGCTTGTCCATATCGATAATTATATAACATCACAAGTTGAACAACTTCACAAAAATAAGGAAAAACTAGTAGGACATATTGTGACTTGAGACTATCGGCAATGCAACGATCATCACTCCATAGTTTATTTAGTTATGGAAAAAACAAAATATTATGTTGTTTACATACTTGAAGATTGTAAAACTATCTTTGATATTATCCATATCTCTTTATTCATAAGTATAATGAGACATCATAATGTAAGGAGAGTTTTTCTAGTGCTTATGTGTTTGTTACAATTATCAATTGAGTTGATTCTTGAGCAATATCCTTATTATGGATCCTTAATGCTAGCAATAACACTTTTCTTTCCCTCTCTTGCAATTAGGAATTTGAATGCAGTTTATGGAACATTCGGAATTATTTTCTTGATTCATCTCAAAGCAATGTTCTATATTTGTCAAGTTAATTGTAAAATATTTTTACAAATTCCAAGTGAGCTTTAAAATAAGTTTTTCACGTGCTAAAATGTGATGTCCATTTAAACAAATTCATTAGTATTGACCAGTTTTGAAGTCTATGAATAATGCCAGCACTTAGAAGACAAATTTTGGAGTTCTATTACAAATGAAATCTGCAATTTCAATGTACCATTTGGATCCAACTTTTGACATAAAAGCACCATGACAACTTGCAACACATTGACAACAAGCACCAAAACTCACCAAAGGACTCCAAACAAAATTGTAATCTTAGCACTTCTAAAGCATTCAACAATTCCGTTGAGAAGCTTAATCCTTGAACATAGGGCAATGGTAATCATTATTTTTGGTATCATTTGAATCATTAATTTTGCTTAAATAAAGCAAGAATACTTGTTGGAGAGCAATTGTAGAGGTCAAACTAGTATGCAAGACCTCTCTTTTTCACACAAAATTCTAGTGATGAACATTTACACTTTTGTCTTATATAGGACTCATTGTCATTCATTACACTTTTAGGCCATTGTATTGTTACAAGATTAATTCCTAAATGCCCAAGCCTTTTGAAATGTGTTTTTCCTATGAAAAAAAATATGGACTTATAGTTATCTCCAATGAAGCAAATTGTGTTTTTTCAAAATCTAACCATTTACATATTTAAAGAGCTTGCTTATTAGTATGTATTCCAATTTTTTAGTGTGAAACTGCATAGAATTTGTGAGGTTCTAACAAGAGAAATATAATTATCCTATTTTTAGTATGTTGCCATAATCCAAAATATTTGAGAAATATGCATATAAAAGTTTTTGGAATTGGAGGTGACATGAACAACTAAAAATTGTGTTAGCACACTAAAATGAACTTCCAAAAAACTCAAAGTTCAATTGAAGAGCTATCAAGATCATTACACAATCTACCTTGCATTTGTTGAGAAGCAATTTCTTTTGTAAGTAGGTTTTGCAAATAACTTGAAATCAACACATGGCTGCATGTTTAAATTTTGAACTCTAAAAATCATAAAACATTTTAGTATTTCTATTGGGACCATTTTCAAAGCAAATGGATATGTACAAGTTATTAGATTTCAAATCAAATGAATTGACAAGCTTTACTCTTCACTAATAGCACATATATGATTTGAGAACCTCTTAAAAATCAAATATTTATCTTTTTCAATGAAAAATGAAAGTTGCCAATAGTTAACCTTCAAAATTGCTCATAAATTTTTTTAAACGGTAAAAGGGATTTAACTACCCATACAAAAATGAGCCTAAAATTTCAAATTGACCATAATTATATGGTTGATTGGGCATTTAGGAGTTAAGATACGTTTCCACTTGCTTTTAGTGGAAGGTATTACAAACCGTTTTTGTTTCTTCATTTATTTGTTGTATAGACAATTATGCTCTATTGGTATTTGCTAAATTTACATAGCTACCTATGTAGGAAAACTTCACAATAGAGTATTGGCAAATTATTTGTTGACAAACCTACAAGTCCTAGTAAGTATTTTGAAATATTGAAATAGTAAAAAATGAAGCTTAAAATGAATATTTGAAGTCACACTACACATCATAAATCTAAATAGCTCCTCATACAACAAGAGATTATTCAACCCATCACAAAGTTCAAGGCATGCCAATATGATGCCAATATGGTGCATTGAAACACTATCAAGCTAATTTGGTACCAACTTCCATGTTAGGTTTGATACTAAGTTTGCATTGAGTTTGCATGGAGGTTGGCACAAAATCATTTTGATAGTCTTTTGCTACACCATATTGGCATGACTTTCTTGATGCCATCTTTTAAAATTAAAAAAAAGCATAGTTTTGATACTAATGAATTATTAGATACACCAAAGAATTATTATCCATAAGAAAAGCAACACATTTTATTAGACTTTATTGGATGTAAAGATTTTGCATATTCTCTAATTTTCAAAATCCCAAACAAATCAATAGTTTGAATTAGAGTATGTGGAGAAGAAAAAAACATTTGCTAATAAATATAGAAATGATCCATGCCCTAGATGCTGTAAAGAACTATTTGATATCTATGACATTGACCATCGTATAATGAAAGCATGTTAATCAAGACACAAGTATAAAAAATGGTAAGACCAGTATGTTATGGGAAACTATCATCATTTTAAGCTTACCAATTCAAAACAATATTCAACTTATATAGTCATGATTGGCATGGCCTATACTTCAAACATGCACAAATTTTAATTCAAGAGCTGAAGAATTTTACAAATAGACCTATGCTACGAATGACTACTATTTCACCCTCTAGCTACCTACAAAAAGATGTTGCAAAAATTCCACTTGCCTCAAAAGATCATTTTGGACATTAAGTATTCATTACAAATAGTCTAATAACAGACTATTAATAAAATAATAATAATCTTTATAATAGATCCAACTTTTTCAATATATGTTTTTGTAGGTGATTCTCTAAGGCCCACATGTCTTATTTGTGAAGATAGAAAAATTCATGAGCTTTCCAAAAATATAATTTTTATTTTAATTCACTACAAGAGAAAGGGGAGTTTTAAGTAGTGTCTTAGACATCACATCTTTTAAGTAACGTCTTTTAAGTAAGTTTTTAAGTAAAATTTTACTTAAAATTTTACTTAAAATTTTACTTAAAAGACGCTACTTAAAAGATGTGATGTCTAGGACACTACTTAAAACACCCCTTTCTCTTGTAGTGATTGGAGCCCAAAAGAAAAAGCTATGGCACCAAAAGCCCTTTTGGAGGTTTGACAGATAGAAAAAAACTTTAAAAACAACTTAAAGTAAATTTTTGTTTTTGTTTTTGTGTAGATTATATTTTTATATACATAGAAAGCTTTGATTTATTTCATTTAGATTTGTTATGTAAAAGTTATGGATAATCTTGTTTTTGAAGGCAATTAGAGCATCTTCTTGAAAAAGGATTCATTTCTAACCTCAATTTTCAAAAAAAATCCAAAAATAATTCACAAGGTTCATATCTCTTGTTAGAAAAATCCCACCATTGAAATTAGTGTATTTTGATTCCATCTTACAACTATTATCATTTTAGATTTTCCTTCAATCTTGAATCTACTTCTATTTAACATTTTTTTAATGAATGAAAACTAAGATTTTTTAGTTTAAAAAAAAAATTCTGGACTCTAAACTCAATTATCATATAAAATTCAAAAATCAAAACCAAGAGAGCAAATATTATAAGTTGTGAAGGTTCAAAGTCAAAAAATGTAGTTGAGTAAGGTGCCAAAAAAACTTGTCTCTTTCACTTTAAATGCGCATATCTTGAAATCTACACAATCAAAGTTTGTGAAATTTCTTCCACACATTCTTATACTAGTCTAGTACAAGATCCTATAGTTAGATATGCAAAAAAAGCATTCTTAAAAGTTTTTTGCTCTTTGCTATAGAAATGGCAGTTTTAAGTTGTTTTTTTTTATGGAAAAGAGGCCTTGAGACTTTAGGGGTTAAATATGATTAGAGGATTATCAATTGAAAATGAGTTGGTTCAATGGCCTCATACTATTAGATTAACTTCGAAACTTCTTTACAACCTAAAGCACTAAGAGCATCTCCACTAGGCTACATAATGCAGCCAGGGAGAATTGACCCCCCTCATTGCTCCAACCAAGGATAATTTTTAAAAATTTCTCCCTATTTTGTGCCGCGTTATTGATAATTCTTCACTTCTCCTGTCTATTCTAGGACCTCTGATTCCAAATATGAATTCAGAATTTCAAAATGATTTCTTCTGTTGCAAATAAAAAATTCCAGTGTTTGCCCCCTCATGGGGCAATGAGGGGGGCAGTTCACCCTGGCCACATAATGCTAGCCCACTGAGCTGTTTGCTGCAACTGACATTTTCCGAGCTTTCCACCAAGCGAAGACTTTGCATCTTTTTTTGCAGCTTCAAATTTAGATCCCAACACTTCAAATAGGTTTTTTTTGTCATGTTTCATGGTCTCGGTTTTAGGAGAAATGGCCAACGGGGTCTGGGAAACCAACGGCTAGTTCAAAGTTAGTTGGTCGGATTGGGGAAAAACCCAAATGTAATTTGGAAATATTAGCAAAAAAATTGGTGTAAAAATTTATAGAATTAATGTTTTGAATAAAAAATAGGAAAAATAATCAAACTTGTCACTTGAAAAAACGGTTCATTATGGGACTTGGAGGAAATTAGTTGGTAACATTAAAAAACCCTTCCTTGACACTAATGGCCAACACATTGCATCATAGGCCACTACATTCAAACTTAACCCTTGAGTGTCCCAATGCCTCAAATCTAGCCTCTCAAAATTGAAAGATTTGTTTATTTGATTATTATAATCTTTTCAATGATATGGTCAAAAGATGTATCCCTTTTCTTGGAACTCTGGGCTTGTATCTAGTACTAGTTGGTATAGTCAATTTATGTGGATCTCTTTTTAGATGATAGTTTGACTGGAATCAGTTCAGAAGGGTTTAGAATTTAATAAACTTGCACTAGGTGCTCAGGACCTAGGAATAAAAAAATATTTAGTAACTATCTCATATAGACTCAATAACCACTTATTTTGTGTCTTTAGAGATGTGAAGACAAGTTGTTTATACAAGTAGAGTGGTAGGAGGTACAACCCCATGTGAAATATGTAAACTAGGATTAATATGAGCTCAACTACTCATATTGTATTTAAGTTAAAAGCAAGAATTGTGTTCAAAGTATAATTTTTGACCTCATTTAGGCAATGTAGAATAACTTTATAAAAAAATTCAAATTATGCTAATGTAGAGAATCAAGCTAAATTTATCTCCAAAAACTTGTTTGAGATTTCAACCTCCAGTCAAAAGTTATGGACAAAGTTCAAAGAGGGGTTGGAAAGAACATTTTTTTGACATTTTAAACCCCGAAACGACCATTGTTCCTTTAGGGGACAAATGGGATTTGGGGCAGGTACCTACGGGCTGAATTTTTGTCATGATTTTTTGAAACTTTTTTTGAAGATAGAAAAACTGATTATCTTCATGTGAATATTATTATTATTTTCAATTGGTGTCTGAAAACAAAATTTATGCCCAAATAAACTCAAAACAGATGAAAGAGGGCAACAAAAATAAAATCCAAAATTCAAATTTTTTATTTGAATTTTTTCTTATAGATTATATTTTTGTCACCATGGAAATCTTTGATTCATTCCATTTGGATTTGTTATGAGAAAATTATGGACAATCTTGTTTTGGAGGCAATTAGAGCATCTTTTAGAAAAAATAACTCATGGGATTCATTTCTAAATGCAATTTTTACAATATTTTAAAAAAAAAATGTTCCAAATGGTTTGATTTGCTTTCTAAAACAATAACACCATTGGAATTAATATATTTTAGAGATATTGATAACTTAGATTTTTCATCTATATCACACTTACTTCTACTTAATAATTTTTTAAAGAATAAAAATTAAGTTTTCTTGATTTTTTTTTAGACTGTCAACTCAATTTTCCACAATAAAGATTTAAATTTCAAAACTCTATAGTGCCAAAAAACTAATTTAAGAAGGTTCAAAGTCAAATAATCTAGTCTTGCAAAATAATGTGTTGAAAAACTTGTTTTTTATGGGCCCCGTTGGAAACGCAGACGCTCCCAACATTGGGAACGTCGGCGTTTCTATCGGGGAACACTCGGATCAGGGAGCATTGTGACATTGTCATAAACATAGTGTGAGGCGTTAAGGTTAAAGAGATTTGAAATACCGGTATGCATCGCAAGCATCGTTAAAGAGTTTCATCTTCAAGTCCGCGCGGTTTACCGCTATGATTAGGAAATGCGCTTTTGTTTTACGAAACCTAATTGACTTGTGAAATATCAAAGTTCCAACATGTATCTGTTATATTAACCCCTAAAACGTCCAGAGTTTTATCTTTAGAAGCATATTTTGGAATTGATGAACAAATAAAAGATGTAGACTTTGAGTTTTAGATTCCATCTGTATGGTTAGATTCACCAATGCTATCACCAATATTTTCTATAGATTTTGAAAGGAAAGTTTTCAAATTCCTTTGAAACTCAATTATAGGCAAAATATTGTCATTTTTTGAGTAAAATTTGTTGGAAATGAGGTTTTCTTGATATGTTGATTTTTTGAAATCTTTTTGTTCTTTAAATGTATGAACTCTTTTTTGCAAATCTGGTTTTGAACTAGAGTCAATGTAATTTTGACTTGGTCAACCACTTGACACACTTCCACATTTGTAATTTTAGAAAAATATGTACTATAGTGACACCAAATCCAACCATTAGATAGGACAACAACTTGATAAAGTATCTCCACAAATGAGGCATTAGGAAAAATTTCAAGCCTTGAAAAGGCCATTAAGAAAAGGTTCCCCAAGTTGTAAACAAGCACAGTGCTAGCCTAATTATTATATATATAAGAAAATAATCACAATCTAATGTGGTACTATAACAAAAGTGTAATGTAAAATTTGCAAGTATTGGTGAAGTCAATGAAAGTATTGGAGCCAAACCGACTAAAACGCCAACAAAAAAGGTTTGGTCAAATTATAACTAATGTCCCTAGACAAAGACCTATCCAACTACAACAAATGACTAACAACAAAAGAAGTGCAAATCTATGATTGTTCTTCAAGACTAGTTCTTTTGCAATTATTTGACAACAAATTTAATGTAGACAAGTTTGAATTGTTTGATTAGGGGGAGTGAAAATTAGATGCATAGTAATAAGGTAGTAAGGCAGTTACTGCCTCTTTTGAGTGCATATTGACACGGATGTCACTTATGCACTCAAAAAAAATAAAAAAAATTCAAATTTATTTATTTTTTCAATTACCCCCTTTGGTGCGCTCAAAAAAATTAAAAAATTAAAAAAATTAAAATTATTTTTCATCACCCCCCCCTCCCTCTTCCCCTTTTGTAATTCTGAGGTGAGGGTAGGGTTGGCAATTGATATGGGATATATTCCATATCCATATATGTGTCCGTAGTTGTACATGTATCCATATCCGTATCTATATCATATTCCAAATTGTTTTTTTGAATCGACGGTGCTCCAAGGGGGTCTAATTTTTTTAACACAATCAACAGCCTCATTGACCAGAATACCCAAACAGGTAGTGACAACCTCTTTTTAGTGCATAGTGTTGAACAATGTTTTTCATAGTTTGATAAATCATTAGATGTTTTTATGGGCCTCCAGTAGATTATGAGTTCTCCAAAGTTCCTGGACTACAGAAACTTGGTTGCAATAGCAATTTGACTTGGTCAAGAGACTACCACATCGGATAATATTAATTAACTATTTTAAATTTGTTTTTAAATTTGTTTTTTTAATAATTATAAAATAACAATAATAACTTTTTAATTGTTTTAATTATTTTAATTATTTAATCATTTGATTGCATTGCCATGGTTCATAGCCCCAAAATAGTCTCTTAGAGGCCCATAAAAACATCTAATGCATTACTTGCCTAAAAAGTCGCATATAGAAACTTAAACAAATTTGAGGAAGAAATGTCAAGAACCTAGGCAATTGGAACCTTCCATGTCACAAATTTTCTTAAGTTTGAAGAACAACGTGGGAAAGGCTTCGTCAATTGTGACTCTTGCTATCTTAAGATTTTGAAGTACTCACATAAGAAACAACTATATTGCAACTTTGATGTGCATACTTAAACAAGGGCTACCAATATACAAGGTTGTGGTGGCCAATATGACACACTACCACTGTATAAGGTTTTAGACCTTCAAATTATTAAAACACACTAAAAAAAATCACACAAATCAAGCAAGAATTTGCCCAATTTTAAAATATTGTATAAATAGAAATTGCTAAAATCTTGTAGATAGGCTATACATTTTTTTTTTAAACTCACTTTTGTTCCTCACATCTTTCTTTCTTTCTATACATTATCCTTAAAAATTATCCAATCAACACAATTTTTGTGACAAGAAACAAATAAGTTAATCCAAAATGTGAATTCCTTTCTCAACTTTATGTGTTGTATAGTAGGGTCTAATAATTGTATGAATTTTTCTTTTTAGTCAGGGAGATTCAACAATTTGTCCATGAACTTCAATATGCTCTAACTTGTTTGAAAAAACATAGATTTTTAAACCGCAAATTGTAGTAAAATGTACTTGAATATCATGGTATGAAGAAGTTAGTTTGGCCTCCTAATTCACTACAAAGAACTTCTGAAAGATAGTCAAAAATTTGTTGTGACACTAAAGCAAGCCTAAGAACAACCGATAAATGATACAAATAATTCCAACAATATGGAAGTATTCAAGTATCTCTGGAGCAATTGCAAAGGTTCATTTCTAATATACCCTATAAAATGCAAGCTATAATTTCAGCAAAAAGTGGCAGTACTAGATGGTACATTATAGTGTATAGAAAAGATCCAAATTGTTATATGATTTTGGATTTTACAATTCCAACGCAATTTTCAATTTTCAATTTGTCCATTTTTTAGTATACTAAAGCTTCCTAAAGTTCATAGATTTTTTTTTTAATATCCTTGAGAAGAAAATTCATAAGATTATAAGACTTCATTGTACATATTATGTTTTGATATTATCTACTTTTTCCAATTTGTCTAGGTCTATTTAAGTCCATTGGAATACTTTTCTTATTCCAAGTTTGGAATATTACTGTAGGACCAATTCATCTGAAATTGGGCCCACCTACTATCTGCATACTTGACAATTATGCAATAAAAGAGGACTATTAATTATGCACTAAGATGAATTCTATTGTACACTATGTTTTCCCTTATTCATTAAGAAATTAGGAATTAACAATTTAAATTTGCAACGACGCTAGGGTCCGAGCGTGGAGCGGTGAGCTTGTGAGCTGTGAGCATATAACTTGCGAGCGGTGAGCTTGAAATAGCCTTTTCTTGGAAAATATAGGCTCAGATTTTTTAGGAGTAAAGAATCTGTCCAAAAATTTAACAAAAATTCACGATTTACAATTCACATTGGTACCTATAACCACGGCTCCTATAACCGTGGGTGAAGGTGAAGGGTGGTTTTTTGGAGGCAAATAAAACTCTTGGGTATGCATTTCAGATTACGGTGATTTGCAGTAAAGACCTTCTGAAAGAGCATCTTGTCTCTATAAATATCAAAGATTCATGTAATTTCACTAGAAATTATTCCACCGAAAATTGGGTGGAATAGAAATGTGTGACTCAGAGAAGATGAAAAGTAGACCCAAAAAATGGTAGAAAATATTGGATGTACTTCCAAAACAGTCAGTTTTTATAAATGAGGACTATGACATCATAATTTCACCTGTAGCACATGTTCAGGGTTCAAACATGAAAATACTACCCTCCAAGAAATTACTCCTATTTTGCAATCAAAATGATCCCAGCTCGAACTAGAAGTAGCTTCAATTCATTAAAGCTATAACTTGGTGCATGAATGAACTTATCATCATGAATGTCCATTTTGCAAAAGTACCTATACAAATAGTATAAGTGCTTACAATTGACGTATTGTGCTCGGCCTCCAATAGCAGATACCACCATATTGACAAAATCAGGACATGTGCATGAAGGGAATGTACCCACAGTAACTCGATACACATTTTGCTTGGGCTCCACTCCGGTCTACAGTACCACAATTGCACCAAGTGCAGGAAGAGGGACAAGGGTCACTCCTAGAATTTCCCCTTTAATATTTCGAGCACTCTCCCACTTATTTCAATGCTCAACAGTTGGAGGATTTGCAAGTCTTTTAATCGTTCGGTTGTTCCTCACGGTTGGATGTGCATCTGGATTTGGTAGACATGGTTGGGTGAAAAAGACCGGCTCAAAAATTTTTGACATGGCAAAAAGGTCCTTAGGCGACAAGGTAGGCCGTTCTTGAAGACAAAAACCGGCATGCTGTAATAGTAAAGTTTCTTCGCGACTCAAATTTGTCCTGCCAATATTGGCCAAACTTCAGGTACCTCAGGCCTATCAATGATCCACTTTCGTTTTGTACCTTTCACACAGCGTTCAATATCATCCCAGCAAAACCAAAAATCCACCACCACTAGGCGCTTAGTTCCATACTCTTCTTTCCTACCACGATATGTAGGAGCAGGGGTTCCCTTTCCACCCTTCGCAATTTTTGAGGTACACTTGATGTTTGATGTTTGCTGCTGAGCCCAACATTTTGCATTTGACTTGTGGCTAATTCTAGCAATGTGCCACTTGGATGTGTCGCAGTCACTTTCGCATGCTACTGTCACGTACTTTGAATTATTGACTTCACTACAATTTAAGGTGCCTTGCATTGATTCCTCTACCACCTTTGTAGACCTGGTTTTGACTCGAGGTTGCGAGAAGTTTACTTTGTCTGGTCTATGTGAATCTCCTGCATCACCAATAGGAACATCGAGGCTCCTCTTTGTGCTCCCAAATATTTCTTCTCCTTCTAGATGTGGTACTCGAGATCCCACGCCATGACCTTCCGGCAATAAATTCAATGCCTCTGCTATTTTTTTGGGACACCCAGTGCGCCTAGCTACTCTCAACTTCAACTCACTTTTAGATGGTCCTGACCCAGATGTATGCCCTCTAAGGTAAGCTCGGTAGTTTGTCATTTGCATCCAAGCCCGAATACTGTCATCACAAGTGGCGTCGAATAAACTGTTTCCTTTCTTCCCCGACATTTGAAGCCACTTGTTATGTACAGTTTCGGACAAATTGCAAGAAGGCATGTCTGCCATCTCTTGTAAAGTAAGCCCCTAAAATGCAACCATCACCAGATGCAATTAAGATAAATCTCAAAATATACCATGCCATTTATATTTGTAATCGCTTTATAAATTGGCAAGAATGAAAATATTCTATCAACTCTACAAATGTACTATTGAAAGAAAATAAAGAAAGACTTCATTAAAATTTGTTTTTTTCAACTACTACAAAATAAAAACAAGAAGTTGAAAACATAGTACAATCATCCATACATGGAAAAATTTCTACAGTAGACCCTAATACTCAAATTCTATTCAACAAATACAAGGCGATTGAATTCGTCGGGTTTAACAGTTTTAAAAAAAAATCCACTATGCAAAATCAAAACTCTTTCATTGAAATTTGAAGCTTTAGGGTTCTCAACAATTTCCGAAATGCAAGCTTCTAGGATGTGAGTGTTTAAAATCATATTACATTTTTTTTTATAACAATCATATTACATTTAGATCCGTCGGATCCAACGGATGCATACTTTATTGGAACAAATATTTTTATTCAAAATCTTCTGAAATTTATACACTTCACGTACAACGTTAAAAAAAATCTCTATCAAAACATTTAACTGAAAAGAATAAGTAGTAATTCCAAAATAATCTTCATGGATATAGTTCAAATTTATAGATGCCTACTTCACTGAAAATAGAAAAAAAAGTGCACACCAAATAAGATTAACATACCATTGTCATGAAACCTCCCCATTGTAAATAACGAAAATGCCAAAATGCTAGCCAATGCTCCAAATGATGAAGTGCGTCCTCGGTTGTTGCTCCAGATGATAGCCACCATGATCGGATTGCAAGATAGCGAACCTCCGCTTCATCCAAAGTCTTGGATTCTTTATATTGCTTGCATAATGCAATGTGTTGTTGTTGTAATGCTGGCTTGATGTGTTTCTGGGTGTGCTTCATAAGAGAATTACTCCAATGCAATAAACATGACCTCTCCCAATTTGTCATGACATCATCTGCAGAACCACTACCATATACAATGCGAATTGCATTCCAATTGGCCATTGCACTATCCGCCATGAATCCCTTAAAATTTGGATTGGGTACTCCATGTTTCTCCATCACAGCATTCAAGGACCTCCAAAATTGTACTTGAATCTCCGTATCTTCTGATTGCATGTCACAAATTGCAATGGTCATAACCTTCTTGTACTGCGAGTCATACACGTGGCATGCCATGGTGGTCCAGTCCTTCACGCGCTTCACGTGGTCGAACATCATCCACGCATTCTCTAGATCACCTTGTGGTTGCATCCGCTTTACCAAGTTCACTCCACTTCCAGGCCCCTCCGTGAGCATCTTAAAGAGATAGACTTTTTCTTTGCCTTGGCCTGGGAAGACACTGTCATGTATGAACTCGAACTTCGATTCCTTCTTCATGGCCATAATGTTGTCAATGATCCCTCCTTGATTGTTGGAGCGGAAAAAAGAGATAATATTCTGTATACTAGGACTACTTAGCGATTGAAAGCGCTCCATGACTTCTTCCATTTCATCTCCCTTTAAGATCTTCTTCTCTCCTTCTCCATGGTGAAAAAGGTGGTTCGTAAGGAAGTCTTTGCTAGCAGATAGGGCTATGGCAGAGTTCGTGGCCGATGGGGTTTTAGCCACTTGTTCTGCTATGAGTTTAGTAATCTCTTTTGCGGAATCTCTATACACGCCTTTTGCTACTGGATGGGAGTGATTTCCTAGGTGAATTGCTGCTCTAGTCATATTAGGGTTATCAGTATAGCAGTAGTACATTCTTGCATCACAGGACCTAAGGCAAGTAGGTATTGTTTTGCAGACTTTGCAGAGAAGTTTGCAAGTTTGTGGTGGCACAACTCCTACGATAAAAGGGAATACTGTAGACCCTATTCATTCTGTTTCATTTCGCTTAGAAGTCCTAGACAAGTACTCGCAGGTAGCATTTTCACAAACAAGGTGGCCAGCACAGAACGACTTACGGAACTTAAGATTATCAGAGTTGTGGATGTTTGTTGTCACTAGCTTGCACCACGCATGTCCATCGTGGCGCTTTTCCATTCCCTCCAAGTTCTTTGCTGCAGATGAAGAAGAAGAGGCTCGACATGGCGGCAATTCGAAGATGATGTCTCCGTCATAAGTAGGTGGCAAATACTCCACTTGGTGGTGCGTTACACCGCTCATGTTTAATGTAGAAAGTTCGTTTCGGAAACGGTGAAGACCAGAAAGACCCTTCAAGCATATCATTATACTTGTTGAAGTGGTTGGACTCAGACCTAAATCTTGTTGTGAAAAGATAGGTTGCTCATAAGGACTAGTAGATGTATTATGTAGTGATTGTCCTAGTCTAGTGTCAGTAGACTCAATTTTGACTACGGAAGAGTTAGGTGAAAGGGGCAAGGAAGGGGACTCGCCTTCTGAATCAGTAGAGAGTTCTACAATAGTCCCTAATATCTGTGTCTTTGCTTGCGACAAAATTTCTGGTTTTTATCCAAACACTGGAAAACATCCTGTAGGTGTAGTCGGGTTGGTGGCTTCAGGTACACAAGGTCTATTCATTGTAGAATTATTGGACTCATGACTTGCTATCTCAGTGGTCAAAGCTAGCATAGAAAGAGGAAGACCGTAAGCTCTATAGTTTCCAAGACCTAGATACCAACAGTGACCTTCATCGGAGAGAGATTTTGGAACTGGTATTGACTGAAGTAATTCACCGGAAGCAGAACAACGCTCTTCCTCAACATAGATAGAAGACTGTGCAAATTTAAATCGAACATGGAGCAAGTGGCTGGAAACAGTCGCCCAACCGTCTACGTCAAGTGGAAACACAAGAGGTACTTCGTGACCATCTACCCGAATGCTTGCCATGTTGCTCTCAAAACAAAATTAGAAAGATACAAACATACAAAGAACTCTCTGTAGTTGAGGATCAAATGTAGGACTCATATTAGGATGTCTAAGGTCCGTTGATGAATAATAAATGATCAAACATGGACTCAGTGAATTTCAAATTGTTTATTTACAAATCAAAAACGTCGGCGCATATGGGTCTAGGTGTATAGGGGATTAGGCTACGATATAATTTTTGGCTTGCCGTCATATTTGGAAAAAAAATAATGAGTGCAATGGCACCCCTATACTTTTTATAATATAAAGAGGACAGTGCTAGTGCCGTCATTCTTCCAAGGGTTTTGGTCCATTCTAGAAAATAAATTACCTTGCCTCTTTCACTTCTATTAGTATCCCACACGTTTGCAAATAGGACATTGTCAGTGCTAGGACTATCATTTTTTAAAATAAAAGAATAAGGGTAGTAAGGGAATTACCTACTCAAATTAATTTAGCAAAGCTTCGTAATTGAATGTGTGAGGAATCCTTAGGCATAATTTTTTATTTGCATTGCGGCCCCCCCAAAAACGGCTCGTTCAAACTTCGATGTATACCAAAATCTAAGGAATCTGACATTGGCGGCATAGAGTACCTTGGGCAGTGTGAGCTTGAAGTGCAAATAAATGCCGGCGCCGAATTCAGAACTTATGAGACACCAATGCATTTGAGATGGAGCGGTTTGGGTGATGTATAAAGGAAGCCATTGAGGTGGGGAGCTCTCATTTCACAACCTCCCTTGTATTGTGGGCGACGGTGGTCCTTGGGTTCAATGTTGTAGCTTTTCTATTAGGTCATGCGCTTGGACAGTTTGAGTGAATCATTAGACATTCAGGAGCACAAAAAAGGTCGTAGAAAACGTAGGCCGTTGTATTTCTCTTCTCATAAGTCTTTACAGAGAGCAAGAATGGTACGCTCCAAGAAGACAGGAAACAAGAGAGTTTTAGGTGACAATAGTCAGTCACAGAAGTCTCAGTCCTCTGAGGGAGGAGATGGAGAGCAGCACGAAGTTGGTGATGTCCACCGGCGAGAAGGAGAGCAAGACCAAAACCCGAAAGCATTACAAGCGGAAGAAGAAGTTTCAATGTCCCTACAGCCATCGAATGTAAGTTTGTAGTTTGAATTCTTTGAAAAATAGATACTTTTTCAATTTGCAGTTCCGAGTACTTTGAATTTGTCGAGTTTACGAAGTCAATTCTTGGCTGGACTGTGTTCATTGCTAAGAAGTAAGAAAGGTTGGTAGATAAGGGAGGCAGGACTAGGATCAAGGCTCAGAAAGGCAGTTAGGAGAGGCAAGACTAGGATGAAGGCTAAGGAAGGCAGTAGGAGTTTTGTATGAAATGTTGGTATACATCCAAGAGTCCATCTTCATGTTGAAGGTTATGTTCGATGAATTCTTGACAAACAAATTTTGCTAAGAAGGATTATAGTCATTAGGTTCAGTTTAAGTGCAAGTTCTCAAGTGGGTACCAGAACACTAAGAGTCCAAAGAGAGTGAGCTTGTCATTGTTATTGTGGAGAGCCACAAACCTTAACTGAGGACTTACTAATGAATTTGCAATAGAGTATGAGAAATACTTGTAATGAAATGAATTTGGCAATATCAATTTAATCAATACTGAAGAAAGGTCAATTTACAATTTTGACTTTATACTGCGATGAAATGCATGATTAGGTAATCCTAACTAATGGCTCAATATTGGAATAGTGCAATGCATGAGATGCAGTATTCCAATGTCATCACGTACTCCTTGTAAGGTTGAATATTTGTATATTTGTATTTATTATTTGGTGAACGTTTAGATCATTTGTCTTTGGATTATCCCCTCAAAATAATGAATTATTAAAATCATGTTGATGAGATCTAAAATGAGTAGAAGGTTCTCAAATGGAACGGGTTCTAAAATGGTGCCCTATCAACTTCAAAATTTTATAACAAATTCAAATAACCTCCAAAAAATATGACATGAGTTGAGTTAGATTGGAAATTCTTCTTGTCTAAAAAAATTAATTTACTAAAAAATATTGATAGATGTTTCACCTCCCCAAAATTCAAGTGAGTGGTGCAACAAGAATTTTCAGAAACATGAATGACTGGTTTAATACCTAAAATTAGTTTGTGAAGTTGAGGAAAATTGGACTGCCCTTCAATCCGGATCGCACGTTTGATCGAATGGCTGGAATTCCTGGAAATTTTGGATCTTGTTCTATAGGCGATTGAAAAATAACTTGGAAAATATAGGAACTGCTTGAGGTTGAACCACTTTTGGGAGCCATAAATTCGAGAGCTAAATCTTTGATGTCGATCTGGTTGCAAAATTAAAAATTGCTTGACAAATGTACAAGATTTCTTGTGAATTTCTGCGTAAGATCCATGCATATACAAACTTCATCATTGCTAAGTGAGATTTTTGAAATTCCATATCCACACGTACATGCACCATAGGATGTACCTAAGAGGTTCATTTGGGAAATTCGGAATCAATTTTTGACTTTCTCCTGTTGGCCGAGGGAAGCCAAGCAGATAGCGCGCCGAACTCACTTTACGAGATAGGAAATCTGAGGAAGAGCCCGTACAGGCCAATCCAAGTTCTGGATCAAGATGAGCTTGTAACCGCGGTACCTGAACCATGAGTCCACCTTGCATCCTTCCGTTCTTTCATTTTCTTGCAAACCTCAACGAGCAATCTTGTTCTAGAGACTGTAGTCGTGGCGGCCCTTCATAATCACAACAACCGTTGTAGAGTGCGTGTATGCATGGTTTCTTGTTCTTCCTTTACTCCTCCCGGGAATCCAGATGGTGCCCTTTTCTTAAGCTTCGCTTGTTGTATACAACTTAGATCTTCCCCGAAGTTGATTTTTGAGAATCTTGCTGTTCAGTTTGCGCCATCTTGGGTGTTTGCGGATCCTGGTACTGTGCATCGTGCGAGTTGTTGCATTAGTTTTTGTAGTGTCAGTCTACTGCAACGTGAGATTTTGACATTACTCTTTTAAATCTTCTTGTACCTTTATGCAGATGGATCGAAGTACTCGAAGTAGAGCTAGAGCGGTTGCGGGAGCAGGAGGAAGGCCCAATGAGGATGTGAACTCTCAACAGGTTTCTTTTTTCAATCTCATGCCTTAGTTGTGTACCAAATTTGTTTCACTCAACTTGATCTAGATTTGAAACAAGAAAAAGACACAAAATCTAGGGGTACCACGAGGCAAGCCAGAAATGCCCGTCGGCTCCGACCTGTTCTTGCAGGGGTGCTCGTGGTCCCCCCGAATTCCCATTTCTATTTTTTCATTCGAGGATGACGTTTCCAAGATTTGAGCTCGGATCCAACGTATACAGCGGCCATCCGTCCATGCATCGAGCGGATCGTGTCTTGAAAGCAGAGCAGTTAAAAAAAAACTGGAAATCCGAGGGTACCTTGCGGGGGTCAGGAAACTCCCATTGGATCCGACGTGGGTTTCCTTGGAGACTCGATGTACCCCTGCATTCACCCTTTTTTTTTTTATTTTTTCAACGTTTTTGGAACCTAGAGTTTGCAGCAGTCTGAGGATGTAGATCCGAGAGTCCGACAGCTTGCTTGTGCAAACGAGAGATCAAGAAGAATACTTTTGTTTCACCTCCCCAACTGCAAGGACAGTCTTACTGAGATTCGGAACCAGGTGTAGGTTTCTGCATGGACATTTACGGTTCAATTGTGATTCGATTACTCAGCTTGCATGCCGAAGCACCCTAGCCACACTTGCATTTTGGCAGCATGTCGATTAAGATTCTAGGTTCTGTGATTCAAATTCTAGATTCCACGTCAATTCATTTTGTAAGCACGTCGATCCATTCTGTAAGCATTCATTCTGTAACCAGTCATTCCAAGTTGATCCATTTTGTAAGCACGTTGATTTAGATTCTAGATTGAAGGAATTTGTGAGCATGATTTTCGTTCATCTGATTCCAGGTTGAGAATTAGTGTCAAGAACTCAGGTTGAATCCGGTCGTGCCCAGCTTGAATCCGGTCGTACCCAGCTTGAATCCGGTTGTGAGTAATAGAAATCCAGTCTTGCGGTGGAGGGATTAAATTAAGTTCTTGCGGTGCATGGCCAATTTAGATGTTGGAGCGATTTCCCAGCTTCTTTCATCACTTTGCAGGGAATGATTCAGTTCATCTGAGATCAGATCAATACATCAGTTTGTTCGAAAATTTGTTGCTCTTTACTGTAGCTTGGATGTACCTATCGAATTCTCATTTAGACTTTGAACAGGTACCAATATTTATGTCTCAATCTGGCCTTAACGTAAAATATACAATATAATATCGTTGCCATGATAGCTGAGGTACTCCGTCTCCAATTTGATACCAGAACATGCGGCTATCAGTTGATCAGATTTTTGACCACTTTTTTAGTTTGATCAAGGATCAACTTGATTTGGGATCGAATGATCCATCTGTGACTTGGTTCGGTAGAAAGTTCTTTTTATCTATGCTTTCGTTCAGCTTGTAAGAAATAGTTGTAATCTATTGCGTGCATGCCGTAAAAAAATGAGAAATTGGGGGTTACCTTGAGGTGCACCAAAAACTCCCTTCGGATCCGACGTGGGTTTTCAAGGTGCCCCAATGTACCCCCTGATTTCTCTTCCTATTTTTCATTTTTTTTGAAAGAACTTGCAATTGAATGTTTGCAGCAGTCTTGCAAGCTAAGGATCAAGCATTGCTTATGGAATACCCGAGGATGTTAATCATAGAGTCTATATGCTTATTTGTCTATTAGCACAATTTGGAGTCAGTAAGCACGTCAAATTAGATTTTGTAGTTTGTATATAGAACCTCGAAGGAGCAGTCTAAAAGCACGATCAGGCAGGTTATTAGAATTGCCCAAAGTCAATAATTCACAAATTTGGACTTGCTGTGGAATGATTCAAATGCAGTCTTGCGATGCATGGTCGTTCTTAGATGTGGAGTGATTTATTTGGTTAATTTCAGAAATAGTAATTTGTTTGGTTTTATTTCTTAGATGTTTTGTTTGATTAATTTCTTAGTTCATAATTTTTTTGGTCTATTTTTTAGATCTTCATTTGTTTGGTAATTTGTTTGGTCAATTTCTTAGATCTTAATTTGTTTGGTAATTTTTTTTGTTAATTTCATAGATGTGGAGTGATTTGTTTGATTTTGCAAGACCTGTTCAATTATGATTTTTCCATTTTGAAAGGAACATGTACCAAGATTATTTCATTTAGATATTTTTAAATCTAATTTTGGAGGTCCTTTGAGTGCATGCCGAAGACCCCGTCGGATCCGACGTAGGTTCCAACATGCACTCAAGGGACCCCAAAAAATGCTTATTTTGAAAATATGTAAATTTCCTTGAAGCCATTCTCTTTGGTCCGCAATTGTTCAGGATGACGTGAGCTTTTTCTCAGCCATAGAGTTGGTATTTATTTGTTTTATTTTTTTGATAGAGAGAATTAAATGAGTAATCCACAACAAGTGGTTTTAAATTGTTTAAAGGTTTTTTGAACTTTAGATTAATTTTTGAAAATGGTTTGTTTTCGGTTGCTATTTTATCCCCACATCATTTATAATTTAATGGTCTTTCGTTGATAAAAACTTTTGACTTATGAAATGAATGTAGTATATCATTGAGATATATGCGTAATCAAAACTTAAAGGGTCCCCCTACAAATTTATTTCTAATTTAATGTCTGATGATTTCTACAGAGTGGTCCAGCACGAGGCAAACGCCTAAAACTAACAACTTCTTCCGAGGATCCAACAATGGAGGAATTTACTCCAGCTCCCAAGATTGGAGGGCCTTCAAAGCAAAACACTTTGTTAGAAGAAGGCGGGTCACATGCAAGTGACGATGAAGGGGCTGAAGAGAACTTGGTGAGTTTTGACGATGTAATGGACGCAGCTGATAGGGCAATAGATGCATTTGAAACAAGTGTCCAGAGTGGTAATGGGCTCCAGCGCTTCGTATTCTCAACTTATAGTTCAGAGGAGGAGTTTCCGTACATGGAGCTTAAGAGCTCCACCAGCAAAGGGCGTCTTCAGAGCTCGGATGCAGAGGAGAGTACCGGGTTTAGAGAGAGTTTCCAAGGGGCGGAAATCATTATCCTTAGCTCTGACGAGGATGATGATGTCGTAATCTATGACTAGATTCGTGTACAAGTGATTTTATATAAATCATGTTTTCAGGATTTATCGGCATTTAGACTATTTTGATCTGACATTGTGCTTTTGAGTTTGACTACCAATGACAGAATAATATGAATGTATAAATTTTTGTTCAATGTTTATCCGTGTATATGTTGCTATCATCTACATATTGCTTTACAAGCAAATTTGTATTTATTAAACTTAATGTTTTCTTTTCTAGATGGACATCACACCCGAAAAAATTATGGAAGAGGAGACCATCTTCGAGACTCCGGGCTCTCAAAAAGTTCAACAACCTGAAATTGAGCAAGTTTCTGACGGTGACAATGATGATGATGGAGAAGTTGGCGAGGAAGACTCAACAGATGTCATCCAAGAGCATCCAGAGGAGAAGGTGATGACCGAGGATGAATTACGCAAAATCCAAAAGGGAGATACCGTCAATATTCTGGCCCACCTCCGTATGAAGCCGGAGGAGTCCTTCCGTATGCACATTCCACTGTGCAGATTGGTGACCATGCCCATGGTCCGACCAGCTCTCCTGTCTGATATATCAAAATTGGAGCAAGATTTTGCAGCCGGGGGCTACCTAGATGGTGCGGCAGTCTTCTATGTCTCCACAACAAACGAAGAGGGGAACACAGAAGAATTTACAGAGGTAGAGATGGAGAAATGGGACCCCATCTGGAGAGAGAAGAACCAGATCTTCTCTCAAAAGGTTGAGGGAAGGCAAGAGCTCCAATTTTTGAAGAAATTGAAGTTCTTCATTTGCGATGGAAACCACAGACGGGTCGCATGGATGAATTTCATTGGAAAACATTCCAAGTGGCATTGCAATGTGGATTGTATAATCCTCGATACAAAAGGAAAAAATGAGATCGTCATGCAGGTCATGCATGATATAAACAAGTAAGTGAATTGGCCTTTTTTCTTTTCAAATGCAAGACTCAATCATTTCATTTTGAATACTTCGTTAGTTATGATCTCAATCTTCAACTTTACCGCTAATCCAAATGTTTCGGTGACATGTAGGTCTGTGGAGGATTCTCACGTTAAGACAAACTTGGTACACACGTTGTTCCAAGTTCAAAAGTACGGAATGCTCCCAATCAATAAATTTGCAACTCTTTTGAGGCCTGCGGAAAGGAAGAGGTGCCTTGAGAACCCGGTGACAAAGAAATGGTATTCAGTTCTGCCCGACATTTTCACGTCATTCATTTTTAGGGTAAGGACATTCCACACTCTTTGATTTCAAGAGTTTTACACATACCCAGTTTTCATTGCACAGGTTTTTATATCTAATTTGATGGAGGACACTGTACAGCAAGAGATTTCTCAAGCAGCTGATTCGTCAGTTAGAAGATATCTAGAGGCTACGAGAGAGACTGGTAGTACACCAGAGGGAGCGGCTGAAGCAATGAGGGAAGGGGCCATGGAGAGAAAGAAGGCACTTACGTCAAAGATGTTTAAGCTCTTGGCCGTAGCAAACCCAGGCAACGGAATGGACTTCCTTAAAGAGGTGAATGTTTGAGAATCATGGTTTCTTGCTTCTTCTTATTCCACAAGAATCTATTACTTATAAATTTTTCTTTCTTTGCAGGTGGAGAAGCATTGGGGAAACTATGAGGTGCCAGAAATGACGTTGGAGAAGCTACAAATGGTTGGAACCTCGAAAATGACTGGTAAGCACAAAACCAACATTTTAAAGTGGTGGAACTCTTCGACACTTACTCGAGAAGCCCGAAAGTTGCCACCCAAACCAGTCTCGGAGATCCATCTTCCTCAATTCATAGTGAAGTGTACTTGGTACACAGGGGTAAGTCCTTCTTCTCTTTTTCCTATTGACTTTAAACTACGGTAATGAAGAAACGGACAATGCGATAATTTTCTTATGTTTTATTTTTTTTGTACTGCTTTACTATTTTGATTTTGTATCACTAATTTCAGATTGAAGATGCTGCGGTTGCGTTGTTCGAGAAAATTGTCAAGGAGGACAATCTCACCATCAACTACAATACCCCTGACGAACCAGAGCAGCTACCGGAGTACATTGAAGGATGGCGGCAAAAAATTTGGGACCACGGGTTTCTGAACTACTTGAAAGGAAACAACTATTTCAAGAAGGGAATGACCTTTGATACGTTCCCGGGCTCTGTGGCAGTGGTTCGGAGAGTACTCTACCGGTATGCATTAAATTCTTTGAATACATTTTTTTTTCACAACTTAAAGTATTTTGGAACTTGTAATTTATAATAACTCAATATTTTTATTGTCTTCTCCTATTTTCTTGATGTAGTGAACTGAAGTTGAAGTGAAGTGTCATTTTGGTCTTTTTTTTATTAAAAGTCTACTTAGTACGTTGTTTTTTAAATATGAAATTGGCTTATTTGCAGGTACTTTAAGCTAGAGCTAGAAGTAAAGGGGGCCATCACCAAATTGGATATCCCTCCTTTTCTTAGTGGCTTCCTTGATCGCAACTCTCCATCCTGCATGTTCAGCGCACACCAGTTGCGAACGTACACAACAGCTCATTTGAGTGGTGCGGGCTGGTACTTGGACTACACTTTGGAGTTCACTCATCACTCTGAAACGCAACTTAGAAAATCCTTGGAGGGAAAAGGGATTGTGGATTTGGATCTCATTGATGAGTTCATCGGCATGGATGACGAAGCCAAGAGGAAGGCCATCAACAAGAGGGATGCAGTGGATCACAAGAAAGAAGTGAAGAATCAGTTCGCACTCCAAATCAAAGAAAAGAAAGAAGCGGAGAAAGCGACAAAGAAGGCTGAGAAGGACTTAGTGAAAGAGAAAGAAGAGAAGACTAAAAGCAAGGGCAAGAAAACGGTGGAAGAAGAAGGCCAAGTAGTGACTCCTCCACTGTGGATCAAGCGGGTCAGACACAAGAGGGGGTGAAAAAGAAAATCACTTTGTCACAGCTCACGGAAGATGTAATCTCGCGCGTCACTCAAGCGTTGGTCCTCTCCGATGACGAGGTTCCCAAGACCGAGGATTTAATCCTCAATGTTTGCATTGAGGATATTGCAATGGACATGGAGAGCAAAAAAGCCAACGTCTTTGATGAGGTCTTAAAGTACTTGAATAAGGTATAGTAGTTATCCTTTATAGATCAGTTTTCTGGTTTTTGTCAATGATATCATTTTTCTGTACTTGTGATGTATTGATGTTGTAGTACTATAGAAAAATTTATTGTTTGTGTACATTACATTTACCAATCCTTTTTACTTCATTAATTTGTTTTTCAAAGATGTCATGTGCACATAGCACATTATAGTAATTTTGTCGAATTTAATGGAATTTTATAAAATGACTTTTTGTCTTCTGTACTTCTCTATTCAAATTGTTTGCCTAAACCATTTGAATTTTGGAGGATTCATTGGTTACGCAATGGTAGATAGATGAGCTTTATTAGTTTATTACTACATTGACATTGGATTGAATCAAAAAATTTCAGATGTCAGTTGGGAAGACCCGGATGTTTGAAGGTGTAGCCAATGCAAGGGCTGGAGTGGACGTCATTTTCATCGATTGTCCTGAAAATTTGCCCGTACCGGGCATTTCAACATCGCCAAAGGACGTGCCCAAGTGGAATGCAGATCCAGAGGCAGATGCTCTGCAATCTACCTGTGCGTTTGCTGTAGAGCATTTGCACGATGATGGATGCATAGTTGTTTTTCACTCCTTTAGCGTCGCATCGAGGTCGGACATTGCTGGAGCTTGCGAGGTGTATGACTTAAAAAAGAAGAAAGATTGGCTCGGCATGAATCGCATGCACCTCACGTCGGCATTAGATATCACAAAGACGGTATGCTAATTTGTAAATTTGAGTTCCAGTTTTTAAATTGTGTCTACACATAATTATCTTCACTCTAATGTTTTTTGTTCTCTTCAAATTGCAGACACAGAAGTTTGGAGTGACAGTTCTTGTGAAGGACCTTCAATCAGTAGGTGAATCAAAATTTGCCTTCAAACGTACGCAAATGATGAAGAAGGCTGGGGTAGATGTAGAAATCGATGATATGCTCATGAACTATATGCATGAAGATGACCTCTCTATGAATGGAAACAAGCCATGGAGAGGCGCACGCGAGAAGGATCCAAGGTTCTTCACTCTCTTCCTCGAGACCACAAGCAATGAAGGCGATATCATTATGGACTGTTCAGCCTCTACTGGTTTGTGTTCTAATTTTGTAAATTTGAATTGTATTCAATTGTACAAATTGATAGCCTAATCTAACTGAAATACATTCTTTTACTGTTGTAGGTGCTTGCATTAAGGCTTGCAGAGGCACCGGGCGCAATATATTGGCTTTGGAAGGGAACAAGGACATTTTCAACGCCCTCTTGAAGCCAATGACAAAGTCTACACCGTCTGTGGTAGCAAGAACAACGCCAACAACAACAGCTGACCTCCCAATCAATCCAGAGGATGTGCCCATCGTACCTCGCAAGTTTGTTCGAAAAGGAAAATCTAGTAAGTAAGTCCCAACCTCTTTCATTCTTTGTTTGTTTTCTTCCTCTTGCATTTTCAAACACTCATCCATTGTCTTCAATTTCTTTCAGGAGTGACAGGTTGATGTTGGCAGAGGCCATAGAGAAGAAGAAATGGCTTATCGTTAGTCCAGAAAAGCCTTTTCATCTTCCACAATATGCAGAGCAAATGGCAAGCGCTTTTGCAACTTGTGGTTCCTCTAAACCAAAACGACGCAAGAACACTTATGCCCTAAATGTCTTGCAATATGTAGATGTTTCTGCATCTGAGGGTAGGGAGTCCTCAGAGTCATCTACTGAGTCAGATTCTGTGATTGAATCAACCAATGACTTGGATTCTTGAGATCGACGTATCTCTTGGATTGTAATATTGTGTTTTGCTCTTTAATTGGATTGGATTTGTGTGTTTTATGGTTACTTCTAAGAGTCTCATCTTTGTCATTTTATATTTGAATTTTTTTTAACATTAGTACCTCAAAAATCAATATTTACAATTCCGTCGGATCCGACGGAATCATAGGTATTGCTCAATATTTCTCACATTTATATTTTTTGAAGACAACTTTTTCTCATTCCCACTTATGGTCTATAATTCAACAACTCTCTTTAATCTTTTTTTTAATCTTTTATCTTCCATTTTCTCGATTTGTGGTTTTAAGCCATCATCTCTGTTATCCTATATTGTTCTTTTCATTAAAAAATTGCTCGATTTTTTTTTAAGTATAAAAGATTTAGTATTTCTAGCATAAAACTCTTCTAAATATTCAAGAAATACTTTAGGTCTAGAAAATAGACCCTAAATGTCTACTCTATAATATACATTGTCCACGGTCATGGGTATTTGAGATAACAAAGAGAGGAAAAATCCAGGTAATTTATATATAATCCAAATGTTTAAACCCACGGTTATAGGTAGCCAGCTATAATTTTTATTATAAAAAAGTTCCTGCTCACAGGCTCACAAGCTCATAGGCTCACCACTCCACGCTCGCCTGCTAGCAACCCTGTTTAAATTTGTAATGCATAAGTACAAATGATAACCCATTCTACTATATATCCAAAAAATTAAATTTTGGAAAAAAACGTTTGTTGTCCAAATGGTAGCATCGGTCATTAAGGACTAAAATCAATCCTCGACTTCCTCAAAGACCAAGGATTAGTCTAGATTTCCAAAATTATAAATGTGTCATAAAATACAATTTAGAAAAATAATTTAATGATGATGACTTCAAACAAAAATTGTAAAATATGATTTATAGATCATATTTCTATAGTTAGATCAATAGCTATAGTAACCAATATTTTTTAATGAAGTTAAAAATCTAAAGTGACAATTCCTTCTAAAATTGATTATATGTTAAATGTATTTTTTAATTTCCATATGAACTTTTTTCTTTAAATTAAATTGTTAAGTTCTAATTATATTGGGTTTTCAAAATATTTGTTTTACTTATTTACCAATATTTAAGTGGTTTTTGAAGGTTAATTTTTTTAATTGAAAAAGTGACTTTTGGAAGTCAAATATAATTATATTCCTCAAACTATAGAATGAATGTAAAATAAATTTGAAATATTATATTGTACAAATGCAAGAGAGTTGATACAAAAATCTACAAATGTTTAGGTGGATGAAAAAACCAAAATTTTGTGCGTTTTGGACAAGTAAGAGATTGTTCAAATAATAAATTGGTTTCAAAATTCATTTTGAAGCAAGAGATTTCTAGAATATTGAATTAACTGCATACAATCATAGGTGGATACAACTAACAATTTAAAAAATGGTGTAGGATATTGACATCCAAAGCAAAGACAATTTGGAACAACAAACATAATCATCACATAAACAAAAACTAGCTAGAGTTTGTGTGGAGGAACAACAAGAGTTTTTTAAAATAGAAGAGTGATGAAATTGAAGTGGAAGTAGAGAATTTCACCCCTAAAATGGACACAATTTTTATTCTAAATTCATCCAAGTAAAGCACTAATAATTGATTTGAGGGCCACCTAGATATCAAACAGAACACATATTGATATGATTCACATTCATGCCCATACTTTAAATGCTGACATTTAGGCAGGGTCGATAATGGGTACTCAACTGAGCAAAAAAAGTTTTATCAAGGTCCACATGAGATAAGGTGTGCAATAAAGTGTCCACGAGCAATTCACAGTTGGGACAAACATCACAAAAAATGCCCCATGATGAATTTCTCTAAATTAGACAACTTGATGAGAGTAGAAAGGCACTCATGCTAAGTCAAAAACTGATTTCTTAATTGATGCCAACTATACAATCAACTACACACTGGCAGTCTGAAATGAATTTCTGAACCTATATATCAGCCCTATTGCAGCCCTATGTGTTGAGTTTGGCTTGTGTGGCATGCATTGATCATTTGATTGCTTGACAATCTCATTTGAAACTGTTGTTATATTTTACCAGTTCCAATTTTCTGTTCTTTGTCATTAGCAGAGCAATGTTTTAGAAATGAAGACTACTGATAAAAAATTTAATCTTTATAATAGATCCAACTTTCTTCAATACAATATATGTTTTTGTAGGTGATTCTTGGGGGCCCACACGACTTCGTTCAAGAGCTTATTTCGACAATCCTCTTTATGATAATCTTCAGTGTCATGTGGTACATTTTACGATCCCTACTTCTTGTTTAATTTTGTGGAAAATTTTCATCTAGCTTCAATCACTGTCGCAGCTTTTATTATTGGCGTTTTTTATTTGTTTGGCTTCACCTAGCAATGGCAGTTTTATACATCTACTGTCTTTCAGACTTACTCATGAGGTGTAGCTGTCTAGCAGGGTTGTAGGGGCTGCAGCTATTCGCAAATATGTGAATGGCGTGGCGGGTGTGGGTTTCGCTTCCGGCATCAGTGGTAGCAACTTATATGCTCCAAAGGAATTCAACAAAAAGAATATTCCAAAGAAGGTGAATATGATTTGAACATCATGAGATTGTGGAGATTTCTTTGGTTCATGAGGACTTTGCATTGCATTATCTGAGCAAATGAACTACATTGGGGGGCACTGATGACCATCACCCTCTACAAGTCGTGCTTGAGTTTGTTTTTTAATCTATGGCCGAAGTAAACATGCAATGATTGATGTGCTTATGATTGTTTTTCTCCTGTGAATTGGCACAGAACGTAAAGACTTTCAATGATGTTAAAGGCTGTGATGAGGCTAAAGCGGAATTGGAGGAGATTGTGGAGTACCTGAAAAACCCTTCTAAATTTACTTGACTTGGTGGCAAGTTGCCAAAGGTAACATATGTTTCTGAGTTTGCATATTTCTACATATCGTTGTGTTATTTCTACCTGTTTTTCACTCTCAATTCCACTGCTGTAATCTGGATGTCCATTTTCAAGAGGTTAGAAAGTCCGTAGTAATATCCTGGCTAGACCTTCACTTCAAAGTTTTGGGGTTGTTTCTTGGTTTCTCCTTAATGATGACTGTCATTCTATTGCCAGGGTGTTATTCTGATTGGTCCACCTGGTACTGGGAAGACTCTACTGGCTAAGGTAATTTCTGATTCTACGATATGGAAATGTTGACTAGAATCTCTGAGCTGGATATGGTTTTTGAACGTGTGGCTAAAATATATAAAACTTCATCTATTAGTTTAAGTGCCTAATCACGCTGCCTGAGTCACCGGTATATATTCTAGGGATGTCAAGCAAATCGGCAATTTTCTTGTATGTTTGAACCAAAATGTTTTGTGTCAAACCTCCACAGGTTCTGATTTGCATGCATTGTATGGAGAAAACAGATTCAAGCAAGTTAGTTCTATCAAGCTTAGACATCTCGCTAACCTTTTGTTACTTGAATACTGGTTATCATCTTCTTAATTACAGGTTTTCACGGTCCGTTGTATGGTGTTGTGTTTTATCAATGTCAGGCTATTGCTGGAGAAGCTGGAGTTCCTTTCTTCTATCGCGCAGGATCTGAGTTTGAGGAAATGTAAGGTGCTCCGTCTTATGGAACAATCCAGGTTTCATTGACTCCATTAAGGATTCAGATCATAAAGAACTCCTGATGAATTCTCAACTATGGTCTTGGTTACTATTGTTAGCCGTGATTTTGTGTGAAAATTGCATCGTAAGAAAGTTCTTGCCTACACTTCTGTCATGTAGCGGTCTCATATCCATCGATCCTGTATACATTTTTAATTCTGATTTTCCTTTGCATTGGTATTGACAATTAGGTTGTATCCAGGTTTGTAGGTGTTGGCGCTCGCAGAGTTCGATCCTTATTTCATGCAGCTAAGAAAAAAGTAAGCCCCATACTACCTAATTTACGGCATCTTACTCTTTTGGGTTCTTTCGAGATTTTATTAAACGAGAATTCCAATCATGTTTTTTTTAATGTTTTTTATGATTGTTTTTTGCTTATGGTTACAAGCTCCTTGCACTGTCTTTATTGACAAAATCAATGCCGTTGGAGGAAGCCGTAAACAGTGGGAAGGCCACACCAAAAAAACATTCTCAACCAGCTTCTTGTAGAGATGGATGGTTTTGATGCAAATGAGTTCAGTTCAACGTTTGATGTATCATTGAGCCACTTTGCCTCGTACTTAACCCGTGCAATGTAAATGTTGTTCATCTACGTAGTATGTGAGATTGAAGTGAGAAGTTCTGGTACCTCTGCTTGTTTTTGAGTTCTTATTTTTACTGGTGGATGTTTTACATCGTTATGGAATGCAGGGCATTATCGTTCTCGCGGCCACAAATCTCCCCGAGACCCTCGACCCGGCTCTAACACGACCTGGTAGATTTGACCGACATGTAAGTGCAGCGGTGGCTATATATTGACCTAGTGGCGATTATTGGGGTGCCCTTACAGTGTGAAATTGATGCTCTTCTTTGCGATTGGGGGTCGGAGTTTGTACTACTAGAAAATTCAGTGACGGAATCAACAAAAAATCAACAGAGAACTGTTGATTTTTTTGTTGATTCAGACGTGTTAATTCGGGTAGTTTTTAACAGAGAAGTGTTGATCTAGTAACAAAAAACTGTTGATTGAATAACAAAACTCTGTTGATCTTGTAACAAAAATCTGTTGATGTTTTTGTTGAAGTTATCACTTTCACAGTACACATCAGTAATTGCTAGACTTTGTACATGTGGTTGAAAAATGATTTATATGGCAGACGTTGTTTTCCAATACAGTAAGAACTTGAATATCATTCATCACTAAATACAAAATTTGATGTTTCTGTTCAGTCCAGTTTGGAAAATTACTATTCCAGAATGGCAAGCATACTATTCTGAAATTGTTGCTTCTACTCTAGCCTGTATACGTTGTATGTATCTGTCTTTAGTTTCTTCCTGTGTCACCTCCAACTTCATATTGTGACTTGGCCTGTACATGTTCATTTTGCACATGTGTAGAATCGTTCCATCTATCAAAACTAGTCCATTGTAAGTAACAATAACTAACAAGACTTCATTATTTTTAATTCAAATATACTGCCAGCAAGGAAAGCGTACATGTGACACAGACTACATATTCCCTGTAATTCATAATCTACATCAAAATTGCCACAATCTATGCGAAAGTTGCCACAATTTCCTCTTCCAATTCTGCAATTAACTTCCTCTACTTTTAAGAATTAGTGCACCATTCCACATATGTTATGCCAAAACATCAACAACTCAGGGGAAATGCCATTGTTTAGACCAATGTCTCCCTCTTAGGTAACTACACTTGTCATCACAGAAAAAAACAATTCAGCATTGATTCCATCATAATCTTAACATTCATTGTGAGATTGAATTGGTACCTCAAATTCAATTATAAATTCTCTTAGACAGCATGTGCAGCACATCTTCTGAATTCTGCACAACTTCTACAAGGGTTGAAAATAGGTGACAATAGGATTTGAAAATGCTATCAGTGAGTTCCAATTCATCTTTCCCACGTTCAGTTCTTTAAGGTGTACTTACCTTACTTGCAAAGTCCACAACCCACCTCCTTTGAACTTCATGCACCTTCAGTTCTAATTCGCTTCCCATACACATACTACGGTCTCCTTTCATTCTTCCTGTGTTTACGAACTACAGTGTAGGCATTCATTGCAACAAAAGGTCTTTCAGAGTTAGTACTTCCCTCTTACTATTATGGTAATTACATGAAGTGTACAATTTTCTACTAGTGTCAATTTCAATAAACTGCAACTTAATCATGAACACCTTCAGGCTTGTCAACAAAACTGGTATTCATTGTAATGAATTTCCTCTAAGTTTCTGACTCCAGCAACTTCTTCTCCTCCTGACTCCATTCTACTATGACACATGCTCATTTCTCCTTACATGACTAGAAAATTCCGAGCTAATCTATGAAATCTGGTTTTATGGCAACCAATGACACCAAACTCAGGTCAGTGGCTTCAACTGCATGTAGAAATGAAATCTTCCAGACATGTACCTTTTAGGTTGCATAGCTCCAACACTGAAGGAGGGGGATGACTCTAAAAACCACTCTGTTTGCACTTTACAAATTCATAACTAATTCCACCACATCATCCACGTTCTGAAATGACAGGGATTAGATTTCAATCACACTTTCCTTCCCACTACAGTGAACTGAAATTTTTTCCTAGAAATGTATCTTTCTTAAAATGAAATCAGTCTGAGGCTCGTAACTTAATGGCTACCTCGCTATATTACAGTTCTCTGACTACGTTAGTACTCTCTGACTCCTCAATTTGCACTGTAATATCATGCAATGCATATTTCCATAATTTCTTCTTCCTCTCATTTTCTATTCACATGTGGAGTTCTGTAACATTAATGACATTTTCAAGGAATTCCTTGTTGCCAAAATAGGTTCTCCACTACTCTCTGCCAGCTCTATGACCCTATGTTATTCATCTTCTATAATCATTTACCTAATGCAACCCAATTTTGCTACTGCTTCATTGAACCTTTCCTTGCATAATTGAAGTTCCAATAACAGCTTAACGTATGCAAGCCCCGAGAATTCAAGTAAGTCCTACGTCCAAGATTCAAGTTACTTTGGGAAACCTCTCCCATAAATTTTAAACCTTCCACTACCACTACACTATTATAAACATTCATCCACATGTTTCTTTACTGACCAACATCCTGGGTTTTTTTCACAACTACAATTCTCTACCAGTACAGTATAAGAATGTAGAATTAACATTTCATCTACGGCTTCCTCCATGTTTTTCATGTCATTCTCATAGTAAAAAAAATTCTACTTCACTCTCCACAGAAAGAGAAGTACACGCACACTCTACCAAAACTACTTTTGTACTCTTCAAATTATTTTTCAATTTCTTATAATTTCTCTAACGAATTCTGTTACACATATGCAACAAATAGTGACCGTCCGTCTTCTAGAACCGCTGCACTGCAGCTTCTACTAACACACCAGACTACCGAAGACAATGACTGCTTCCTACAATTAGTAATTCCTTTTAAGGTAGAAGGATGTAAAAGGGATCTGTCTTCACAAGTCATTTGTTACATTTTACTTCTAACATGTATCAGAAGTGTACACTTCAAGACGGGATCGCTTTTAGAAAACACTATGTTCTGAACTTCAAAAACTCTTCACTAATTCCACGAAAGTCCAAAACATATCAAACAACTTGGGCTTATGCCAATTCCATTTTCCTTAACACGAAAACATACTAAAAATTGTTTTGTTGATTTGAGTTTCTCCCAAACATGGAATGAGCTCTTAATGGGTCACTCTTTCAGACCACTACCTTATCTCCACACATTCAAACTATTGGACATGCAATTTTGAAAATCATATCCGCTTGATTTCACATCTACTTGTTTGTGACATTCTTCATGACCTTGCAATTTAATAACCCCCACTATCACCAACTCAGTAGAAAAACTCACATTGTTCAAAGCGTCCACTCTGTCGACAATGTAAGACACTCTTGTATTTGGTAGGTAAGCCTTTCCCAATCAAACTCCTTCTGCAATTTCCAGGTTGATCTCTCTCTTCCCGTCAACTTCTGTCTCTCTTCAAGGAACGGCATTACTGCTTGACGATTGCCCAAAAAAATGTCAACATTAGTTGCAGCCATTGCTCAATTTTGTAATGAACCTGTCCATTTGAAGGCAAAGCTGTGCGTTTACTCAAAGTTTCTGATAATGTTCGAGTTATAAATATAGAAATCACAATGTATGTTATAAATAATGAGTAAAAGTAAGCTGTCCCTACACACTTTACCTCTACACAATGGAAAAGATTCACTCCCCAAAAAATCCTCTGATCCGAACATGAGAAACTGTGTCGACATGGGGAGGGCACAACTTATGATTCACTAAAAATGCCCTTGCACTATTACTTCGTCATGATGCCTTCCCCGTTCATTTTCTACATACGCAACAAAAAGACTTCCGATTTCCTATTCTTCCACTGAACACTTCAAAGATCCTTCTTTCCTAACCATTACGAAATGTAATTCTCCTCGCACATGCAGTCTACAAAACAACATGTGAAATCTCTGACACTCATTCTTCTAGTTCAGTAAGTGTAAGACAAAACGAATTCAAAGACACACTTACTAACATCTACAGACCTGTACTTCACAATCACAAACCAATTTCTAATTTATTTACTCAGATTTGCAGGAGTCCTCTCAAAATCCAGCCTTCCTCTATGATCACTGACCTCATACAAAACACAGGAGTTAAAATGATATAACCCACAACACATTCATTACTTCTACTGCAAACTCCGTTGTTTTAACATCCTTTTATCAAACAATGCCATTCTTCATGATAATTGTTGCCACAAAGTTGTTCTACATTCGAGAATCCTACAACACATGACTAGGCACTTAAAAAATTTATAACTTCCCCTTTCCATAAGTGCTTGCATAGCACTCACGGGAAAGAAGGAAACACACTAATTACATACGCAAACAAGGGTTTCAACAAATGCGTCGCCGGCAAGTTTAAGACAATTACATTGAAGACCGCAAAAAAATTTAAAAGCATTTCTGAATGGAAAATAACACGAAATAACGTCCTCACCTCCAGCAACCCTCACTGAAAAGAGTTTTTACGGTCAACGCTTTCTCAATCCCTGCAATACATTGTAAGAGCAACATCTCCACAAAACATGAGTGTCCCCACTCAATGTCCACCATCGCGCTACCACTGCTTCTATCACTTTCATAGAAACTACGTTCTGCATGCACCTCTGTTCTCTTTTGAGTAGTGAACACTATTATGTACCAACATTACACATATATGTATTACTCCATGTTCACAAACATACAAACCGAACACTTGCATCCACATTCCGTATTTACGACATTGCATGGAACAAAATTAAAGACTTCAAGCTATTCTACAAGATTTAAAACATGTATATCAGTCCTACTTAAAACTGCAAAAAAAATTCTCAAACTTTTCCATTATAATATACTTTTTCTTTTTCCAGGAATGTCGAATTCCATTGTGAAAAGCAGTGTCCTCCCTCAATGACAGTTGTCCACTCACAAATAGAAAATGGACCCTGACTTCAATACTTCTCTTTCACCATATGACACTTCTTATGAAAAAATTGGCTTCGCTACTTTCTTATGACCAAAACTTCTTTCATGCGACAGGAAATCACATACAGACGTCAGTACCTACTAACACAGCCTTATAAAAAGTCTCATACAAAATTGCATACTGTTTACATGATGAATAAATGGCAAGCACGGACACAGTATTAGACAAGGTCAAATTACCGAATTCCTCTATAAAAACGTACAAGACCATCATAGACATTGAAAATAATCCTGTACAAAATTGGAAGTCCCCAAAAAGGACTTCAATAAGTTTCTTACAAAAACACCTATTGAAAACATACTATCTCATCTCCATCACGAATTTCTTGAACGCCCACTGCAATTTCAAAGGTGGGTTCCCTTCAAAAACCAAAGTTCATCGTGTTTGCCGCAGCAAACGATAAACAGTGACGACGTAAACAACACAGCTATAAAACATTGAAAGAAGAATTTCAAAAACCTCTTAATGTAATAGTGCATGCAAACAACCTACATGAAAAACTTAAAAGGACAGCCCTTCCATTCGTCGACCTAAATAAATCCAATAACTCAAAGCGCTGACGTACACTTGATTTGCTACAAGATTGCCAAACCTAGCATCAATTTCGGACTCTGAAAGGGGTCCCATTCAGGAAATTAAAAGCACTAAAAAAAAAAAAAAAGGGAATTGCACCGTGTTTATTTCCTCACTTCAACATGACTCTTCTGGAATAAACAGTGGTGTCAGACATACTCAGTCAAAAAACATAGATTCCTCTACCATAATCATCCTCAATTTGCCATCCAATTCATCGCCAAGCAAATGCGTGCATGCAACAAATCAAATTCTTCAAGACAGCCATAGTATTGACATAGTACTTTCAAGGGGTACTACAATAAAAAAATCATCTCTAACTTCACGTTAAACATGTTCGACATGAGTAAGTCTAAGCACTACATTCTTTAAATTCACAGCAGAGTACGCAAATCATAAATGCTAACGCCACTGTTCACTCTACAATTCGTAATTATGCCCGACATCCCTTTGAACATTGCATGTGTAGTTGCACATTCATGTGACGCTAGATGCCTGCACTTATGTGTGCCTGTGAATATCTATGTTCCAATACTACTGTAAGTACGCCTAAAATTACTAGATGTTCTAAACTTCTTGAAAACACGGTCAAACTCAATACTGTGCCTCATTACCTACCTTTCTCTAATGAAGTTATCAACTGATTTTAGTGTCATTTCAGTGCTACACATTCACTAATTGTTGTGGACGGATTATTTCCATTTTACTCATGTTAGAAAATTAAAAGAACTCAACTACCCATACACTTTGATTTAGTTTAAGTTTCACTTGGCTGCATGCATGTCTATGGCTACTAATCTTTTAAAGTGGGAGATCGTAGATCACTGTGGAAGGACTACGTTTCTCTTCTATCCCTTCCATAGTGATCACCAACTCCCACTTTCAATGATTGCATTAGAAACGACTGCACATTACTTAATTTATACAAAATTCACCTATATAGAGTTAGGGTCAGAATTCAAGTGCTCTCTCCAGAACCCCATGTTCACCTCCCTCTACAGAACTCTTGCTTACCTCCAACGTCAGGCCGGAAGTAAAAAGAAAGTAGTCCCCAGTATCACCCCAGCAATGTCACCGACTGCAAGCTTCCTTTTCGACTGTCTACGTACTGCATATTCAAAAAACAATGATATTAAACAATGGAGATCCACAAACTCTTTGAGAAACTCTCTCACGACGTCGGAGTAAAACCAATGATAATTTTTCTCCCCCAATTCATGCGACTTACATTGATTCCTTTAATTCTGGAACAACATAATTTAAATGACACATTAATTACACTGTAGTTTGCAGTGCCCAAAGTGCGAATGGAAAGCACCCTTCCTGATTTTCAAAACGTCAACCTTCAACGCACATACAATGCTCGGAGATATGAAAAAACTGTCCACTGGGAGTATGGGACATGATGTGCAGTTTCCTTCAAAACAAAGTAGAAGAAAGGCTTCAGTTTATTTGTAAAGGGCATTATTAGGATCCAGCGTTATCGGAGTACTGTCCTCAGAAACACTTCAGCAATTATGTCTCAAACTCCATGAGCAAGGCCTTCATTCGAATGTACAAAAACACGCAAGACTAGGAATTGGACGTTCAAGCAAGTTCCGTTTCTTCTAGACAGTTGGGAATTCAAACAATTTACAGTTCTTGTACCCAAAAAATGAAAAGATGCCTACGAGTGCCAGTAGTTACAGTCCAAACAGGTTCTGCAATAGTAAAGAAGAAAGGATTCTACCAAAACTCGAAATTGAATACTTAACACTTCGAAGAAAAATGACGATGCACATGTGTCCAACGGAGACTTCCTCATGCCGCACTCACGACATATTACTGTCCACCTTCGGTCCGGCGCCTCGGAAGCAGTTACACTCCAATCTACAGCACGTCGTCAGAACTAGAGAACTTCCAACTCAATAAACGCAAGCCCATACATTCTTCCTCACAAAACACACAAGCAGAGAAACATAAAGAAACACAATTACATCTTGTTTTCCAATCAAATTACATTAACAGACAAATATTAAAACAGTACTACAGAGACTGTGTCCTATATATTTTGTGGAAGACATACATGTGATCACCATAAGGGGGAGACCTTGCGAGAATTATGGCCACAATTTTTGCTTGCACATTACAGCTCCTGAAATAGTCTACCTAAGTAGACTACAACTACTGCTGCTCTACAGAAAAGGAGAACAATGAAGATAACTATATAGTACCCTCATTTCTGTACTCTTACAGATTTTTCAAAACAGAGCTACTGCGGTTCCTCAAAACTGGTATGACTCTACCATACATGTATTTGTTCCTAAGTTGTCCACAATGCCACAACGAAAACAATTAAGACAGCCAATGTGGTCTACTATTTACATAGCCACTCTCACATTACTCTAGCATCTGACATTCTCAACACACAACACTTTTTACAGTGTCGGAAACTTCATTTTAAAACCCGCTAGCACAGTCCCGAAATTAGTAGTAACAAAAACGATTACACCGTCAGCGATTCACACTAAGAAGGGACCCAGTCACAACCAAATTTACAGGCCCGAAAGTTTAGACAGTTCCAGAAGCCCTGCAGGAAGACTTACACACAGTAACTCTTCATGGACTGATCTACGGCCACATGAAAAAATTCATCGTCACTGTTTGATCTATTTTAATTACAAGTATACAGAGCCGACTAGCATGCAGTTTTTGACGTCATAACATGCGAGACATTCAGGTGTCCAATACATCGACATAAGTGAATTCAAAGATAGCATGCCCATATTTTAAGTTCAGGGAGAAGTTCCTTTCAAACTTGCATGTCGTGTGAATTACAGTGGAAACACTCTGACTTGCTATCACAACTAATTCATGCACCTGAAGGTCTCAAAAATAATCTGAACCACAGAGCATCTGAGACAAAAGCACTTGCAACTCTCTCTAACTGCTTTAGTGCTGTGTAGAGGGGATTCTTTAACAGATGTCTTCAATTGAACGTAACTGTAGCATGTGAGGGAAATGTGCATCCGAGGACAATTACAACTCTCAGCGGTGGTAGCCAGTCACGACTCACGACCCCACATACCAGAGGATACTCATGTGTCGAATGAAGTCTCGCTCTTCTCGAACGCCTTCTCCATTGTCATCAGCCATTGCTGAAGGCCCTCCGGAATCTGTCGTTGACAGTCCGGTCTACTGCCGACCAAACAACCCCGGACCTTCATACCTGAATTAATTAACTATGCAATGCTACACACCAATTACTGTGCATAACACGACGTCAACATGAGCACAACAAAATTACGGTCACTAAAAATCATGATCCTATAGTCTCAAACCAACGAGACAACAGAGGAGTACTTGCTTCGTCGAATTCCACATGTACATCAAATTCCCCTGCATATCGATATTTCGAAAACAACGTCGGCATCTTTGTACCTCCCCAAGCGTTTCTACGCGGTGCACACGCCATGCGTTACCACAACTACCCGTCTTACATTTAGGTTTACGAACGACCAAGAACAACAACTTCAGGTACACATGCATTTCACTTGTATCAAAGCAATGCACGAAGGCAGACGCTGTACCAATTCAATTCATGAATATGTGCACTTACTTTGTCATGTTTAACAGAAGCACTGAAATAAACGTTCAGTCCTCTTAGCCTGCAAATTATAATCTTGCACTTGACGTACATTTCTTGACGACTTCCTACTGAAATCTACCTACTTGTACTTTCTATGAAATTTAGAAGTGACCCAAAACTGAATTGACATGACGCTAACACTGAACTTCTAGTACAAGTTTCAGTCCTGCACCATCCACCATTAGCGTGACGTTCAATTCATCTTTCTTTTCCTCACTTATTTCTCTGCACTCAAGTACCAACAATGACCTTCGTATTTGTTTAAGTAGTTTAACCCCTCTATACGATTTACAAAATCAAGGCCATTAATAACTACATCGCTTCATCAATCACAAGTGATTGCACATTCGAATCTGGATTAGACAGGCTGGGGAAACGTAGAAATTAATGCACTCATTACAACTGAATCGGATGAAATTTGAGAAAATCAAATACCTATTTAGGGTGCACTGCAGTGGAGAGAGGCTTAAATGCTCCCTCTATCCCTTCCATCATACTCCTCTGCATGCATCAATTAGCACAGTTTGGAACTCCTCCTTCTGCCATTCCTTGTAGCTCTCCGACGTTAATCTGCAGTTTCTCCTACTCTGCTGTACATCACACAAACATGTCCAAACAAAGGATTTCAGTCGCCACTGTCGTCACGGATGCATCTGCCCATGGGAGCGACAAGATATTTCCAAAAATTATGAAGAAAACTTCCTCCTGGACCTTGGTGAGTTTCGCTCTAGCCTTCATGCTCTGAACTCTGTGCACTTTCTTTTTTACGTGTTGCCATCCGCTCCTCTTCTACAGTACGAACTGTTGTCGTCCACTCCACTTCAAGAACACAAACTGCCTGCATCTTGTGCTATTCTAGCTTGCCATACTATTTTAAAAACTATGCACAGATTAATCAGAAACTGGAGCTCGTTGCTGCATACAATTACTGGATGTCCTCTTTCACATACATATGTACAAAAAAAGCTTTTCACCTTATCCGACTACCGTCTTTGAGAATCCTGTCAATTGCATTTCACATAGTGACCCTTGACATTACTCTAATTTCATTTCAATTTTTGACTTCTCAGGGCATTCCCGCTTCGTTCATTGAACAATACGCCCGAGACCTTGAAGGAAATGTGGGAATGTCCTACGAAGGAGGCGGCCTACGCTGGAAAGTGAAGGTCAATCTCAGCTACATCAACAATAAACCTCACCGGGCTTTCGGCAGCGGATGGACTGACTTCACAATTTTCTATAACATTCGCGAAGGGGACTTGATAAAATTCACTCTCGTTGATGGGCCGTACTTCATTGTTCAACACGCTACACCGGGAGAAACATCCGCTGGCCCTACGATCTTCGACGAGGACATCACCGACTGTGATGAAGACTATGACTGAAAATGTCAGTGACGCTTCTGGCAGAATGCTCCCGTCCGCGCATCGCCAATACTACCATGGTGCCTGCCACTCAGCAAGACTTATAATACCATATTAAATATTTCTTACAACTACGGCATAACTTCACAGAAACTATGGCTGCCTTGGATTTCTTCGCGGGTGTCCGTGCATGGAAGACGACATTAATTGAAGACGATATAGGCTAACATGCTCTGTTCAGTTCATTTCTCTTAGCTAGCACTTCCCGAAACTGACAGAGCATGTCATTTGTTTCACAGTTTATCACTTCCACCTTCTTTGTTTTCGCTTGGGACTGAGGAGTAGGATCTTCCCAAAACTGAATGCAATTCCTCGACATTTTGTTATTTTGAGTTGTTTACATATTTGCAGCGTACATATATACTATGTACAATTTGCAGTCCCACTGTACTGAATACCTTCAAAATGTGTAGTGAAACGAGTCATAGAAACAAGATGTCCGTAAAAAAAAAGCTACATGCCTATCAAACAAGTGGAATTCATGAGTGTTGAATGCAATGAGAGGAAAGAAATTCACCTGACATCAACTGCAAAAGTTTTTCAAAACGACGTCACTGAAAAGCAGCTCCTCATATCATCAGCTCCAGTGTCAAGTACATATGTCAGAGCAGTAGGTTATGAAGATTAAAAAATAAATTAAGAAATGTTATGTGCACATGTTCTTCAGTTCGTTTGCATTGCCTATCTATAAATTTCATAACATCTTCCATACAATACTGTTAAAATGCGTCTTACAATTCAAACCTACTTGCATATCCATGAAAGCAATATCACCTGAACACTTAGGCTGGGTGAAAGCAGAGCCTCCGGAAAAGAGTGCGCTCAGACAGTGAAATCACAGAACTTGACTTCTTCGTGTGTTACGAAGGAAAATCGACTGTATACCTCGCATTACACAATGCAAACAATTAATTTCCAGTATGCAAAGGACATTCTACTCATATATGGGAATTTATTTGAAAAATAAACAAAAACGGCATAATGACCGATAACTACTCCATGTCAACATCATTTACATAAACACATTCATTTGCGAAGGTAGTAAAATTTTGGAGTGAACAAGAAACTCACCTCTATTTTCTGCCTACAGATTTTGAAATGAACTTCGATGTTAGTACTGAATATCTTAATGCCTGCAAGCACAATGTACATTGCACTGAAACATGATTTTTGCACACAAAACAAACTCTTTGTATACTTCAGCATATGACGCGAGGACAACTACAACTTCGGTTACATACAAAAACAAAACTGAACCGCGCGACTCTCTGTAGCATTCATACACAAATCTTCTCTAACAACTACTTCCAATGTATTCATACTGGCGGAGTAAGAGTTCACCTTCCCAAAAATATAGACAAAAAGTAGGAAGACGTAGTGGATTATCATACTTCTATTGGAGACTGTCATACAGGTGCCTGCGTGCGGCTTGCAATAATTCAGTAGTCTACACTGATGTGTATAACGACATCCACACTTGCACATGTGCTGTCCTAGACTAAAACCAAGAACGATAAAACAAAATATAAAATCATTTGCAGCAATTTTTCAGAAAAAAAACTACTGAGAAATGTGCTACACAATGCTATCTATACAAAAATGCATGCGCTGCAAAATGCCTCTGTACTAGTTCACTCCTACTTTTTCACTTTAGAATCTTCCAACACTGTGAATTTCACACTGCATTGCGAGTTGCTCTTGAATCAGCGAAGCAATGCTTTACAATTGTCTCCACCTTATATAATAGTCGTTAACTTCTCAGAAACTACTTCTTATGAACATTGTGTCTAGGAATATAATGCCAACAGACTACAAAAACTAATAGAAATCTTCTGTAGCGTTTCCAATGTTCACAACCTTTTGCCAACAGAAACATCAGTTTGTTTTGAATGAAGGTTCTACTATATTTTCGTCAAGACGTGAATTCAATGAAAGACTGCCAAACTACCAACATTGTGTGTCATCGTAGACACTACTAAACAAACAAACCCTCCGACTAAAACAAGCGAATACACTTCAGGTTGCAATCAGAACTATGTGTTGTTTGCATTTCTGTCTCCTTCTACGTAATGAACAGTACCATTTGCGTAGGTCAGAATTACATATACTGCTGAATTCTCTATAATAATACAACACTGAGACATGCACTCACATTCCGATTGCATGACGTTTTCTCAATCATAATTTAGGAGTTCAAGATATTAAAAAGGCCTTGAAACATGTACACCATACTGTCACAGTAAATGCGAAAAAACAAAAGAAAATCATAAACCACAAGACATGACTTCAAGACATTATTGGATTTTTTTTGTAGGACGGAGTTTATTACCTCAGTACTACCACTAATTTATCAAACTCCCACTGCAATGCACAGGACAGGACAGTTCCAAAAGCGAAGTTAGTGAACGTACTACTCCACAATACGAAAACCGTTGACGACGTAAAATGAATACATAGGCAACTAACGACACAATACAAAAACAATCAAGACAACAACAATGCACCGAGACAACCTACAAGGAACAGTCAGAAGTACTACTGTTTCTTTTGTGGACCAAAAGAATTTCAAATAATATGAACCATGAACATCCACAGGATGTGTTCGCAGATCCATCATTTTTCACTACTTTCTGTGCAAGTTCTTCCATTCCTGAAGTTTGTGTAACTAAAAATCAGAGACATGAAACTTAGATGCCATGTGTTTATTACTTGACAACAACATGCAGCTTCTAAAGTACAAAGTGGATTCAGACATCTTCGCTTTACAAACACACATACTTCTAGCATGAGTCTCGTCGGTTTGCCTTTACAGTGACGGCTAATCACATGCATACATGCAAGAAGTCGATGTTAGAGTCAAACGCATCACTGACTTAATACTTTAGAAGGGGTAATAGAAAAGTAGACATCCCTGTTCTAACATCCAACATGTTCCATATGTGTTGGTCGAATGACCGGACTTCTAAAAAACAGAGTGCCATATGCATTTCGTACATGCTTTAACACATGTATGTTTGGAAATTTTAAATTCTGCACAACATCCCGGTGAACATTGCAAACAAAGGTCCACATTAATGTGACGCTAAATACTAAAATGCAGGGATTTTTTCGCACGTAAAAATATGTACATTTAATTAAGAACTGCACTATTTTTGAAATTGTTGATGTTATAAACTTTTTTATGTGACCATCGACCACATCAGTGTACCTCGTTACGTACCTTCAGCAGTGCAGGACCTTTTGGATTTCATTCTCGCAACATTGACTATTCAAAGTGAAGCCGCCGACGTCTGTCCTCTGCCATGACTGTCACTGCAGGACATGGGAATTCGATGCACTTTCTTTTGGAAAGCCATCTCCTGATCCTCGAGAAGTCCATGTACTTTGGTACTTCTGCGCAGCAACAATGCGCATGAGTATTTCTACTCCGCTCTACAAAATCTTGTCGTCACGCAGAAAACAACCTGAAACGAAACAGCACTCCGGTAGTCCTCGTCACTGCATTAGCGTTGTCTTATCAAACAAGCATGAAAGCCTCAATAACTGAAGTCCACATCAATAAGTTTCTTTACATAGAAAAGAAACAGATGCGTCTGCCAATAATTGTAAACATAACAGAACTCATTTTGGAATTCGCTGTTAACAAACAAGACATACATATGTACACTCTACCGGCTGCTTTCTACAACAACACATGTTTTTTAAGAAGTACAAAGTATCTTCCGCATTCGATGACTACGATGTCATACTCCGACAGCAGAAACAACTTCCACAATTGACGACTTCCTCAGCTGTTTTCTTAGAAAAAACTCTTGGAAAGCTTTCCTTCTTCTCTTGTCTTATTCATTAAACCATACTGCTTCAGCACCACCATGAATTTATTGAAAGCCCCATGCAATGCCAGAAGTAAGTTCTCTTCAGAAATCGAATTTGTAAGACCTCCCCCTGCAGCAAATGATAAACACTGACCGCGTAAAAAACATTGACATAAAGCAAGGGAGAATTACACCCCCTCCGAATGTAATAGTGCATGCAAACAACCTACATGGAAAACTTAGAAGGACAGCCCTTCCTTTCCTCGACCAAAATAAATTTCAATAACTGTAAGTATTGACGTACATATGATTCGCTACATGTTTTCCAAACCCAACATCAATTACTCCATTTTCCGGAAGGGTTCAATTTGGAAACTTCGTAGTACTAAAAATACGACAGAATAATGGGAATTGCATTGTATTTCATTCATAACGTCAACATGCATCTTCTCCAGTACACAGTGGTTTCAAACATCCTACGTTAATAGGCATACATACCTCTACCAAAAGCCTCCTGAGTTTGCCATCCAATTTATCGCCAAGCGAATGCGTACTTGCAACAGATCATATTCTTCAACACAAACATAGTATTGACCTTGTACTTTCAAAGTGTAATAAAATAAAAAAGTCTTCTCCAACTTCATGTTCAACATGTTCCACAGGAGTAAGTATAAGTACTGAATTCCTAAAAATCACAACAAACTATGCAAATCATACAGGCAAACATCGATGTTCAGACTGCAACTTGTCATTCTTTGCGATATCCCTTTCAAGATTGAACACAGCAGGTGCATGTGCACAGTCATGTCACGCTAACGGCATGGAATTCTGTGTACATGAGAATTTTTATGTTTCAATACTACTGTAACTACGGCTATAAGTAACTGATATTCGGAACTTCTTGAATACACCTTGAACCTGAATACTATATTTCATTACGTACCTTTGACGGTGCTTGCATTTTCCATACTCTTGACGACACTGTCAAGGATTCGACAGTGCCTTGCCAACATCTGCTCCACGTCTACAAGGTAACTCTACACATGCTTACTTGATGCACTGCCATTTTCAGAGAGCTGCTGCTCCTTCACATGTGCATGTCCACAACTCAGTCTCCACAACTGCACACAAGATGAAAAATTAGTGTTGAACTCTGGGTACTAAATTAGCCATAAGTAAACGACCGCCGGGGACGAAACAACAATGCGGTAGTTGTCGTACCTACTTCTGCGTCGTACTACGAAGACACCATCGAAGCATCAGAAACTCACGTCCACATCCAACAGTTGCTTTACAGATCACAAACAAAAAGTTAGTCTTCAACCGATTTGAAGCAAAACATATTGCACTGGCCAATTGCTTTTTCGCTAAAGACTCATCCAAACATACATCCTACAGGCCACTTCGCACAAGAGAACATGCATTCCATTCATTTAACAGGTTCTTTCACATTTGCTGGCTACAACTTCAGATCCTCACATTCAACAACAATAACTGATAGAATCACCGGCTTCCACAATGGTTTTCACCAGGAAAACTTTGGAAAACGTATTCTTTTCTCTTATGTCATGTTCCAATCGTACTTAACAATACATTGACGGCCATGTCCCATGACACTGACGCAAAATATCGCAAGAACTGCCACAGGAAGTTGCAGTGTTAACATTCTTCTCTTCAGAATGCTTTTCTCCCCGTCCTCACCAAACAGCTACAATAAGCAACACTTCTCTGTCTAAAGAACAAAAAAAGCGTAGTGATGCATGGAAGTACATCTTCCGTTAAAAAACTGACACTGCAATTCAGAAAACTAAAAAAAAAACCCTGCTTTCAAATCACTTAACAACATTTTCACGAGAACAAGAGATTTTTCCAATATTTTCCAACAGCATACTCTCTTCAATGTGGCCAAACTAAGCAAAATTTTCAAATGACATGTATTGGCAAAAGAAGCTTCATTAAATTCGTCTTCCGAAATATTTTTATGAACCCACGTGAAATCTATTCATACAGAAATAGACCAGTCACGTGTGCTTAGTGAAGTTCACTGAAAACTTCTGTCCAGTACGTGAAATTTTTTTGTGTTTCTGAAAAAAAACTACTAAAGCCTGGCCGTCGCCCACGCATAAGTGGTGTAAACCATTACATATTCACGTCCCTTCATACAACTTCTACAAAACATCTTCTTTCAGACTTCCAAAGACGCACAGTCGTCCCACAAATCTGCGGGGTAGTACATGCACTACAACACAAACATTTCTGCTGCTTCACTTTCCGCCGAATTCAGCGACAATGTCTCCTTCAATCACTAGTTTCTACGCTTTATGTCTCCTTTTCGTTCTTGCCCGTGAAGTCTCTGGTGCATATTCAACCTGCATGCAAAACATGAACCTCACCTAACACATTACCTACTACAAGTATGACTACTACGTCAAAATGCAAGCTTTAACACAGACTAAGACTACACACTTACACTTGCAGCAGAAGATACAATTTCAAGAGGTCCTTCTCCGTACCGGTCCTCCATCACTGTACTCTTGTGTATGTATGGCAGCCTCAGATGCCAGTATCACTCGAGAGGATGACCCTTTTCCACAAGCATTTCTAATGCTTCGAAGTTTAGCTTCTAGCTTTGCGATATATTCATCTTTTGAAGTCCTGTCAGCTCTACAAAGGGCTCTTTCTGTAGCTTGCAAGGCAGTTCCTCGTGAAGGCGGCTCTGTCTTCTTCTGTTCCGTTGTTACCAATGCATGAGTGTCCTTCAAAATAAAGAGAGGAAACAATAAATGTCTTAGTCCAAGGAAACGATGGGAAAGACAATTCTTTGGAAATGAGACACTTAGAAATGTAATTCCTACATGAAAGTCATTTCCACGCACCACTGTGATCATTTCGTCACGGACTTCTTCGCTGCTGTCGTCTTCCAAATGAATTTTCTGAGGGCCTCCATGCATGGAACGTTCCTGGGAGACGTCTTCTTGATTGTCATTAACTCGCCGTCCCGTAATTTTATTAGAATCACGGTTTCCTTTCCCATATCCTTTATCCCGTTGCATTTCTTCAGCCACCTCGTCCGGGTCTGGGGACCTTCCATACAACTGGTAAAGTCGTTGACGAACACCGTCTTCGCCTACAGCACCGGTTCTGCCAAAAGTACGACGACATGCATTGGCATAACGTCCATGTTCAGTTCTCTCTTCTCTCTGCCTGCTACTTGATAGCTTTTCCAGTCTCTTCCAAATTTCCTTGTCTATATTTTTGGGTTGCTCTCCATTCTTCCTGATCAGAGATATTAGTTCCGTCCTCTTCCTGGTGACTGCCTTATCGAGCAAAGCTCTCAAGTAGTCTTCACTGAGGTCTCCTGAATATTCGAATTGATCGTTCAAGCGGTCCTTCAGAATGCACATGCTTTCGTGAGTTTGCTTCTTGATGTGGGTGCAAGATGGGTCTAGCCCTGCGGCCAGCTTATTGACTTGTGCAACCCATGCTGGCTTCCCAGGTCCATATGGTTCTCCTTGAACATTCACTGTCAAATAGAACGGCTTCTTTCCTTCTCTCTCACGTTCGAATCTGTTTTCTTCACGAAATGCTTTTTTGTGTCGTCTTCTTCTTCTGTCCATCGACGATGACGACATTGCTTGACCTTCTCTTTTCACAATTTCCTTTTCTCTGTAATTGCTTAAGCGTGCACCCTGCGTTCGTGGCGACAACAAAATGGGGGGTGTTGAAGATCTCGAATAACTGGGGCTACTTCTGCGCTTTCTCTGTCTCCGGTATGGAGACACTGATCTCCGTTTTGTGTGATGGCTATCATCAGATGAAGAATCCCTGCGACGACGATGCTCCTGTCGCCCAACATTTTTGAAGATCCTATTTCGGTCTCCTGCGCCCACCTCCCCCTCGGAATATGTAATTACCTTCTTCAACTCCAACCCTATACTGTATCGCTATTTGTTATGAAAATTTCTAATTTTCAATTAGTTCATCAAATGAATAGAATCCATATTTCTTATTCACAGGAAACAAGTGGTGAAGAATACAGCAGTTCATGAATTTGAAAACCTCAACTTCTTTGTAGTGACATCCCTCGTTTTCATACACAGTGCTCTCATTCTCTTACTGTCTGGAGAGTCTGACGGTCCAACTTCAGTGACTGATGCTGTTAATTTTTTTTTAAAACCTCAACGTACATGATTACTTCATGATCATAACACTTTAACAAAGTGTCATCTAATCTGTGAACATGCAGATTTTGTGATTTTCATCATGGATCCACACATCACCATGAAACACATACAACAAAGGCATATAAGCAGAATCTTCTGTTCACAAAGATTGGGTAGAACAACTGACCATGTAACAGCCTTTCGGTAATTTGACGTTTGCCAATATTCTCTAGGTCATTCGTAACTTGTCTCCTTTCTTGTCCTGTTTTACGTTGTTTTGGACTTCTAGGACCTTCGTGTGTCTTGTATCGTCCTTCGGGACTTGTGCTCCGACGACGAATCCGAGGGCTACTACAGTGGGGGTCATGAGAGCGGTGACCTCGAGAGACACTACCGTGTGCAGGGGAGACGTCTCCCACACATTTTGCCCTTCTAGACTGCAAGAGTATAATACAGAATTTCAAGTTAGTAGTTAGTTAACGATTGACTGTGACCCTTTTTAGAGAATCTTCTACAGTTCATTAATTTAAATTGATTCAAGGCACGCGATTCTTTTATTTCTAGCTAAGTTGAAACCGACAGTGATTAGATGTTTTCTCTTTACCATTGGTAAGCTTGCAAAAACAAATACTGTGACCACTACATTCCAAATACACTATGACAATGTGCTTCTACCTTTCAGTGTCAGCATTTTGCCAATGGACTAGTAGCCCAGTACAATTCATCGTTCAAAAAAACAATAACAGAAAGATTTGCATGTCCAATTTCTTGTTTCTTCTCAGTCATGAAAAACTAGTTTAAAAAAAGGGAAGAGAGTTTCTAATGAGGAACTTTTATGTTGTGGTCATAAACCGGAGTTGGTGATGGACTATGTTGACACTCCTCTGCGTCGTCCACCACATTCACAGAAGGGCTGAAGTTCTGGAACGCCGTGTCATAATGCACTGCTCTGTCCAACGTGGTTCTGGAACTAGTGTTCCGAGAATCATTTCCGTTCCGCACTTGCTGTTGCACATCCAAAGAACGTCGCCTGCTGAAAACTTCACCGGCGACCGGCTGGTCCTCTGGGTCAAGGATTTCCTGCTGAAATCCCGTAACAAATTTCTCTTTGTCCTTGCGAAGCTCTACAATACAGCAGTCCACTTTGTATAACACGGACTATAAAATAAATTCATTTACTTACAGTTCACAAGTCACAACATGCTGAAAGACAGAGGCGTTTCGAAGCACTCACCTGTGGAGGCTGGCATTGGTGAAATGCTAGGGGAAGTCTCTAGAATTTCAGGAAGTCTGTCTTCCGTTTGCACATTTGTACAAGTGGTGTTCTCCAAAACAGTTGATGACTTGTAGTGCACAGTTTGCTCATTCAATGAATCCCCTACACTTCTTATGACACGACCACATTTCACTGCGTCTTGTTCTCTTTTTTGACGCATTTCTTCAATGTCTGGCACTGCAGTCTTCAAAGTGCCAAAAACTACGTCAACAACCACCGGGGACAGCGTTTTACCTTTTTTTTTACCCTTAATTCGAACAGAGTCCTTGGGTACAGAATTCAAGCGTGTTCCGCTACCACCTGGTAGTTGAGCATCTTCATCCCCTTCGTTCATATTCGCGGCAACGACTGCTTTGGATGCTGCTCTGGTATTTCTACGCTTTGGTAGACCTCCCTTTTGTGTTGTAGAAGAGTCCTTTGGCAATTCCTGATGGTGTCGAGAACTCACCATTTCCGTTTCAATAATTTTCTGCGTCCAAGGAATGACAATAACCTTTCAGAAACCATTTCTTGAACAACAGTGGAGGAACCAAATTAGTGGTGGACATTATCTTTGCGGTGAATTAGGCTCGTCTAAAATGAGTGGTGCATGTGAATGCTCACCAATTGTGCCCTATTTTCACCGTATTTTCGTGACATTACAAAACCTTCTTGTAGTTCTCTTATCTATGCTTGCAGTGAATTTTCAAATAGTGAAATTGTAGTTCAGTATTCCTCCTCAGCAAACATGTTAGTGTACTATGTGTACAGACTACCGTATTCTGGATAGGTTCTCTCTTAGGTCGTCCTACAAGAAAACTTATTGTACAATAGTAGATATGACCCCGAAGGCTATGAAAATGAAATGGAAAACATTTGTTCACAAGCCAGGTCCGAATACTACTCGTTCTGTCTACAGAAACTAACAACGTCAAAGTCCAACACTCTTCACCTATCTGTCCCTCTTATACTTTCATCCCTAAGACCTGCCAACAATTTTCTTGAATTGATAGTATATATTTCGACACTTTCCAGGACAACAAAAATCTTACGTTCAGAACCAACGAAGGTTGACACCGATTGACCAATACTAGTTTCAAAAATAACAGTGCCGTCTTTCAACCCTTCTTTTCAACATATGCAAGGCTTACTTGCTCTTTCTAGCAGCATTCACATGAACACCTGGGTCGACTTCATGTTCCTTCGCTATATAGCCCACGAACATCAGTGAAAATGAAGAAACAAGGTAACTAGAATTGATGCACTCAATGAAGTTATGGTCTGCTAATAACTTACTTTCTCTTCCTCCACCGTTGGGTCCCGTACTGTGGTGTTCGTTTCGTCACTTGCAATCACTGGCAAGTCAGTACTCTCACACTGCTTCGGAAGCTCCTTGCATCGACAGAAGTCGTCGTCTGTGTCGCTATCCAGTACTACAATTATCTTTGACAATATCCCGTTCGAAATTTTTTTCACCGGGGAAGTGTTCTCACTGCCAGCAGTCATTCGCAGAGACAGTGCTTAAACATTGCCGTGGAAGTTGCCGGCCAGTTCAGTTGACTGAACATTTGTGGTTCCTGGTGGGCCATCTAACGCGACGTCCTGTACCGCCTCCTTCTTTACTTGCTTATATCTACATTGTTACAAACATGTAAGGATTACTTTTGCAAACAAGAATTTTTCATCACCAGAAATGAACATTGCTTCTTCCCTTCTGTTTTCAGTGTTGAGGAAATCTCAAAATGTCTACACAATATAAAAATGTAAAAGGCGAATACAGAACTACATCACTTAAAAAAAAAGGAATCTTTGGAACTGAAACATTTGAGTGGCCGAACTCCCCGCAGCCAACCAGCACGACACCGTTAGAAACTCCATCATGCGGTGACAAAAGAGAAAGAGAAACCAATTGCACGATACGTGTGAACCTAATTTTATTTCATCCAAACTTCTAAATTAGGGTTCTCATAAGGCACATGGAACGAGGAGCGGATGAACGTGCTACCATTTCTACCGAGGTGGATTTAGATCATGCAGGGCGGCGCTTGAACGTGGCGACGTCCTAAAAATGGAATTTCTATCCCATACATGCGTCAACTACTTGCATCAAGTGAATGCTTAATTTGCGTTCGCGAATTCACTTCTGAAAAGGAGAGAATGAAGCAGTACCGTATTATCTAACAAGTGTTATTTGCAAGTGTAGGAAACAGAGTTGCGTGGACGCATCGACCAAAAAAAGGCAGTGGACGATCTAAACTTAGTAGCATTAATCGGACAACATTTAATGCAAGCATGGCAAATTGGAGGGCACTGGCATAGGTGGCGGAGAAGAAAGACGCTGCGAAGTAGCGCACTAAAACTCCATGGGCAGTGGAAATGGACAGAAGGGAGTGTCTGCATTTCAAGCACTTTTTACCCAGCGTGTAAACCATTTCCGCTGCACTACCTGTACTTCGAATTTCAAGGTCAGTCATGATGGTTGGAAATTCTCACACGGAGTTCTCATGCTGAAGCTGCTCTTGGAAACGCCGATTGTTAGCAGCTCTCTTCTGCAAGCGCATAATCGCACTTCCTTTAGCAGTCTGCATTTCAGGAACTTGAAATGTGAAGTACAGGATGCTGGTAAAGTAGACGGGAGACCCTACACAGGAGAGAAGTTTCAATGCAGTCCACGAATTTGGACAACGTGAAAGTCGTAGGCGGCAAGGATTTCAGAAGTTTTGTGTGTGCATCGCAGTGAAGGTGAGCAGTACTTGGTTTCACAGGCATTCTTTTTCTCGGTGTCAGTAATGCCATTACTATATTTCACAGCAAGCTTTCTACATCGACAATGATTTCATGTGTACCGAGGCACTCAATGTTTTGAATTGCACTGTTAATTGCAATGATATTAGACTGTGACAATATAGGTACTTTGTATGCAACTGCAGAAAGCAATTAAAACAATAAACACAAATATTTTTGGACATGGCGTTTTAGTTAGCCGAACCATGAACTAACCTGTTTTGAAAAGGTTGTTTCATTAGGGAAGTGTGTCTTAGTGTGTGCAGTGGAAGCCTTTCGTGTATAGACAATTGCTGACTCCCTCTGAAATACATAAAAATCCTAACTGCTTCATCATGTCCTTCGAGTGGGACCAAGTCAAATTGTTTTGTGATACACACAAATGGAAGGATAGTCTGTTTTTCTCAGAAAACAAGAGGAAGCACAGTTACTTTTAGTGCACTGACTATGCTAATGTCTTCAACGTTTAAGCCTTTGAGTTCTTCTTTTCTTTTTATATTTTTTGAAAGGTACGCTGACGACATGTCCAGACTATTTAACGGAATGTACTATTCGTGTTCCGTGATCAGAAAAAAGCGATAGATTTATTCGGATTTGGGAAGGAATAGGCGCTTCAAAGTGGCAGCAGACAACGAATTGAAGACCCTTACTATGCAGGCAAGTACCTGTAGCAATCTCTATTTTATGTGAGTACAAACGGCATGTTCTAATTTTCAATGAAGTACTGTGAAGATGAAAACAGTTTGTGAACAATTGAAGGCCACATGTTGGTATTTTTTTTAATGGGCAGTATCCATTTGCGCTGAGTTCTGTATTTGCTGTACAGTACAATCACCTGCGGTTCGTATGTAATATTAATGAGCATTTCGTACATGCTTTTTTTTTTGGCAAATTTTATAAAAACTAATTTTGTGTGTCCTGCTACGAGTTTTAGTTTTTTACAATCGAAATGAAACTTCGTTCCCCTCATTTCCACATAAGAACAAAATGGACGTAGTCCTCATTACAGGTGGACACTGTCGAACACAATGTTTAAGAACATCATTGAATGTGGATCACCATTGAAACCACATCTACACACATTAGTGTTTTTAGAATTTACCTTCCCTTGTCCACTTCCGATGTAGTGCACAGATCATGAAGGACATGCATTTCGAACTACATTCAAGTACTCTTGACTTATAGGCAGTTCATGTAATTCTAATAGGTGATTCCTGTGTTGGATCGTCTAACGACTGAAGATGCAGGAGTGCATGGACCGTCAACGCCACACTGTTGCTAAAAGAAAAGTAGTTCTGAAGATGTAGGCACTAATGTACAAGTGCAAATGTCAGGAGATCCTTGCCTTGTAGTCTGTGAAGTATCACATTCCAAATGCGTACGTAAGCATTACTATTAGCGGCTTACAAAAAATGTTGGTACAAAGAGCCCACTTGGCCATAGTTCTAGTGAGAGCAGGAAAGTTAAGATGAAGAAGTTGCTGGTAGACATGGTAAGCGAATGGATCGCAATCCAGGTGAAAGCAAATTCACTGAAAGAGAAGTTCGAACTTCTACTTCACGAAGATTGGAATTAGTTTCATTCTACCTTCCGTGTTAGGGAAGGGAAGAAGTAACTTCAATTATAACAGTGCAGACACTATGAATACATGGTTAGAAATTGTCACATCTGTTGTGATGCATCGTCTTCTGACGTCATTTTTGCGAAACTGCTTGTGCATGTTCCTTGAATTCAGAACTTCTGAACTGTGTTGACCGGTTCTCTAAATGTCTTATTTTCAGAGTGGCTGCTTTCGTACTCGACGATAAAGTTGTACTTGTCAAGACAGTCAGGTTTAGCACAAAGCGCGGTATGTATGTACCTTGCTGTCGGTCTGTGTTTGTCGCCGAAAATGTTCGTCTTGTTTTGTGGAGTACATTTTCATGTGCTTCCACTTGTCACTTGCTTTATTTAGAAACTGCAGTACACGAATTTGTAATTGAGTATCGTGAAGTGAGTAGTGAATTCAGATTTAACTAAAAAGGGTTGCTACAAAATGGAGTAACAGTGACAAATGTTTCTAAGCTAGAAAGTTAGTGTGATTGAACGAACAAAGCGGATTGCGGCTGAATTGCTGACGCTTGAGGATTATTTTTGGAAGAATAATGAGTGCAAGAATTGCATACCTACTGTCATATCTAGTGCGTTGACGCTGAAGAGAAGCTCTGATGTCAGGTACACTGACCTGGGATGTCCGTGTCCATGTTCCGCATTCACATAGTACCCACTGGCCAAATGGATATGACAAACAACTACTCGAACGAAGCACTTTAGAGAAGAGTACTTCTGAATTGATGTTAACGTAATTTTAAAATTACAGGAGAGAAGGATTTGCTGCCACTACATATAATTGTTGTTGAAATGATTGTATAGTCCATCAGCAGAAATAGTGAATGCGTTATCTTCTAGTGAAGATTAAGAGGATGAAACGAATCCATGTGTTCAGGGTACGGTCATTATTGGGCAACGGTAACTGCTACTGTTTCTTGGGGAAAACGTATTATCTCTGCATTGATCTTCAATGATGTCATAGTTTTAGTATGTCAGGTACCGCAACCAAGTATTTCAATAGGGAGTGAACGTTTACCGTAACTGCCAACTTCAAGTACACTTTCAGTCGGATTCCATTAGAAAGAGAGAGTAATGCAAGACAATGTTTTGTGGAACGTTTGTTTCTTTGTATTCAATCAGTGGAATAAGTTGTTGACTTGTGCATGTGCAGTGCTCTTGTTTTTGCTAACCACAGGGTCGTAGCATGATAGGCAAATTTAGGAATTTTAACATGGGAGTCAGGTGGAGTGAACGGGTTGAAGTCGGAGGAATTTGTCGCGAATTGCCTAACTCCAGACACGTCAAAGTGTCATAGAAAGCCATCCATTAATGGGAAAATAAAATGTGGTCTACGAAAGAAGTTCGTGTTGTCTTCATATGTTTTTCAAACTTCTAGAAAACATTAATAGAGCACATGGTTTAGCATTAGTTGTGCATGGTGGTTTTCATTTTTCTAGACAACAGTGGAAGTGCAGTACGTAATTTTTGTTGAAGTGGACATAGCTTGCAATAATGCTCTTCCTATGGCAGTATTGGCATGTCGTGGAGATAGATGTACTATTGCTACAATTCAAAGATATTGAATTCAAGTGCATGTACTTTCAAAATAGATCGTCTTCGAGATTGGAAATTGCTTTCCCGTGAATTCAATGTGTAAATTAATTTATTTGACCCAATTAAGTACCATGACTTATTCTTTTGTTATGTGTTGTTTAGGCAATTTCAAAGTATACATCGAGTAATAGCCGGTGGTGCGTGACGTGCGTTTGGATTCAGCAAGGCAAGTATGTGCTTATTTGTCTCGTGACATGTTCTCTATATATGTGTCCTCTATCTTCTCTGAAAATGTTAGCAATTGCTTTCAATTTTCACACTTTTCACTACGCATTTGCTGTACGGAAGTAAAGGAATGTAATGCATGCAGCAATGTGTATTACGTAGTTGATTTCCTATCTTCAATGTATTTTTAAAATTGTTGCATGAGCTTTAGAAATGAATGTCAGAAACTTTTCAAGGAACTCACGGACTCAGCAATATGCCTTTTTAAACTTCAATCTTCAGTAAGTAGTGATAGGACCTCCACATGCGAAACAGTGAAGAGTAATTGTGAAGAGGATTTAAATTCTCATATTACAGCGTATCACTAAGTCGTTTGCTTGTTCAATATCTGAGAGAGTAGTGGAAGGAATTATCTATGAATTTGTCATTTAATTGTTAAAATTCTTGTATTTCAATTATAACTAGGTTTGCAGGAATCCTGATTTTGAAATACTGCTTCATAGAAGTTGAGCATGTTCAACCTGGAGTAGTGGTCGATTATAAGTTTACGTTTCACGGTTCTTGTTTTTCTTAGATTTTGTATTTTGTCGACATTATGTGTCGGCCTATTCATCTTCTCATAGTGAATATAAGCCCAGAAATTAGGTATTATTTTTGATGCAGCACCCACTGTGTAATGTAAAACGAATAATGGATAGCGTAACATGAAATTTTTTGTCTACATCCCTGTGCTGCGTACATTTGCAGTTCCATGCTGTAAAATGTAACTCTGAATCGATAAGAGTAGTAGTTGTGGGAACACAGACAGTACTGGCATGTTGATTGCATCATGAAATTAATGTTCCTCTAGATGTTAGTGACTAATTCTCTGTACTATAACACGGAAGTCCAGTGTTGTTTCTAAAATTTTTTGACTGAACCCAAGCTTTCACTTTGAGTATACATCATGTTGCACTGCACCTTGACGTAGGAAAGTTTTTTCAGCGCACAGAAGTTCAAAATTGCATACTTGATTGTTATGGTGTAAAGCCAACAGTGAATTGAGGAGTACGATATCTTCTTATATAACTTGAATGTGATTGCAGTTTAAAAGCCTTGGTGTACATTCATAGAGTACAACTTAGAAGTATGTGTTCCCAGAGCATCAGCTTCAAAATTATTTGACTAGTAAAGAATTTGTAGAGAATGTCTAATTCACTTCTGAGGTGCAACTCTTTTTCAGGATGCGTCCCGAACTGAATTCGTCGTACCACATCGAACGTTCTATAGCAAACCGCTTGGGATTGACTGAATATCCCTGCGCTTGCAATCGTTGCAGAGGCGGCCGTTTGCAGAAGGTGGAGACCATAGCCAGGCAGCATGTACGCAATGGACGTGATCCATACCTGATTTATCCAGTTATAGTCAGTGAAACTGAACATGCTACAGTTCATTTTCTTTTACAAATTGAACTTTTCTTCTGTCATTCAAAGAGACCGATCTTGTTGTTATATTTTTTCAATGCATGTTATTATGTTCCATGACTTAAGCATGTGAACAATATATTGTAATTTCTAAGGAAACAACAGTTTTCTCTTTTGCAAGATTTGTATTGACTTCGTAGATTAGAGTTTTCCGTGTTCTATGTATACTTCATAAAGACGTTTGCAACTGCTCTTCAGTATGTTGTAGTCACTTGTAATATTTTTAAATGAACTTACTTATTAGCAGTTGTGTCCATGCAGACAGTGGATGGCCAAAATGTGAAAGGACCAGCTCGTCATCCACAGGAAGGAGAAGAACTATATCGTCCTACAGCTAACGACGAAGTGGAGGGTGTATTCACTTGGCCAGATAGGGCAGATATCGATGTGGAGGCCATGGTCCGCGATGCCTTCGCTCGGATTGACGACATTCACGATGACGTCGTCAATGAAGAAAGGAATGGAGAAGGTGATGTACACGACCTTGAAGAAGAAAGTGATTTTAATGATGTGGAGATGCATAACCTTCTGCAACAATCAACTGAAAAAGTTTTTGAAGGTAGCGAGCTGAACCGTCTGCAGAGCGCTATTATTATCTTCTCCCTTTGTAGCCCGTATTCCGTGCCCAATACCTTCGTGGATGCTTTGCTTACCTGGCTAGCAGGCGATGTGTTACCCACGTCAAATTGCTTTCCCAGAACATCATACGAAGTGAAGAGCATTCTGATGAAGTGGGGTTGAAGCATAGGCAGGTGCATTGTTGTCCTGATGGTCACATATTATATGAAGGAGAAAACGAAGAGCTCACACACTGCCCTACATGCAATAGTTCACGTTATGTTGAAGGTTCTAATAAAGTTCCTAAACGAATAGTCAGGTACTTTGATATTGTGAAGCATCTTTTGAGGATGTTCAGGTGTCCAGAAATAGCGAAGCTCATGACTTGGTATAGTACCAACAAATCCCATGATCAGAAAATGAGGTCGGTAGCTGATAGTGATCAGTGGAAGGCAATTGACGATGCATATCCAGAATTTGCATCAGTTCTAATCAATTTGCGGCTGGGACTTGTAGGAGATGGTGTGGTTCCATTTAAAAACAATGCAATTAAGCATTCTACCTGGGTTTTACTGATTACCATTTACAACCTACCACCTTGGTTGTTAACCAAGAAATTCTTCATTTCATTAGCTGTATTAATTCCTGGTCCAAAGGCGCCTACTGCAGAGAACATAGACATATTTTTGGCTCCTGTAGTGCGTGATTTGCTCAAATTGTGGGACGGAGTTCCGGCAGTGAATATGTCTAAGCCAGAGGAAGAAAAAAAATTCACATTAAGAGCTCTCTTGATGTGGACAGTTAATGACTTCCCCGCTTATGGACTTCTATCGGGGCAACAAGTCCATGGTTATAAGGCTTGTCCATTATGTGGACCAGAAACTTGCAGTGAGTATGTAATGCTTCTAGGAAAGATGATTTATCTTGGAGGCAGACAGTTTTTGAGCGAGAATCATAGATTTCGTAGGGCACGTGCTGCATTTAATAACCAACAAGAATTGCAATTACCTCCTGGAAGAAGTACAAGTGAAGAAGTTCTTCGTTGGGGTAGGGAAAGGTCAATGTTTCTGGCAAGTGGAGGAGTGGAGAATTCGAGTGAAGACCCGGTGAAGCTCCATGGTGTGAAGCGATGCAGCATTTTCTTTCTACTTCCGTATTGGAAGGTAAGGTTTCCTTGTATGTTGTAGAAGTTTAATTGGGATTTGTGATTGCAATATTAAAAAAAATGATTGAAGTTGGGTGAATGTGAAATTCTTGGAGTTCTTTCAGGTGAAAAAACGAAACCGTAGTTGTATTTTAAAAAGAAAGTGACTCATGGAGTTCAATTTTGAGGTTACTTGCTTCGAAAGGAATGGTCATGCCTTATTAGAATTCTAGGTCCTCAGAACATTTTTATTGCTGGTTGAAGTTTCATTTATGTATGAAACTTGAGCAGTGAATTTGTGAATGTCTAAAAGCAGAAATAGATTGACGACAGTGTCAATGAAGAAGTAGTAGAAGAAGTAGTAGTGACCTTTGTTGTGCAGTGTTAATTTTGAGTTCAATGTGAAGAACATGGCTCACATGTGTACTTATAGAAAAGGTTGAGTTGAAGAGAAGAAGTTATGAAGAGGAAAAGGGAAAATATGATCAAATAATAATTGGTTAAATTTTAAGCGGAGTTTTACATTTTTTTTCAATCCATTATAATGTAGGTGTGCTGGACAGCTCTGAGTTGTAAGCGACTGTCAGCAGTTGTGTGAGTGCCTAATGTTCGTTACATTGGTAGCTTACATTTTTATTACCTAAAACTACAGTACAGAAAGTCTTTGAGAAAATTAACTTGTATCCAAGAATGCCACAAGCAATACAATGTGATAGCCAATTTGAGAGTTTCGTCGTATTTTAATTTGAAACTGTTTAGGGAATTCAGTAGTATAGTATTTTTGTTTTTTAAAATTCAGATTCCTGAGTTAATTGAGGTAGCCAATTCTGCTGACTTCCATGAATTAGTAAAAGGTAGTTGGTTCCCATTATGGTTTTGTCTTACATCATGTCCCAAATGGAGTTGGTGAGAAATTTGAAGGAAGGAGATGTGTGTGATTCTTTGGAAATTCAATTCTGAGGTATTGATGTGTCGAAATGATCTTCTGTGATTCATGGCTCAGACACTTTGTCTGAGTAAGAGTCTAACAAGAAGTCAGTGATGCTGTATGTGAAAGCCCAAGTCCATGTGAAGTGTGCTGTTCAGTTTGTAGAGGATGGTGTTACCATTATTAGAATAATGAAAAGGATGTATTGAATTCATCAGTTTAAATTGGGTTGGGTTTTTTTCTATGGTTGGTTGCTCATGTGCATAGTTGGTCTTGTAGAAACAATAGTTTGTACATGGTATGAATTTTTTTGGAGAGAATTACTTTTATGTTAGTCCAGCAATCTAAGGAGGCAACTTAAGAGCAAATGTGTATGAAGTTTAGTATATGTAATGGTACATTAGAATGCTGTGAACAGAAAGGGGTAGTTCCTTTAATCATTCAAAGAGTTAAACAAAGCAGTGGCTTCGCTGTTGCTTTAGTACTGTGAACCCTTTAATAATTGCAGTGGTAGCTGTTAATAGAGTGGGAGTGCAACTGAAGTACTCTAGAAATTATAAAAGCAACTATCAGTTTGTCCGTGTCAGAGTGAAGAGGATGAGCACCATTTTGTACTGTCATTTTGAATCTTGAATGCAACCCATCTTTTCTCATGCCATTCAGTAATGAGGAATTTCGTTTTTAAATTTAATGAAGCTGAAGGGTATTGCCAAAACTGTAAATACTAGCAGACACTGTAGGTGTCACTTTGCATTTTACATTTCCACAAGTGTAAGTCTGGAAATGTCAGTAACTGATCATTGAAAAAAATCTTAAGTGATGGTACCGAAAAACTTAAAAGACATTGTACTAACATGCAGTGGGCATTCGTAGGTGCCGTATGACTTGTCTATTGCATAGGGAATGCGGACATGAAAAGAACATGAATACAGTTTATTTTGAAGTGGTGTCTTTTTTTTTGGATGACAATGTTTTGGGAACTTTTTTCCTTTTGTGCAGTAGTTGTTGTTCACTGTGGTGTGATTGTTCTTGGCAGGATCTACCAGTGCGTCATGTCCTTGACGTTATGCACTGCGAAAAGAACTTGTCAGAGAATATATTGAAAACCACAATGGGTGAAAAGGATAGTCCAGCAGTGAGAGCTGACATGCAGGTCCGAGGTATACGACCGCATCTTCATTTGCAACGAAATGGACCGAACCGTGATCAGTTGCACATGCCAAATGCATCATATGTTTTGTCAGCTGCTGACAAAGCAAAGTTCTTACGAGTTTTGCAGAATTTGAGAACCCCCACGCATTATGTATCTGCATTGCATACCAAAATTAGCAAGGGAAAATTGAGTGGCTTGAAATCACATGATTTCCATGTGTTATTGCAACAAATTTTACCCTTATGCTATAGAAAAGTGTCGAACAAGGCTCTTGTTCAAGCCATCATGCGATTGAGCAGAGTGTTCAGGAAGTTGTGTGCGAAGGTAGTGAACCGAGATGACAAGGCCCAAATGATGGTGGACTCAGCAGAGACAATGTGTTTGCTGGAAAAAGAAATGCCCCCTTCTTTTTTTGACATAATGTCACACTTACCAAACCATTTGGTGGAGGAGTTTATCCTCTGCGGTCCCGTTCATACTAGATGGATGTACCCTTATGAACGGTACTTCAAAACTTTAAAAGGGTATGTGAGGAACTTGGCGAAACCGGAAGCTAGCATTGCACAAGGTTACCAAACAGAGGAGGCATTGGGGTTCATCACCGAATACATGGCAGATTATAATTTGACATCTCGTAGAGTTTGGGATGACAAGGAAGAGCCGACGATGGTGGATGAAATTTTAGAGGGAAAAGGCAAATTGAAGTTGTTAACGGAAGACCTACGAGCTGCAATGCATGAATTCATCCTCGACAATGCCTCTCACATTGAGCCATATCGCAGGTGAGACTCTTTCATTTTAAAGTTGTTGAAGTTTTATCAAATTGATATCTAGTCCAAAAAAAAAAATTATTTGGCTTGAAGGCAGGTAGAAAGCACTCCTGAAGTAGTCATGTATCTGAGCCTCTGACATGCCTTTCCAATTTACACGAGGCTGAACATTGTGAGAATTTGTTTAGTATGTATGAAAGCGAAGTTCATGTGTTAGATTTGTAGTCATTAAAATTTTAGCACTTGAAGAATGAGTAGTGTGCGCATGTCTGTGAATACTGGATTTCTCTAAGAAGATGTAATGGTCATGTCCATTTGTTGTTTTTTCGGTAATGCGTACTATGGTAGAGTCAGGCAGTTCTAATCAGAGACCCGTACTGCACCTGTAGATACAGTTATTGACCATCTCAGTTTAAGAAGTTTGAAATTTTTTAATTTTTAACTTGTCCAGGTTCAAACCAAGAAGTGTATGACAAATGTTTCAGATTAGTAAGAAAAGAAGTAGGGAATAATGAATAAATTTTTTGTCCTGGAATGATTGAAAGTGGAGCATTGTAGATGAAGGTCACGGGGGAAGAGTAGAGTGAACCTCCCAGAGTGCTTGCTAATATGGCTTGGAACGTTTCAATATTCAAATCTGTGGCTATCTCCATCTGCTGCAGTGATACACCTGTGGATTTATTTGATTGGTTTGGCTTTACCCCAGAACATGTTATTGCAGAGATTGCTGATTTGTGAATTAGACCATACTCTTGTATTACTGTATGTGGGAGGAGGGGTGAGTGGTGGGTGGTTCAGATGTTCATGGCCATGAGGCACAACATTGCATTACCTTTTCAGACTGTATAGTTATCAAATGTAGGGAAAGTGTGTAAGCATGGAGAGGGTCATTTAAGAAAGGAGAAATGGTTGCTGTAGTATAGTAGCAATTGAAGTCAAAGAGATTTAACACAAGGTACACGGTTCACGGACATAGCAATAAAGAATTAATGGGCTATTTCCATGAGTGTTAATGAAAATAAAACGTTGTAACTCAGTTTCCAGAGAAATAGAAATATATGAAGAATTTATGGATACGCTTCTCAGAAGCTGATAACAAATTATTTAGTGTGTTTTGTGTTGTTGTTTAATTAATGTGCTGACCTGCAATGTACAGAGGTGGTGATTGAATTTCCCTTGAAGAGAGAGTATAGTTGTAGGTAGAGGAATCCTGAATGAACAGTGACCAGAGGACCCTGAAATTTAATTTTTTGTTAATTTTTTTAAAACCATGAAGGTTCATTGTAATATGTACTGTTCTGAATGGATGCATAGTACTGTGAGATTGTAGAACAACTAAAAGAGCAGAGTCCATGTGAAGATAGAAATTTGAACATCTGTTGAAGAAGTAATGAAGGCTGATAGGAAGTAGTAAGAGTACCATTCCATGAGCTGACTGTAGTTCTTACCCTCTGTTTTATAGGAATAACTAATCCAACTTAATTAGGAAGAGGAAAAAAACTGAAAAATGCATATCAGAAGAACAATGTAGTATGAGAAGATGAATGAACAGATGGAAAAGAACTCACACGAAATGAAGTCAAATTTGCATAATGGAAGAATGAGGAAGTGAAAGATTTCAGGTATGGATGTACAGGTTTACTGAATTGCTCAAACGAGTTCACACAGACATTGTTGCATGACAGTTTTGTAGAAATGTGTGGCAACCTCATTCTTCAAGGACAAAGGAACTTCCATGTTCAGGAGTAGCACTTGGAAAAGTGGATGTGACATACGTATGTCAATTTCTAAAAGAACCCTGTGGAAGTGCTGTGGAATTCATTGTGAATGTTTTGCATATAGTTCTGAAAGTGGAATGTAATTTAGTGTTTATGAAAATGAAATGTATATAACAAATTGTCTTTCTCAATTAATTAACTATGCAAAGAGTACTGTACAGTGGAAGTTGAAGTGAGAGTTGGCAGGCTGATTAACAGCAGGTGAAATGTTTGTCAAAGTGTTTAGATTCTGAATTCATGCTTCTGAATGAAATGAAAGTGGTGCATGTGCAATTTAGGAATGATGGGTTCATATTTATTAGTGACATGCATGGTAATTCAATGCACTACAAAGTTATGGAATGCATTGCAGGAGATATGATGTGGTTTGCCAGGAGAGGACCAATTCCCGAAGTGATTTTCGTCGAAGGTTCCCACATAGAAGAGGTACAAGAGGACTTTCATATCCAGAAGGATTGGAGGAAGTTCCCTCATTTGCAAAATGGCTACAAGAAGATGTGGAGAGATCTATTCAAGAGCGACAGTTGGTTCCACCGGATGTGGAAGACTCATCCAAATTACCCTCCTTACGTGCAAAAATGTACAGAAGTATGTATGCATATGGGTATCACTTTCGAGTGAAGAGTGCAGAACAAAGCATCACGAGTTCTTGTGATTGTGGAGTAGCAGCTTCTTTTCGACAACCATGTCGTTCGGGAAGGCGAGACCAGAATATTGTAAATGAGAACCTTGAATACATAGGTGAAATCCAAGAGATTGTTGAGTTAGATTATGGGAGGCACTGTGTGGTGTTGCTAGTGTGCGACTGGGTGAAAGCAAATTATAGAGGGCGGAACGCTACATTGAAAAAAGATGAATGGTGATTCACCATGGCAAATTTCAGAGCTCTAGTACCGTTTGGTTATGAGTCATTTGCTTTCCCAATTCATTGTCACCAGGTTTTCTTTTCTGAGGATGAGGATGAGCCAGGGTGGAAAGTAGTATTAAGAATAGAAGTGAGGGGACGCAGATTTGACAGTGAAGTAGAAGAAGTGGAAGAGCCCCCTATGTTCATGATGGGAGGAGACGAAGAGTTGGAGGGTTTGCATGCGTCAGAAGAAGGTCTAGGAAGTTTTCAGAATACAATTCCTGGAGGCAGAGATATTTCATTGAATGAAGTTCTTGGTGATGTCCATGAAGAGGATCCCATGATGTTTGACAGGGATGTAGGTGAGTCTTCAGAAGACGAGGAGTGAAGGACGAAGACGTGTAGCATCAGGTGAGAAGGATCTGATTCTTTTGTTTACGTATTTCTTTTTAAAGCGTAGTGTGAGGTCTGAGCAATCACGTTATGGCTTGACAACCATATTTTTGAATATGAGGCATACATGATGATCATGTTAGATAACTATAGTGGAAGCAGTTATCTAGGGTGATTATTTTCTTGTTAATTAGAGGAAAGTAAGTGTAAAAGAAACTAATCAGCACAGTCATTAAAAAATGGGAAGTGAAGGTACAGTAGTTTGTCCACAATGATAAAGAAACAGGTTTTGAAGTCCCACACGTGAGAGCTGAAATTGAATTTGAGAGAGGGGTACAATCTTGAAACACATATGTCGAAATTTCCCTTGGAATGCAAGTGGAATTGTCATCACACCCACGTCTTGTCATATTTGTTGAAAGTGTTTCCAAGTAGTAATGAAATTTCGAAGTTGGATTTGCACAGTGCTTGAAAACCATGCACCCCTGAAATGTACACTTTTTGTACATGAGCAAATGGTATGGAAAGACAGCTTGTACAAATTCTGTAAATTTCGTAGGTGGGCACTTGTTAATGCCCGAACTGTTCTCAAGTTATTTACAGTAGCCACATTCTCATGTTTAAGAAAGAGAGAAGGGAAAATAGAGAGAAACATGAGACTGTATTACAGAATGCATATAATTATGTTTAGCAAGGTTTTTCATTGTGAATTACTCCTCCTTAAAAGGTAGGTCCGTCATTATGATAGGCTGTCGTGGACATGAATTTTTCTCGATCAATTTTCAGAGAAGGAAAGAAAGATAGCGAGTATAATGGAATCGATTCTTTAATGTGTCCAAGCCTAATGAATTACTGAATTTTTTTTGGAGATTTATTGTATGGGCACGTATTATTGACAGTTGATATTCCAACGTCCATCCACTTTCAACATTTAATAAGATGTGAGAATTTCAGAGAGAGTAATAGTCTTTTGCATTAGGAATGAAGGTTTTCCTCAATGCATTCAGTTCCTGAAGTGATGCTAAAAGAATGAATTCATCTGCAATGTGTAATTGTAAGTAGGGGCAGTGCAAAACAGATGCCTAGGCACTTGTGAAGCTTGTTACCTTATAATGTAAGTGCTTTTGAACATGTGTGAAATGACAAGGTAATGGTGGTGTTTGTGTAACAAGGTTTTTATTTTGTTTGAAATGCAGTGAGGTAATACTTTGTGGACTCTACGTTTTCAGACTTTGTATGTTGAACTAGATCTTGACGTCCACCAGTCAATGTCGAAGAATCTGTGAAGGAAAGGAAATTTGAATTGAAACTGAATCAACTTTTCTTAAATTTCTGTGTAACCCTTCTAGAGTGAGTGATGAATGAATGTAGTTCTAAATCATGCATCGCAGATAGCAACGAACTCTAGAAATGCAAAGTACTGGTACATTAAAGAATGCAGAAGGCACCCTTCTGTCATGATTGAGTGATCGAGTGTAGCTTAATGCACATTTCAGAGTACTGTGGCTGAATACCTGGTAGCATAAATAGAGAGTGACAGAATTATTGGTCCAAAATGGTCGTATGCATGAGGTCTTCGAACATACATGGTGCTGAACGCAGGAATGATCATGGAGAAATCTAAGGTACGATGCTATGGAAGCAACCCTGAAAGAGGTGTCTCCATTTTCGGGGAAGCTAATTTTCCTAGTACAAGTTTCAGAAATTTGTACTAGGAAGGAAAACAGAATTGGAATGTTGTCAGAGGGATTTACAGTTTGTGGACCACAGTAGAATTTATTTTTTTAAAGTTGAAGGGACAACGCACTGGTTTTTCAGAAGCAACCTCCTTCTGAAATGTACAGTGTGGGTACAATGAAGAAGGAAATTGTACCTTTTCAGTAGAGGTAGCATTGTAGAGCATGGGTGTTTCTGTAGCCACTTACCTTACAATGAATGAATTGCATGTCACCAGAAATAGAGAAGCACATTTTAAATTATCTGAAGTTAGTAGAGTAAGTGCTATGAAGTTTATGCTAATTTTTTTTTGGGCTGTGTGTGAATTTTTCTTGATCAGAAATCAGAGAACATTACTGTATTGTTGTCTTCGCTGCAAGTGCTGGAAGAAGATCTGGGAAGTGGAATGATGAAGACAGTTTCAATGATGTACAAGGTACTTGGGTTACTTCTGATATTGTTGTTTTGGATAGGCTTCAGGAGACATGTATGAGAGTTATGCTTCCATAAAGCTGAGACGTTATGGATGGAATTAGAAGTGATGTAGTATGGATGGAATTATTAATTGAAATTAAACTCGTGCATGACATGTGTGAGTAGTAGTTATATTTTGTTAGGATGTAGAAAGTGAAAGTAAGAGATAGCAGACACAATGGAATTGAGTAATTCCAGAGTTCTCTGTAATAAAGGATGGAGAATATGATTTCACTGCAAACTGTGCATTCTTAAAGTGAACTTGGAATGTGGCTGGATTGAAAATGAAGCATGTTTTCATTTTGCAAATTTCAGCATTGCAATATTGTTTGTGCTTGCTTGCTTACAAGAGCAATTTCAGTTGATTAGAAATTTTAGTAGACTTTCATCATGTGTGATACAATGTGCTAGCACACTGTTTGTACTTTAGATGTTCATATTTTGCAATGGAAGGCACACTGTAGATTCATTTCTAGAAATGTTTCCATCAATTGTTTGGTTTGAATACTGAATGTGTTCACCTCTAAGTTAGTTTTTGCAAAACATATATTATGAGTTCCCTATTTGGAATGATGGACAACATTTCAGCTTTCTGAATGGAAATGGCAAATTCTCTTAGAAGGGAATTCAAGAAGCACTGACAGAGCTATAACACGAAAGAAACTTGAATTTTCATAATGCAAAACCTACAAAGTAGTGTGCACAATAATCTCAGAAGACAACCCCTCAGTCTATCACTCTCAAAACATCCAGTGCCAAAATCAACAGAAATAACTTGAAGGTTTTAACAAAATTAACAAAACGTTCAAGTTTTTGTGAAAATGGACATTTCAGTGACCAAATCAACAAATAGTTGTTGATGTTTTGTTGATTTGGTCACTGATTTCCTACTAGTGTTGACACCGGAATGCAAGTCGGAGAAGACGGAGAAGACGAAGTTCAGAACATTCTTGAGCTTGTACAGTACACCTAATGTGAAGTCGCCAGTCACCATACAACAAGGGAGGGGTTCAAACTTCATGGGTTGATTAACTGAATAAAAAACTTATTATTTAAACTTATTATTGTACATGATTCTCGGGGGCCCACACGACTTGTTTCACTTTAAATGCAGATATCTTGCAATCTGTGAGGTCAAAATTTCTGAAATTTTTTCCGCACATTTCCATACTAGTTAAGTGTAAGATCCTATAATTAGATGTGCAAATTTTTATTTATTTTTAATTTACACTTTACTATAGAAATGGCAGATTTGAGTGTTTTTTGGGGCAAAAAAGGCCTTTGTAATGTAGGAATCAGGGTTGTTCTGCGCGACCTGGCGACATCGCAACAGACAGACGTCACGCGACATCTAGTAGACCCTCCGCGACGTCACATAAAGTCAAATTTACCTTTGACTTTTTAATAAATTACCCCCCTTTTAACTAAGCCATGTGGATGCCATGTGGTGTCCGCGTGGCACATTTTAGGGGTGCATGCGGGTGTGGCATGGACGCGCGACTTCGGGTACACAGCGACCGCGGGTAGGGGCGACTTCGTGTAAAGGCGACCTCGGGTTGGGGTGACCTCGCGTGGGAGGGAGCGCGGATACGAGAACACGGGTGTAGGCGACCACGGGTAGAAGAACATGGGTATGGGAGAATGCGGATAAGGGAGACCACGGCTGAGGCGACTTCGGGTAGACTCTTGGACCCGCGGTCGCCCAAGCAGGACCCGAGGTCGCCCAAAACAAGAAGTCGCCTACCCGCAGTCGCCTAGATCCGAAATCGCTCCTTAAAAACAAAATTTGACTAATCTTAAGACAAAGACAAAAAAAAGGCTCCCACCACCACCCGAGGTCGCCCAAGACATGAAGTCGCCCTAAGAGGTCGCCCAAGATAAGAGGTCGCCTACCCGCAGTCGCCTAGACCCGAAATCGCTCCTTAAAGACAAAATTTGACCAATTTTGAGACAAAGACAAATGAAGGGCTCCCACCACCACCCAAGGTCGCCCAAGACAAGAGGTCGCCTACCCGCAGTTGCCTAGACCCGAAATCGCTCCTTCAACACAAAATTTGACCAATTTTGAGACAAAGACAAATAAATGGCTCCCACCACCACCCGAGGTCGCCTAAGACAAGAGGTCGCCTACCCGCAGTCGCCTAGACACGAAATCGCTCTTTAAACACAAAATTCAAGTTTCAAATTCCCAGAATCAGTACTAGGGGCCAGGGTTGTCCCTGTCACGTCCTGTCAGTCCGTCAGGATGTCCGGACGGACATCAGGATTCAACCCCGGCGTCCGTCAGGATCCAGAATTTTTTTTTTTTTTTTTTTTTTTTTTTTTGTGGACAGTTTGTCCGTCCTGTGGACAGCTGGTCCGTCCCTGTGGACGGCCGGCCGTCCAGGTCGACGGACAGGCCGTCCTCAAAAAAAAAAAAAAAAAAAAAAATTTTTTTTTTTGTGGACGGCTGGCCGTCCCTGTGGACAGACGGTCCGTCCAGGTCGACAGACAGGCCGTCCTTGAAAAAAAAAATATATATATTTTTGATCCTGACGCAATTCGGACGCGTCAGGACGCGTCCGGACTGACACCGACGGACATCCGGACGTGAAAACCCCACGTCACGTCCGGATAGACAACCCTGGTAGAGGCGACCGCGGGTGGGGCGACCTCGGGTCCAGGAAGGAGGGAAATTCAAGTTTGAAATTCATGGAATCCAAGGCATGGTGACTACGGGTAGAGAGATCAAAATCTTTCACTTCCTAAATCTGATTTTGGATGCTCATGGTACACTTTGAAATGAATTTTGAGAAAAACATGTCAACTACCACAATTAAAAATTTAATAAGGTTCTACAAGACCACTAAGATTTTTCTTCACCAAAATGTGGAAGATAGGCCATGTGGGGTCTAATGGATGGAGGTTTAGTGAATCCATTCCTCATTTTATTACTTTCTCCTCCACCATTCATTTTAGTCATGTACCATTTACTTCATTTTATTCAAAATTACATATAAGGGGAAAGGCCGTTGAATTCAAAAGAATTCACAATGAAAAATAAAATATGGATGTCACTTCTATATATTTAGGTGACTTCTTCATAAAGAAGCAAAAGAAGTGGGATTACATAACTCTAGGCATGGCATACAAATTAATAAACTTGATATTAGGGTTTAGGGTTTAGGGTCTAGGATTTGGGAAGACCTTTTATATTGCACCAAATTATAATTCACTATTGGCATTGTATTACTTTGCTATTCACTTGTACATGCCTTAGGCCTTTCAGTTGGATATTCAATGGACAATTGTCCTTTAGGGATATATGCTATCATTTTGGAATGCAATTTTAACAAATTGACTTGTCGAAGGATTTAATTTTGTTGTTACAATTATTTTACAATTGGATTATTGTATTTTGATTTCATCTTTGAGCTATTATCCATTTTGATTTAAATTTAATCTTGAGCCAACTTATATTGAACATTTTTTTTAGAAATAAATGTGAAGTGGTTTTTACTTCAAGCAGTTGGTATTCATGTAGAAGAAAGTAAATGACCAATCTTCCATAGAAGAATTCATGGACACGGAAATTAGATTTAAACAATGAATACAAACATGGTACAAAAGGTCAAGCCAAGAGATGGAGAAACTTTCTCTTTCTGCCCAAACGGAGAGGTACTGGAGACTTTGGATCTTAGGCGACCGCGGGTGGGGATAGACCCTCTCTTCCTACCCGCAGTCTCAAAATTGGTCAAATTTTGTGTTTAAGGGGCGACTTCGGGTCTAGGCGACTGTGGGTAGGCGACCTCTTATCTTGGGCGACCTCTTAGGGCGACCTCTTGTCTTGAGCGACCTCGGGTGGTGGTGGGAGCCCTTTCTTTTGTCTTTGTCTCAAAATTGGTCAAATTTTGTGTTTAAGGAGCGATTTCGGGTCTAGGCAACTGCGGGTAGGCGACCTCTTGTCTTGGGCGACCTCGGGTGGTGGTGGGAGCCCTTCTTTTGTCTTTGTCTCAAAATTGGTCAAATTTTGTGTTTAAGGAGCGATTTCGGGTCTAGGCGACTGCGGGTAGGCTACCTCTTGTCTTGGGCAACCTCGGGTGGTGGTGGGACTACCCGAGGTCGCCCAAGACCCGAAGTCTCCTCCATTCCTTCATCTGGGCAGAAAGGGACTCTCCCTACCCGTGGTCGCCCAAGGCGAGGTCGCCCTTGGACCTACAGTCGCCCCTGACACGTAGTTGCAGTGGCCCACACACTGGATACCCGAAGTCACCCATTCCATCCTCCACCCGCGGTCACCCATAGACTATGGATCCGAAGTCGCCCATGCAGACCCGAAGTCGCCCCACTTCCAAAAGCCGCAGTCGCCTTGGTTTTTGGACCCGCGGTCGCCCTACCCCGACCCGCACGCACCCTGACCCGCAGTCGCCCAAGCTGACGTGGTTCTGTCTTTCCACGTCATTGCGGACAACTAGACACGTAGGACAAATCCATTTACCATGGGGTAAAAAACTTCAAAACCCTAAATTTTTTTGCGACGCATTTGTCACCTATATTCGACACATGTCATATACGACACGCGACGCGACACGTCTAATACGTCACCGAAACCCAAAAACCCGTCCGACAAGACAACCCTGGTAGGGATTAAACATCCTCTCAAACTTTTGTCTATAACTTTTTCTTGGAGATTCAAAATCACAAGCAAGTTTTTATAAATGAAATTTGTCTTAATTTTTCAAATTTACTGAGTTCAAAGTTAAAAAAATAATAATTCTACTATGCCAAAATGAGGTCTAGAATTCTAATTTGAACATAATAATTCCTATATTTGGTAGTGAGTAGTCAAACTCTCATGTTCAAATTATCCCATACTCTTTGAAGATTCATAATGGACAATGGATTTCATTCTAAAAACAACATTTCTACTATTCATTCTAACTAAAGGGCAATCAAGTAATTCCTTCATTATACAATCATAAAATTTCATGATGTAGATGGTCATATGACAAATTGTTACCGGTAGTATGAACTTCTAAAGGACCAAAATGCAATTTTTTCTGGCAACATAGCAATTTTGGGTAGCTCCCTACAAGTGGAATTTTTATTTTTGCTAAAATTTTCACAAAATATGTAGACAAATTTTTTCTTAAGTCTCAACAATTTTCATAAATTTTGACTACACAATTAAAAGTTATTTTATAATATGTAGTTTTTTCTCAATCCAAGCAATTGAAGTAGATCAGATAAAATCATTTAAATATGTATATATATATATATATATATATATATATAATTTGAAATTGGTTTTCTAGGTTTAAATATACATGGAAAGCTTTTAATCATTCCATTTTGATTAATGAGATGAAAGTAACGAGGAGTTTCAGTTTGAGGGCAATTGTGGATTCTTTGTTTTAAAATAAAATTTGAAGTGTTTTATTTAATTCAATTTTTAATATTAAAAAATAAATAAAATCATAGGAGTTGTCAACAATTCTTAACAATTTAGTATTTTACATCATTTTCTATTTTTTTCTACTTACTATTTTTTTCCTATATGTTGTACAATTCCAAATGATTTGAAAATTTTCAAGCATGCAACCAACTTGCTTCAAAGAATGAAGCCAAAGAAGCACCACCACGATGAACATTTTTTCTTACAAATGTGACCTTAGGAAGTGCAGATACCCTATTTTTCACAAGGCCATCTACACAGTGGAAATTTCTGAAATGTTTTCCACATCTTCCGTCAAACCAGCATACTACAAGATCCTAAGGTTACATGTATCTAATTTTTTATGGGCCCCGTTTAAGAAAGGTGACGCTCCCCACATTGGGAACTTCAGTGCCGTAGGGGAACGCCATGGAACAATCATTAGGAATGCCTCTCTCTGCTTTTATCGCAACCTAAAATCCAAATTTCAACACATCTGATCCACGTGGAGCATTTTAGATAGAGCTTCATCTGAGGATTCAAATTTCTGCGTGTTTTTAACTTTTCCCAGCACGATTTGGTGAAGAATTGGTTTTGTTTGAGACTTTTGGGAGAGTTTTTGGGTTTGTAGCATTTTGAGCTCCAGATTGAAGCAATTTCGTCCATCGATTGCGAAAGATTGAGCTTCAGATTTAGGGTGTCTTTCAGTGGGGTCACACGGTGGACATTCCACATGCATATTAACTCCTAAAGTCCCATTGTCCCCTTGGGGGACAAAATAAATTTTGGGCAGGCTCCTACAGTCTCAATATTTTTTGTGATTTTCTGAATTTTTTTTGGTGAAGATAGAGAATCACATTAGCTTTCCGAAAATGTAATTTTTATTTCAATCAGTGCCTGGGAGCAAAAGTTATGGCACAAAACCCCAAAATTTTAGTTTAGCAGGCAGAAAAAAATCCTCAAAAAAACTTTAAATTTATATTTTTAAATTTTTTTTCATAAAGATTTTATTTTTATTTACATGGGAAGCTTTGATTCATTCCATTTGGATTTGTTATGCAAAAGTTACGGTCAATCTTATTTTTTGGGCAATTAGAGCATCTTTTTAAAAAAATAACTTTTAAAAATAATTCATTTCTGAACTCAATTTTAACAATTTAAAAAAAAAAAAGTTTCAAAAGGTCAAGATTTCTTGCTAGAACAATCTCACCGTTGAGATTAGTATATTTCAATTCTATCTTAGAGCTATTAATGATTTAATTTTTCCTTCAATCTTAAATCTACTTCTATTTAACAATTTTTTAATGAGTGAAAACTAAGTGTTTTTGTTTTTTTTAATTCTAGATTCTCAACTCAATTCTTCATCATATAAAATTTAATATTCAAAATCATTAAAGCAAAAACTTTAAGTTAAAAAGGTTCAAAGCTCCCAAATGTAATTGAGCAAGGTGCAAAAAAACTAGAGTCCTTCACTTTAAATGCAAATATCTTGCAATCTACATGGTCAAAGTTTCTGAAATTTCTTCTACACATTCTTATACTAGTCTAGTACAAGATCCTACGGTTAAATATGCAAAAAAACAAAAAATTAATTTTTTTTTGCTCTTTACTCTAGAAATGGCAGTTTTGAGTGTTTTTTGATGGAAAAATGGCCTTGGGACTTAAGAGGTTAAGGTAGTCTATTCTAAATGCACCCATCTTCTTCAAATTGCTCCTATAATTAGCTTTGGAATGGATTTGAGGTGGTCCTTGAATCAACCACTTTAGCCATTGAGTGCATCAAGAAAAAAATATTATTCATTGTGAGAGCCAATCATTCTCCTTGATTTCTTAACATCTCTTTACAAGCTGGAAGTGGACAAGTTTTGGAAGACCTAGTCACAAATAGGTGCCTAGGACAGAATCTTTGAAAACTCATAACTAATTCCAAGAAGGTCCAAAAAATATGAAACAACTTGGGTTAAATGCCAATTCCACCATTCTTCCTACAAAAAATTATTGAAAATTGTTTTGAGGACTTTAGCTTCCCCCCCAAAGACAATCAGCTCTTAAATGGTTGCTTTAAGAGCAGACTACCTTAATTATCAATTCTCTCTCTTTTTGCTTCATTGAAAGTTGCAAGACTCCATCAAATATTTACTTCGGTGGAGCATAAAATTGCACCCAATGGTTACGTGCTGATTAGAAATGGCGTGTTTACTAGAAAAACAAAATTCATTTGCAGATGAAAGATGCCTTTTGGCCTATAAGTCTAAATTAACTTTTATTTTCAAGATTGGATTGTAAATGTCATCTAAATTTAAGGCTCCTTCCTAGCTTGAATTAGATGAACTAATTGATTTCTGCTGATGAACTCACTCAAATTATCTCCCCTCATTTGGAATTGGAAAATGTAATGTCCGAGAAGATGGCAACGGGCTTCATACATTTAACTCATAGATGCCTGATGCCTTTTTTGAACTTCTTCTAAATTACCAAAAAGACAACATTTTGACAAGTTTCATAAAAAAAATTGAATTGTGACTATATAAATTCAAACTAGACATATTATGGATCACATAGGAAAAGAAAACACAACAGTATTACTTATGATTGAAAAATTATAATGTTTGATCATGAGGGTGATCAAATTGTGAAAGTGACTTGAAGTGTATGACTCCTCTTTCTACATGGCAACCTATAATTGAGGTCATTGAAAAACATGAGGTTGGAAGACATAACATGTATAACCAGAATCAATTTACGACTTTTCATAATCTACTATATAGTATTTTAAAATGAATTTCAAATGTGAAATTTTCTCCAAGATTTAGTATATTTAATATTGATTTTTGTATGTGATCTTTTAGGGCCCACACATCTTGTTTCTTTCTAAAATATGGTACTTGTAGAAATGGCAATTTTGGAGTGTTTTTGATGAATATATAGTCAAAGAACTTTAGAGGTTAAATATCCTTGATTGCATTGGACTTTGGACTTTATTTTGATTATATTTTTCAGAGATGAAGTTAGACTACATGTCCACTACAAATCATAAAATTTTCAAATTTTTCGGAAAAAAATGGAAAAAACTCAACCCAACATCATCCAAATTGACACTTACTAGTGTCCACATAAACGTTATAGGGTTAACCTCTAAATGCCCAAGACCTTTTTGGTGTCGACAATTTTTGGTGTCGACAATTGCCAACCTATAATTGTCAACCTATAATTGTCAACCTATAATTGTCGACACCAGAATTTGGTGCCTCGAGCATTTATTGGTTAAAAACCTTGAGCCAGTATTAAAAGCTCAAACAACTGTAACAACATCGTCACGTGATATTACGAAACTCCATATTATCACTTAGATTTCGGGCGTCGAGGCTATGATATGCTGTGACATTAAAGATAGCAGCGACGGAGAACAGAGACGGAGAACAGCGACGGAGGACGGGGCTTCTCTTTGTTTCCTCGCCATTTGCATTCTGCTTCGCAATACTTTGCAGTTGCAATCCGCCATCGCCGCTTGCACTTCATTACCCGTTTGTCAGCACCTTCGCATTGCCAAATTTTTGCAGCGTACTCACGAGGCGTCGTCCTCATGAGCAACTTTTCTCGCTCCCGCCGATTGCTACCCCTTCTGCACCGCTTTACAACAGGCGGCCAATCTTTCAGTCCCAAGGCACCCCGCCACTTGGAGCGATCCCTCTCAACCTCAAGTTTTCGTGTTCTTAGCGAAGATGTTGGATCATCGCCGTGCTCGTGGCTATGGAGCCGCGCCAATTTCGCACGGTCTAAGTTTGCCAGCGGTTATACGGCACTTGCACCCAAGAAACTGGAGCAAATTATGAAGATCGAGACTGTGATCTTCTCGCCACCGGAGGAGATTGCCGAGATTTGGAATGATGTATGTCCGATAATTCTACTCTCAACGCTTTCGTTTTGAAATGTTGATTTTTCGTCACGTCTGATATTTAGGTTGACGAGTCTGTGGAAAGCGGCAGTAATGGATTATCAACATGTGTGGTTTGTGATTCCTGGACGTAGATACCGTGCAGCGATGTGAAAATCCGTTGTTATCAAGCATTCGCAGGGTTTAATGCCGGGGTTTAAGGTTGAGAATTAGGGTTTCGAGCACTAGTTGTGAAATATGGTGTTCATTAAGCAATATGGTCTCCCGCTCTATGCTGCAAGATTACGTGTCCACCAAAATGAGCATTCTACTGTAGTAACTGAAATCGTTCCATGTATTTTAGCGCTTTGGTTTATTCTAATGGATTACACTTCTCCCTCTCGGATGTCGAGGTTTTCTAATCGGATCCATTTGGGGCGTGGTTAGTATCATATTGGAAGAGGACATATAAGTGCCGTCATGGGGAGTGAGCTGTACAAAGCCTTCGAACAAAGGGCTAATGAATGGTAAAGATCTCAAGCCTTGGACATGTGATTTCTGGAGTATTGTCCTTCTGATACAATGTAGGCTTGCCATTCCTTGATAGTGATTCGTGATCCTCGTCGTTACTGACCTTACCCATATAATCGTGCCGCAAATGTCATGAAGTATTTCATCCGCTAATAGTCTGAGTGATTTCCCTTCGTCCTGTGCGCAGTCCACTCTTTGTGTTGCCTTTGAGGAAAGGCACTGGATTCATTTCCGTTGTTGTGCAAGGTACATATCATCTCTTCATTAAATATTGCTTAATTCTTTAACACCCGATCCTATAACCGTGGGGTTAACCTTCAGTCGCTGTCTTCGTTTTGCCATCATAAATGTTTTTCAGAATTTTTTTCAGAAATTGAAATTACTCTAAATTTCTGCAGATTCTAGGTCAAGATATTTCATACCAATTACGAAATGATCTCAAAACAATCTCAAACTTTTACACAAAGTATAAACTTGCATGAAGTTGGTAACCAAAATGAAGTATGACGTTTGTATTAGGTTTAGGGTTTAGGGTTACTTTTAACCGTGTTACAACTGTGGTCCAACTTTCACAATTTTCTTAGGAAGTTTTGAGAAACATAAGTGCATTAGGTACTAGACCTTGTAAGCTTGTCAGCTTTCATTAGTTAAGGTCAAATTCAACTGTAAATCATCCTCAAATCCAAAATGGAGCATGAATGTGAAGAAGTCTGAGAATGACAAAGTACATCACGTGTAATACCGGTAGTCATTTGACACTTATTCTGGAAATTCTAAAAATCATCTAAATGACTTAAACTTTTCTACATGTACGTATAGTGTCCATACATCTCCCATTAAAAATTTAGATCAAAGTACTCTTCTATCCCTGAAGGCCTGAACCAGTGGGGTTTGACTTTGACAAATCCAGAAAGACTCATTAAGGTTAAATAGGTTTGAGGTGTAAATATCAAGCACAATATGAAGTAATAGTATCCACAACGTTACCGGTGACTGCTGAGGGGCCCTTATGTGCTCCGATTTGCTTTCAAGTTTAAAGCGTCGACTGCCACTTCACTGCCACTAGGGTTTAGGACCATTTGGTTATGTGGCAGTTTCTTTTACTATTGCAGTGTATTAAGGTTTTCACAGTGGCTCCGTGTCTTACGGCGGGCGTGGGGCGACTCTGTGACAGCTCAAATGCCTTATATGCTCTTCACGGCTTTGGAAGACTACAGAATCCGAGGGACTGAGGCTTCTCCGTACTTCACCGTAACCCACTTCACTGAGTTAGTTCCCACCAAGGGTCTAGTGTTGGTGAGGGGTGACATTGTTTTCACCAGCAAGCTCTCTGATGACGAGGTATGCTTTTGGTTGGTTTTCACTAATTGCAAAGTTCCATCACAAGTGTGTCTGGTCTTTCGAGATTTATCTTATTAAAATAATAGACTCTCCTCAGGCTTATGTTTTTCGACTGACATTCCTTGATTGGAATGCAGGCGGAAACACTGTTGAAGACAGCACACTCGTTCTACATTAACGACGACAGATACAGGAAAGTAAGGCGCTTCAACAAAGACAGTCAAGATTTTGACTTTAAGGAGGTTTTACAAGAGCTTGACATCCCACTTCAGGGATAGCAGTAGCGACTTCGAGAGTATGCAAGGAATTGTTATTTATCCTAATCGGTTCTCGGCAAAGAGACCAATAATAACGAGGTTCAGGAGCAGAACTAATTCTCCCGCATTCGAAGCCCTCAATTATGAAGTGTCAGTAGTTTGCATGAAATTGTAACATCATGTCTGTCTTGGACACTATGTTAACTCATGGTGTCAGTGAAGAATGCATCCTTGTGAGAATATTTGCTTGAATTTCTTGTATTCAGATGCAGGATGAAATTTATTGTAATACCAACCAATGATCATCACATAACTTGGTATTGGAAGGTCGGAAACTATGAGCTCAGCGCACTCCACCCTTTAGGTTACTCTTTCAAATTGGTTGCTAATTTTTCAGAATCCTCGCTTGCATGGTCCTGGGCGGAGTCAATGGATCACTGACGTAGCTATCATAACAATATCAGTGTGGCAGTCGATCAATACATGGAAATTAGCCGAAGTAGAGTGTGAAATCCAGTATTAACGTAACCAATTTCAAATATTGGACCTCATACTTCTTTAGAAATTTTTGAAGAGTGAAAATGAAGAGTTTAACATATTCAAATACATATTTTTTCAACTAACACATGCAATGTTCTACCTCAAACCAAGGAGATGAAGTTTCTCCTTTTTTATTGGACTTCCAACATCAGCAGCCATCAGATCTAGTCATTTCAAATTGAAGAAAGCATTTCGTGTTGCGTCCCCGGAAACAAGGGATAGAGAGAAGCAGAGAATAACTTATAGTGGTCGTGACTTCGTGACAAGGGGGACCGCGCAGTTCCGCGCGCGATTATGTGCACGGTCACTCCCAACCTCGCCAAACATTGCCACGTGGAGATTCGCCACGAGTCCATGTCCGAGATGGAAGCCCTTCCCCTTCCGGCAGCTGTGGATAGCCCGATCACGCCCATACTTTCATACGAGCACGCGCTGCAGCAACTGGTGCAACCACATGAACCTCATGACCCTTCGCAGATTTTCTTTCAACCGATTGCAACTATAAAATTCTGCCAAACCTTAATCCCGGGTCGTCCTCAGTCGTAACGACGATGGTGCTCGCCCGTGGACTCATCGCAAACTTCGTCGCAAAGTCGTTATAGGTCTCTCGCCATGGCCGCGACCATGACGTGGCTCGAATGTGGGCTGCGGGGGAGGGGGGTGAAGAAGGTGGGTTCGTTGCAATTTGCGGCAATTGATGATCATGGCGGGCATTTGAAGGGGAAAAGGACGAGGACGAAGACGAGGACGACGACGGCGCAGCAGCAGCAGCAACATGGGGCGCGTGTTGGTTTGATGGTAAGGTGTGAGAAGAAGGTGAAAGTGCGGCTGCGAATTGATCATCAGGTAATTAGTCTGGAGAAGTTTTGAGTCGAATTCGTTGTTTTTCGAGGATTTAAAGTGGTTTTCCATTGATATTGTGGTTTGGTTATTGGTTGTTCTTTACTTGAAATAGAGAATTGTCGATTTGTAAGCTCAAGATTTGATTTCGAGTCGGTGATTTGGGATCAGGTGCAATTCGGTGAGTCGCACGCCATTTTGGGTTCGGCTCCATGCACTGGCGCCTGGCAGGATCGTGTGCCGTTGCAATGGACGGATTCCGGGTGGGTGGTGGAGTTGGAAGCGAACCCGGAGGAGACTTTTGAGTACAAGCACATGATCGTCACCCACAGTGGCGACGTCGTGTGGGAGGGCGGCCCGAATCGCATTCTGTCGTTGCCGAACGAGGGGGAGTTTGAGATTGTCACTCATTGGGATTGCACTGATGAGGATCTTCAATTAGGGCTTGGGAATGGTCTTGTGTTGCGCGAGGAACATGAGCAAGCGCAAGCTCGCGGAGCCGATTCTGTTCACAGGCTAGAGGAGATTTTCAGTTTTGCACAGCGATGGCAGGGAGGAGGGGAGAGGGCGGAGAAGTGGGATACCAGGGGTTTGGACGGAGCAGCATTGCAGATTGTCGAAGAAGATCGTTACGCGTGCAGTTGGTGGCAAAAGTTGGAATTCGTGCGCACGATTTTGAGTGGCGAGCTTGCGTCCCAAGACAGGCTGAGAACGCTTGTGAACATCGCGGTGTATCTCAAGTGGATCAACACAGGACTAATCGCGTGCCGGGAGGATGATCAACATCATTCACCAAGCAAGCCCGCTGAAATCTCTCGGTGGATCTTCGTGGCGCTGGAACAAATTTATTCTAAGCGCGACGGGAGCTTACGGGAGCTTGTGGTGGTCCGCAAGATTCACCCCTGTTTGCCATCTTTGAAGCCCGAATTCACCGCATCTGTTCCCTTGACGAGAATACTCGACATGGACGACATCCCCGAAGAGTTGAAGCAAGAGATTAAACACAAATTGCAGGAGAAGTTGCATCGTAGCGCTGGGCCGGAAGATTTAGTCACCGCAGAGGGGATGCTTGCACGGATTACGAAAACGCCGGGAGTGTATAGCCAAGCATTTGTGAACGAGTTCAAGAGTTTTGTTTCGGAGCTCAAGGAATTCTTCAACGCTGGAAGTTTGATCGAGCAGCTGGAAGCTCTGCGCCCTTCCATCGACAAAGACTATCACGCCATTTTGGAGCATTTTCTTTGGAGCAAGGATCGGTTGGAGGCCCTGGACAAGATCAGCGGCGCCAACATTGTCGAGCCTTTGTTAGATACGATCCACGCATTAAACAATTTGCGTAAGATTTTGGCGAAAGGTCTAGAAAGCGGGCTTCGCATGGACGCATCAGTCGAAGCGATGGCCACTCGGCAGAAATGGCGCCTTGCCGAATTAGGGTTAGAGGATTACTCGTTCCTGTTCCTCAGCCGCATGGTGAATGCCTTCGAAGACCGGGGAGGAGCGTCGTGGTTAGCCGAGGAAGTTCGGAGCGGAAAAGTGGCGCAATGGACACCCGCGTTGACCAGCCTTGCAATGGGAATCCAGCAACTAGGGTTATCAGGGTCAGGGCTTCCGGAATGCATCGCAATCAACAACGAACTTCTGGCATGGTCTGCAACAGCAGTCGTCTCCGCATTCGACGCGAAAGACACCAAAGCATGGGCGCTTCGACTCAAAGCCACTGTCAACCGTGCTCGCCGGCTCGCTTCAAGCTACTCCGACACTGTGTTGCAAAGCTACCGCTACCCTGGCTATGTCGAAACCCTAGGCAACGCCTTCGGCATCCCAGAAGACACCATGAAAGCCGACGCCGAAGCGGATATCCGAGCAAGCGTAGTCTTCCAAGTATCAAGACTCTGCTCTCTCCTTCTCAAGGCGATCCAAAAGCTTGTTGGAGGCGATGGATTCGACGCCATTATGCCGGGAAGAGCTGCAGGCATGCTCGTTGAAGTTGATCGAATTGTGCCTGACGCTTTACCATCGTCCATCACGGGGCCTCTCATCCTCCTGGTGAAGAAGGCAGACGGCGACGAAGACGTCAAAGCGGGTGGCGCAAATGTTGCAGGAGTCGTCCTCCAACACGAGCTTCCGCATTTATCCCATTTAGGCGTCCGCGCACGTCAAGAGAAAGTTGTGTTCGTCACTTGCGACGACGAAGACAAGATCGCAACTCTACGTCCATTGCTGAACCGGCCTGTGGAGTTTGTGGCATCCTCTGAATTTGTGCACATCAGACCATACGAGCTTGTTCCGCCGAAAGAAGAAACGAAGTCACAATTGAAGGAGACTTTGGTCAATGACGAGGTCGGCCCTTCTTATATCAGGCTAACAACTTTATCCAAAGTTGCGGATCCCATACACCACTCGGCCATTCAAAGCCCCGTCGGAACGGTGCTTGATCTCACAGAAGCTACAACCGAAAATTCTGGCCCCAAAGCAGCTGTCTGCGGCGCATTAACACTCTTAACAGAGCAGGCGAGAACGGTGCACAGCGATCAGGGTGTCCCCGCCGCCTTTCGTGTTCCCCGCGGGAAGGTGATTCCCTTTGGCGCTATGGAGGACGCTCTTGCCCAAAGCTCCTCGTTTGAATCTTTTCACACCCTCGTTGAAAGAGTCCAGACAGCCGCACTAGCCGATTTGGACCCCATTTGCAACGAGATCCAATCTCTTCTCACTTCGCAACGCGTTTCGAACTCCGTTCTGGACGCCCTTGCCTCATCTCTCCCATTTTCGACTTCCACCAGGTTGATCGTCAGGTCCAGTGCGAACGTGGAAGATTTAGCAGGGATGTCAGGCGCAGGATTGTACGAGTCAGTAGCAAACGTGAAGCTTTCCGAACCCGAAAGCTTCATTGAAGCCATTTCCCGAGTGTGGAGTTCCTTGTTCACAAAAAGTGCAGTCCTGAGTCGCCGCATTGCAGGAGTGCTGCAAAGAGACGCTACCATGGCCATCGTGGTCCAGGAGCTTCTGTCCCCGGAGCTCAGCTTCGTCTTGCATACTGTGAGTCCCATCGATCACAACACAAAGGTGTTGCAAGCGGAGTTGGCGGTGGGGTTGGGGGAGACGCTGTCGAGTGGCACCTGGGGGACGCCGTGGCGCCTGGCTGCTGATAAGTTCGATGGAACGGTGAGGACGCTGTCTTTTGCGAATTTTAGTGAGCAGGTTGTGGTGGTGGGCAACAAGGAAGCTGCGGATGGAACGGTGGGGAAGCAAGTGGTGGATTACAGCAGTCAAGCGCTCTCGAAGGATTCTGTGTTTCGGGAGCAAGTTGGGCAGCGTTTGGCTACCGTGGGTTTCTTCCTGGAACAGCACTTCCGTGAGGCGCAGGACATCGAGGGGTGCATTGTTGGGGACGAGGTTTACATTGTGCAATCACGGCCGCAGCCTTGAATTGAACCACTTTCTCTCTCACTTTAGAAGACGACTCTCATCTGTATTCTATCTGTGCCAGGACTGTAGATAATTATGTACTGGGGGTGTTAAATCTCGCAATACGTGCTCCGCAATTTTGCAGGTTTGTTACCAAATTAGGCACAATGCGATTACTAGTCCCCCTTGGAGAGTTTTGAAAGGCGATTCTGAAATCACCTTCTGCGGTCAGCTCTTGCACCCCCGAATTGTGACCCTTGTTTGGATGTGTGGCTGTGATCTGTACGAATAGGTAACGTACTGAAGTTACCAAACCTCCACTCCACGCCTTCATGCTCTTAAGCCACCTTCAATTGTACAAGTTGAAGCAATAAGCTTCAGAAAACAAGAAATTTCTACATCTTAGACCACTTCCAATTGCACAGGGTTTAAGCAAGAAAACAAGAATCTACACCTTTGATTGGTGCAATATTCATCTTTTTGTTCACTGTCAACTTTAGAGTAGTCCAAGCAGTTAAGAATGAACATGGAGAAGTTGCTTATGTGGTTTGTGTGTGACATGATGAAAAGAAAATTGAGATAACAAGGTTTCAAGCTACTGTACATCAAATTGAGATCGGCAATACGGTTTCAAGTTACGATACATCAAATGGAGATAACAAGGTTTCAAGCTACAGTACATCGTAGTGAGACAACACGGTTCTGGCTACTGTTGCCAGACTCTTCCCAAAATTATTACTTACTTGACAGCCGCTAGACGAAACTGCCCTCCAACTTTGAATATATTCAGAACCACCGCAAATCAATTGCGCAGGACGATTGAATGGAACATTGTTTCTTCAGGAGAAACTGGGACTTTTTATTTTTCCTTCTGAAAGCAAGGAAAACAAGTCACTCTATTCTTACAGACAACCGAGATGATCCTGTGACAAATGCTCAATTCACCATACCCTCAGCTGAAGCAGGAACTTCGTCACATGCTTGAGAAACTAAAGCCAGTCATCCTGCGGTGCAGAAAGTCGAGTTTCTTGGATTCGTCTGTAAGTAGCTCGTCATTAATGTGAACAGTAACTGCATGCAACATTTGATGTTGGTATCAGGTAGGAACAAGCCATGACTGCACAAAGCCAAGTAAGTCCATCTGCGTCTAATGCTTGACATCACAATAGGTCAAGATTCAGGTTACGATTTGAGGTACAAATGTACAGTTTAAATGCGACAAATGTAACCTGCATTCCAACGGATCATTAAGTGCAACAAATCTTTGGAAATGCCATGGCTGTGATTGATGATTCGCAAGCTCAAGACCACAAAGAAGGTCACAAAAGAAAAGACTTTGAAGGGAATAGATACTGCGAACAAATCTTCATATAATTAAATACAAAGTGTAATTCAAAGAAGGACTCTTGGAGTCATCCTGTCCCTTGTATACTCCTCTAGCGATCAATGCAACACCACACTATAATGCTATAAGCTTGCTAGGTCTTTCATGTGAAAGTCGTAGAAAATTTATATCTGAACAACTCAACTCAAGCCACACCATGAGTCGAACTCATCACTGGTTTAATTCCAATATTGATGCAATCAGTAAAACTGTTCTTCTTGGTGCGTTTGTATGACACAATCTGATGTCGGGTAAGCAGAACACAAGAGAGCGAAGCCCGCTTCCAGTTGTGCCTCAGTAAGGAAATTCTGAACCTCCTGGTTCAATGTTCCTGACTTGAGAAGTCCAACACAAGAGGAGCAAGCGCCCGACCGACAGACGTGAGGTAAATCTATGCCTTGCTTTTCAGCTGCATCCAAAATGCATTCTTTTTCCGAGACGTGAACCTCCTTATCCCCCTCGGGGGTGATCAATGTCACCTGCATAACATATCAACAAATCCGATCAGCCTAAGTTCATACAAAATATGCACTAAATGGTTAATCCAATCCTTCATACATACATGGAACAGTGAAATCGGGGTTGAAATCCTTCATGTAAAATTTCACATGCATTTATTCTTAAACGCGATTTTTCCAAATGTTATTTATGACAAAGTCTGTGCGCCTAACTTCTCCCAAACTCAAAAAAATTGCTTCACAGAATAAACAATTTACTACCAGACGTGCTTCGTACGGAAAACCAGTAAATCAAATACAAAATTGGCAATGCAGATGTACTAATAAAATTGACATTGACGATCAACTGCTCGCCTGATACGAGGCTGCGGTGACAGTTGTTCTCGCACGAAGAGTCCTGCTTCGAATGCTCCTCGTCAAAGCCAGTTCCGTCGATGAAGGCTTAAAACTCGAAACCAAGAATGCATACCGTGAAGCGACTCCACTGCTTGGCACGGCAATCGCTCCCAGTGCTAAAGTTGCCATATCCTCAAATATATTGCAAAAACATCGTACGCACAACAGAAAAAAGAAAAAACTGATGGTAACTTACACGCACGAAGTGTAAGATGAGTGTGCGAACACAATGTAGCGGGCAATGAAGCTCAGAAAGCTATGAGAAGTTCACGAGAACGGCATGATTCAGAAAAATCGGACCATGTCAGAAAGACAATGAATAGAAATGGAGGCTCAAGTACTGAGACGAACGTCGCCAAGCAGAGTCAGCAATGACGTCGGGACAGTTCCAAGAGGAAGTGAAGAGTCAGTTCTCGAACTGTGGCGGGTGATGAAACTCAGAGAACGAATGCCGTCGGTCACCTTTTGGCATGAATGGATGGCAACGACGGTGGGGGGATACTAACGGCGACGATACAATTGACGGCGACAGTACGTCCTCGACGGCGATTCTTGGTCATGGGGGGCTCTTTGTTCTGAGAGAAGTTGAGCCCGAGACCGTGACCCGTCCAAGATCTGAGGCCCACCGTGTTACTAGAGAATCACGCATCAGTCGGTGAAATTCCGGGTGCAACTTCCTGTGTGTCACAGGACGTCACTGCCGCTGACTCAGATGATGCAATGGGATTTTCTTAGAGAAAATATAATCGCCAAATTCCGAAGTCAAAAGTCATAAAGTAAGAGCAGAATATTCTGTAAAAAATCTGCAGATGAAATTGTCATCTCTCTCTCCGAATCTTTGGATAAAATGTATATTATTTTTTTTCACATCTTATACCTAACTAGTATGAGAATGTGCAAAATAAATTTCAAAAATTTAGATTGCACAAATTGCAATATATCTTGTGTTTAAAGTGAAGAAAACAATTTTTTTGGACATTGTAAGATTAGATTTTTTGACTTTTAACCTTTTTAACTTAAATTTTTTGCACTATAAAGTTTTGAGGTTTAAATCCTTATGGTGGGAGTTGAATTGAGAGTCTAGGAAAAAAAAATTATAAAAAAAAAGAATTAATTTTCATTCTTAAAGAATTGTTAAGTAGTCTAAGTAGGTATGAGATAGAAGGAAAATCTAAATTATTAATATCTCTAAGATGGAATGAAAAAGCACTAATTCCAGTGGTGAGATTGTTCTAGCAAGAAAACTAAACGATGTGGCACCTTTTTTTTGAAAAATTGTAAAAATTGCACACAAGTTTGTTTTTTCAAAAAATACTTAGATTGCCCCCAAAACAAGATTGTCTATAACTTTCACATTCCTTATCCAAATGGAATGAATCAAAGATTTCCATGTAGATAAAAATATAATCTATGAGAAAATAAATAAATAAAAAGTAAAAAGTTCAAATTTTTGATTTTTTTCTTTTGTTGGCTACTCTCCCTTGTTTTCAACTTATATGGATATAACTTTTGTTCCCAAGCACCAATTAAGAAAACCCTATGTTCCAACAAAGATAATCAATTTTTCTATCTTCAAAAAAAGTTTCATAAATCATGATAGAAATTAAGACAGTAGTACTTGCCCTAAATCTGATTTCTCCCCCAAAGCGACAATAGCCCTTTAGGAGTTAATTGAATATTTGACTACAGATTGGGGGGCTCTTAATCCCTTTCAGATGTCCCAAATTTGGATGATGTACAATATAGAGAATGAATGAATGCAATATGGGTTTGAATGGGGCATTAGTTTGAATGGGACTTTGGTTTGAATGGGACTTTGGTTTGAATGGGGCATTAGTTTGAATGGGACTTTGGTTTGAATGGGACTTTGGTTTGAATGGGGCATTAATTTGAATGGGTATTGGTTTGAATGAATGAAAAGACCACAAAATTTCTCATTCATTCAATCCCATGCTTGACTTTAAAAAACAAAACTTTTTGTATAATGAATTTGATGAAATTGAGGTAAATCATAGAGAGAGAAGCAAAAATATGCAAAAAAATCAAGAAAGGATTCAAGAGCTGGTAAGGGACTAATAGCATTATCTTGACAAGGCATTCATACTTTACAAGCTTGCAATGGAGTGATTGTGATTCAACATCTTATATGGACACAAATGTAGGTGACAAAGTATTGAAAAGGGGAAATTTTTTCTTCCCAGCACCATGGAGGACGGAATGAGCGGGTATTCCAGAATTCAAGGAGAAAGAGCTGAAAGTTGAAGTTAGGGATGCCAAGCTCATACGGAACAACAAAATACCATTGCCCCTCATGTGGCAACGGCTTCAGCGAGAGAATATATCCACTTATTTGCACATCATAGTGGTACTATACATGTACATACCAACCTCCTCAACCTTTCTCACTTCCATATAGATGTCAGCTTGTGCACATACAGTGCCTCCTCTACTTTGGTCTCCTGGCCTAGAGAAGTTTGAGGTTGGCAAGAAAATTGGTACTCTGGTAATACTATTCTTAATTATAGCCACATAGTCACGGTAGTCTACTAGAATTCAAAACTCCTTGACAATGTACAATCATGGGAGAATATGGGAATTCAGTGAAGAAACAGGCTAAGTCCATAATACCCAAATGAATACAGCGGAAGCTAATGATTCCTCACCTCATTTGAACTCTTGGAATTCCATAAGCTCTCTAGTACTTCTTTGTCACCTTCGACAACAGTATCTTCCCGAGAGCAGGCAAGACGGTTTGAGCAGTACCGAGGCCACTGTCTGAAACAGAGAACACCTTCTTGTAGCTGGGCCGTTTCTTCACCTCTTCGTAGTAGCGTTTGACGTTCGGTCGAGGATCGATAAACTCCTTCTCTTTGTTACAATTATACAATCGGTACAACACCGGAGTGAAGATAGCATCGGCAGCTGAATATTCATCCCCGGCAATAAATTTCTTGGATGCAAGAGAGGCTTCTGCTTCATCCAGTAGGCCTATGACCTGTTTCAGGTTCTTCTCGACGGCAGCTTTGTCATTTGGCTCTGCCATTGATGCCTCCATTTTAGCAACCTTCTGCTTGTACAACTCAGCCATGTCAGGATTGCGCTTCGCATTTGCCTCTGCCACTTTGATTTTGTACTGCGTACTAAATTTGACCACTCCAGCAGCTCCGGAATTAACTGCTGAAAACAGATTACCATCCCAAGGGTCTACTTTCTGCAGCCATTCTTCAACAACGGATCTGTCAACAGAATCTCCGCCAAGAGGAGTCCCCTGCTTGTCTGCCCACCGAATGATATCAGCAGATTCGGCGATCTTCTCGTCTCCAACTACAAGAGTCGGGGCAGATCCCGATGGGTTGAGCTTCAGATACCAAGGTTCCAGAGACTGGCCATTAAAGAGGTCAATCTTCTTCTCAGTATACTGCGGCAGCCAACAGTGTATGAGTGAAGGAATAGATTGAACAAGTCATAATAACCCCTGCGAAACTAACAACGAAAAACACCCTTGGAATTCCACAAATTCCTGCACCAAATACACGAGTTCAATACTGACGTGACATACAAGGTGACCCCCACGTCTATGGCATAAATAAAGTGAACAAACTGTCTTACCTTGATGCCCTTCTCCTCCAAAGCAAGCTTTGACTTGGCAGGGTTGAATGCAAGCGGGTAGGTGTAAAAGATTGCAGAACCTGCAGTGCAAATAGGAAAGCAGTCGTCAATGGCGAGCTCAAATCCATTTCGCTATTCCGTTCAAAGCTTTCGAAGCTTGCATTTCCTCATAGTTTCCAACCGCAAGTGTCATCCGATAATGAGAAAGGGGCGCAAATAATCTATTGGTTCCATAGTCTATTTGTCACAATTGCTTTCTGAGCCAGGTTATGAAAGCAGGATTGTTCCTATAAAAATCTCGTAATCGATGTATTGAAACCAAAACATCCTCCATCAGATTATGCACCGTTATTAGTTCAAGAAACCACGATGACATGAAATATACCCGTTGCGGGTGCTCCAGATGTCTCCGCCATGGCAGCTGCGCACAAGAGGAACTAAAACGCTACGCAATTCCTCACAAGTGTCCAACCAGAATTCCCTGCGAACACATACAAAGCGATCAGCCCTCTACTGAAAAGCAAATGGTCGCCAATAATATATCTAGTAAAGATACTGAATCTCGGAACAGACTCATACTCACCGAAAGCCATCACAAGAACAGAAGAATACTCTGTTGTCAAGAATTAACCTTCTCAAGGAAAGAACAGTCGCCAAACCAAGTCGCAAGTTCAGATCGCCAAGACATAAACACTATACAACACTATAACCCTGAGCAAATCCCTGGTTCTTCAGAGTAACAGCTTTGATGGCTGTAACAAATTGTAAAGGACATAGCCAGGACAGAGTGCCCTTTCCAGGAGTTTTCTCCTCCAGAAAGATTCGCTTCACACTAAGTACATCTCTGTAAGCTTCAGCCGCTCTCTTTGATCTGACCTCAAACATGCCTAAACGGTGTTCTCATCTCCAGAACGCTAAACCTTCAACTTATTTCCTCACAGGGGACACGAAAGAGCAAAATTTAGGCTAGGATTAGAGCGAGAGTGCCATTGCCACTCTCGCACACGCTTCAGTCCAACGAAGGACTATCAAGAACGAAAAATGGACACAAGGCGCAACTCAATTTCGTCTAGTACATGACGACCACGCAATTACTAGCGAAGATAACGAAAATCAAAACACAACCACCACCACCAAGGCACACAAACACAACAGACACAACAGAAGTAGTGCGCCAAAAGCTTCCGTTAGTTTCACACCCGGTTCCCAATTCTCACCTGGTTCCTGCTCCGCAAAGTGATTCACAAATCACACTTGGAAGTACACACGATCCGGAACGCGAGTGCCGTCCGAGACCTTGAAGCAGAGAACGTCGAGCAGCCAGCTGTGGCACCGTACAAGTAGAAGCCAGAACGACTCTCTCAACTTTGTTCTCCCTCAGTCCCTCCCTCCTCCCAATGAAGGCGGAAATGCAGCAAAAGATGTGGCTAAGAATCGGCAATTTCGTCCTGACCCCGCCCGCTGTCCCCGCACAAAGAGGTTGAGGTGCTTATGCACCTCTGTATTTTCTATTAATAAGTTATTTCAAAACGTCATTTCGTTCGAATCTTCCAGATTAATTGTCAGATCTTGTCAGATACTTAAGTTATGGCACTGAAATCTGTTTCCCCTAATATCGGACCTTTTCAAACTGCAGCAACGTGTTGGCTACTTGGCTTTCCATACGACTGTACGCTTCATGAACCATATTCTCTCAAGGAATCAAGTTCGAGAACCTTCTCACTTCCTATCGCAGTTTGAACTTTCTTCGATCATTTTTCAATCACATCTGAGAGGGTTACAGCTCAAGCACACAGGATGATGAAAATGAGTAGACATAAAACGGGGAATTAATTAGCGTAAACGAAGTCCAAAACACTAGAATCTGGGATAGTAGACCGTATCAGTGACAAGATTGGAAGCTCGGCACTCTGCAATCGTCCTGCCTTTTGGCTAGGGCTCAACAATCGTCGTGAAAGTTGACGCAAATCTTCGTTCTATTGGTTGGGGAAAGCGAAGCTGCAATCCACTGCACGGGCAGAACGTCACTCTTCCCGGAAAATGTTTTAGTAACCGAATCTCAAACTAAAGATTCCAATTAACAACAGAACTCCCGTGAAGAAGATCTGTGTAAAAGTGTCGACAAATTCGTACATCTTGATCATGATCCCTTGCGACCAAAAGATACTTAGATTAGCCACAAGCCAAGTCAAGAAACGATATCACTAGGCTGCACCTAATTTTCTCGAGTGCAGGTTTTTGGTCTAACAATCTGACTGGATCCTCTCTATTTTAGTATAAGTACATCTGCGTTTTCGAAACTGGCAGGAAATAGCAAATTGGATCCAGGTTTGAGCAGAAAGTTGGAAGTTCCTGGAGAAGACGAGGTATTCCAATATGTACGATGAACTTCCTCTGGTGGTGAAGACGACCTCCCCTGTTTTGCAAATGAATGACGTCCGAGTGCCACACCTAAAGAGCAATTCTTCCAACTGAATCACCTGGTTGATTCTATCGCCAGCCACAATGCAGGCAAGCTTCGCCGAAGTTGAGATTAATGCCACGCTAAAGTTAGGGTTCTGTAACTACGATTGCATTTGTCGCGATGATGAGTTCTGACTCCTGAACTGCTGGAGCTCATCCCGCAGCTTGGCTGCATCGATGAACCTCTCCTCTACAGCTGCAATGTACATGTTCCGGAGAATGATGAACTCTTTTGCATCTTCGCAATCTCCGGAGAGTGGGGTGTCCATGTCCTTGATGACTTGCCCGTTGATGACGATGCTCGAGGGAAGCTTCGAAGGTTCACTGACGATGCGGACACCATCTCCAACGGCTAGGTCCTTATTAACCTGCACAACCGGTGAGTGGATCAAATGACCTGATGTAAAACAGCTGCTCCAGTTCCAAGGTTGCGTTCTGCCAGAAAATTTGAATTCCAGTAACGAAGGAAATGTTCGGTACTCGGAGACGGGCAAACGAAACATTCTCGTTGTCAGCCTACTAATTAATAAAAACTTGGACGTTTTTCAATTTTCGACTTTGACAGAGTCTTTGAAAACAGACTCGGAAGACAACGCAGTATAAGCCAGTCAGAAACACTATCGAAAACTTGTAAGAACGGAAATCTTCCGTCCTCTGGTAACTAAATCATGTGTTTACCTGAATCGGAATGTTGCATCGCACAGCGAGGTTGACTGCGTCCGAGGGGCGGATGTCAAGGCTGACGGGAGGCGCACTGCAATCACTAACTTTGACAAGGTAAACTCTGGCAAAGTACGTTTCATTTACTCGTTTCGTCACACGAACAAGCTTCGCGCGGTATCCTGAAACCTCCAGCATCTTGCACATGACTTGGTAAACCGTCGGGCGGGCGATCTGGACATTTCTCACGGCCTCCAACAGCATCGTGCTGGGCAATTCGAGCACGACGATGGGGAGGAGCAGGTTGGAACCGTCGCTGAGTTGTAAAACAATCGCCGGCTGCGAAGCATAAACAGGGATCGCGCTTCCAGGTTTGATATTGTTGTGCGCGCATTTGAGAACCTTCCCATCCCGCATCCTGATCATGCAGCCATCCGGACCGCTCCGAACTTCGAGCGCTTCGACAATTTTACAGTCCGCATAATCATCATCGTTGTCGCTGAAGTTCTCGGCCATGCTCTCGTTGTTGAACGACCTGCTCGAGTTCAGCTTAGTCGAAGACTTGGCAGCTTTCATAGCACCAGGGTATGGCGCACAGCGCGTGGCAGAGCAGCCCAGGGTCGTGGTTCGCAAGAGTGCGTGGTTTCGTGCCACAGAGCATGGAGCGAGGTGATTTCTTTGGTGGAACCCGACCGAGTGCAACAAGCTCATGGCGACGGCAGGGGCTGCCATTTTACCTTGTTGGATCTGGGAGGGGATTGTAGCAGCCTGCGCTAGCTAGAGCATAACTGCAAAAAAATTGAAACATTAGAACAAACACACGTTCGCAAGATTGTGAGCTTCGTGATCAACAGAACAGGTGCAACGAAATGGACTAGGTAACGCGAAAGTAGAGTTTCATTAGAAAAAATAAAACATTGAGGCAAAGGAATGGCGAGGATGTTATTTCCATAATAAGGCTGTTCAATTCATATTCTCAGACGTAACCTCAATGTTGAACCTCGATCAAGGATAGAAAAGACAAACACCGTAATGCTAAAGAAGGTCTAAGATTATGGAATATAACCAGCTCTTCATATCTAAAGCTTGCGAACTTTACAAAAATGGACTTCATTGTCACATTGCTCGTGGGACGCCTAAGGTAAGTCCATGGTGGCTCTTGTGAAATTAACATCGTGCTACTCGTACAATTAGCTCCTACGGTGGACGCGAATGTCCAAAACGCAAATGTATGACCGAATGGGGACATCGCATTGGAGGCTTTCCATGCCGATGATCCGCTACACCACCAGACTGCCAACAGAGTGAGCACATGGAAAGTCCCCCTCATGACAGGCCTTGCCATTACACTACATCTCTCCAACACAAACACAACCTCCGTCACCGGCGCAATTCAAAGATCATTCCACGAATATCACAAACAAAAATCATCCCTGCATCCACAGGAAATCATTTCTCTGAGGAAATTAAATGCAAAGCAGGCAAGGAGAGATCTAACTAATTGTCCACAAATCCTCACGTACACACGGATCTCAAATGCAACAAGTCCAGCTCCCAAAGACACGCACCACGAAAACCCTACCAAATTTCAGGTCAAAGTAGGCAATGAAAGAGGTGCACCTCCAAGAACGAGCTAGGAGCTGAATTGCGGAAAATGAAACTGTCTTTCAACTTCAAAACAGAGGCCTATTGCTCAGTCTATCCAAATGCTTCAATTCTCCCAAAGACTGGCTCACGCGCCGTGAGTCTTGATTTTCCAAGCTATTGATGCCGCAGATAGAAATGCAGACAGGCAAGGGGACGATCGAGCTAGAACTGCGACGATCGAGCTCGTCACCAGTCCAAATTGCTTCAATCAACCCCAAGACAGTGGGGATTCCCGCTCACTTATGGAGACCACCGGCGCTCGTGCGTTGATCGGACAGTGGGATGCTCCAACTGCGAAGACGCAACGAAACGAACCCGTCTGTATGTCCACTAATTTGCAATTGTCATACTGGGCAAGTTGAAAATATACTGTGCAAACTTCCTTCCCTTTATGTTTTCTTTTCTTTTTCAGTGGCACTAATTTGTGCGGTGACACTAATTTTGCACCCTCGCTAAATAAAATAAAATAAAATAAAGCCTCCATCCATGCACGATTTTTCCATTGCTGCTAAATCTTAGTGCTTAAAATAAAGCGGCTAGCCATGCTACGAGAGGCTCTCTATTCACGGACGAGTTTCCATTGGTGCTCAAACGTTTTCACAAGTAGCGTATGTTAATGCAACACCTCCTCCCATTGATCCAGAACCAACAAATCCAGGACCAATGTATCCAGAACCTACAGATCCCCGTAAGCATCCTGGATGACATGGTTCATCGTCACAGTATAAAACACAGTTTGACCGGGAGCGTTCCAAAACTTACAGTAGGACCCTTGTAGAATAGGCGAATAATAATGTAATGATGGGAGCAGTTCAGACTAATTTACCTCCTTCACTATTTCAATGTGGAACCACCTCATCCTGTTGCTGACGGGGCAGAACACCTTTTCATCTGCTTTTCATCCGCTCAGCACTGCCTCAAGTGAGTGGCGCTGGATGAGCAGCTTGGTCGTGTGTCTGCTGTCACTATTCCGTTGGTTCCCATGCGCTCCCTGCCTCTCCTCCGGCCCTTGGCACGAGCCTCCTCTTTCCACAATGTGCCTGCAATGTGCCAGGCGACCTCCCTTATTGCACACCAGCCCAGTTGTTAGAATGCCCAGCCCCTTTTCACTGCTCAGTTCTCGCAGTAAGGTGGGTAACTAAGGTAGGGCCAGGGAGAACTGACCCCCTCGCTCGGCCCTGCGGGCAAACCCTGTTTTTTGCACATTATTTTTTTTGCAAATTTTGAATTCATATTTGCGATCAGAGACCCCAAATTTGATAATTAAAGTTAAGAATATACCTTGGAACGGCCCAAAATAGGGGGCTTTATTTTTACATGCACCCGTGGTAAGGCCAAGCGAGGGGGTCAATCCACCCCAATCTAAGGTAGGAGGTCCTAAAATGGAGCGGGTTCTAAAACCAATCAAGCTCCGGAGGTACATTTTGCACTTTCCAATGTACAAGTGGTGTGCATTTGAGGAGGTGGTCGGTTTTAGAGCCCACCGAAATGCACTTTTCTGCAACTTCAGAAATTCATAACTAATTCCACAAAGCTTCAAAAAATATGAAACAACTTGGGTTAGATGCCAATTTCTCTTGCCTTTCAGGGAAAATTTACTGAAAAATATTTTAAGAAGTTCTACCTCCCCAAAAGTCAGCTTCAGCTCTTAGATGAGCGGTTTATGGACCTCCTACCTTAAAGGTAGTTTGCTTATAAAGCGACCTTTCTAAGAGCTGATTGCATTTGGGTGAAGCTAAAATCCTTGAAATAATTTTTAGCAAATGGAATTTTTTGTAGGAAAAAAAATGGAATTGGCATCAAACTCAAATTGTTATATATTTTTTGGACCTTTGTGGAATTAGTTATGAATTTTTGAAGTTGAAACTCAAGAATTACTAAAAGCGATCACGTCCTGAAATGTACATTGTTGGTTACAATGAAGAAAGAAAAATGTACCTCTTTATTAGTGGTCACTTTTAGAGCACACTACCTCTCATCCAAAATCACATCCACCATCATCACTTTGTGTATTGACATCTCCAAAATCAATACATATGTGTGTTGAAGAAATGATTTTAGAACATCTACCAAAAAAAGTTTTGATCCTTTGTAATTTTTGCATATGGTATGCAAATGTCGTGTTCTCGGGTGCTATAGAACCTCCTTCTCCTTGTCAACCAAAAAATATGAAATTTTGACTAGTCCAAGAATAATAAATAGGCACAATGGCAAAAAATGGCAGTTTTGGAGGTACCCTTTTAACAAACAAATACACATGCTATCATAATTTTAGGAACCAATAACAATTAATCCTTACCCCGTAAGACTCATGCACTAGTAGAAAAATGGCTATCAATGACTGTCCTAAATGACTAGAAATTGTCCACAATGACTGTAAATGAGTCATTGTGGACACTTTTTAGTCATTTTGGACAGTCATTTAGGACATGTTTTTCTACTAGTGATGGGTTTTATTTGATGGATTAGGAATGATTTCTATCATTTTTTGCTATAGGAAACAAATTAGGTCCATCCAAGTGCACTGAAAAAACAATTCATGGCTATTCTTTAGCAATGTGACTACAATGGACATTTAGTGTTTTATGATTTTTGTGCAAGGCTATAATAAAAATTGGTTTGTACAAAGATGGGGAAAAAAATGAAAACTTGCGAAAATGAAGATCTTATATCTAAATTTCTCTTTAACTATGATTCATTTTGCCTAAAAAGCTCTATCTACATTCATCTCCCTACAAGTTAAAAAGTCTTAAAGATTAAAATTACTCTGACAAACTCTTTCTTGACAAAATTGGGTGGGACAATGGATACTTCTATCTTATAATCATGTGCAATTTGATCTCTTAGAGCGTTACCAATAGGACTTTGCATTGTCCTTGAAGAATGTCTCCAACTTTACACATGGCACAATATGGTTGTAAAGTAATAAACCTATTGATGAAGTTTTTTGGATGTTTCTAAATATGATCATTCTACATAAAAGATATATCTTTTTACATGGACGTGCAAACATGGGTGACCAAAGATTAACTTCATAATACTTCACGTTGTATACTCCAATTTTGTGACTATTATAAATGAAAAATTTAATATTTCTTTTTCAAAAATGAAATTACTTTGTTTTAATGTATAACTTACACAATTTTGATTTTTTGAGTGAAAATCTGAAACTATTTTAATATTTTTTTAAATAAATATACATTTTTCAAACTGAAAATATAATTAGTAAATCTGAAATTTTCACCATATGTGTATATTATAATATGGAGTAGCATAGTATATGTATACAAAATTTTCATGCCATTCTATACTTAGAAAATCAGTAGACCATATTTATTCACCCAAAGTTCAAAATGCAACACAATATTCAACTATAATTTTTACCTCCATCTCATTAACTAACACTTAAACTCAAAATAAATTTAAATCATTCTTATGGCAAAATTGTAGATCAAGAGGAAAAAATTAGAGGTTGTCAAAATACACTCCAAGGTGATCCATGGATTATGCATCTTCTTAGGCAGAACTACTCAAGTGGGCCTATTTTCCTAAAAAATATTTGTATCGTCAATAGTTTAGTGAAGAAGAAAAATTCAATGGTAGAAAAGACTATTTTGTTTCAATTAGTTTTAAAATTTTAAAAACATTTAAAATTATTAGATAAATATAAATTTTAAAAATGAATGAATTATTTAATTTTTAATTTTTAGAATTTAGAATTCTATAACCATGTAATTTAAATATACAACCTTCAATTTTTTATATTTGTTTTTTTTCCATTTAAATTTTATAAACTTAAAATCTTTGAAAAATTAAAAATTCTCAAATTTATAGATTTAAAAAATTCAAATCTTCAACATTCTAAAATTTAATTATTTTAGTGTTAGTTTAATGCAATTTTATATTTAAACACATAATACAATTGCTTTAATATTTTAAATATTTTTTAAATCTATTTTTCAATAATTAAAAAGTCCATCATATTTTCACCATAATATTAGGACTTTAATGCTCTCTTTACTTCTAATGGCAATCAATTAACCCCTAAAGGCCCGTTTGTCCCCTCAGGGGACAATTTGGGTCCGGGTAGGTTCCTGTGACCTCAATTTGTAGAGAATTTTTTGGGGATTTTTTGAGGTTGTGCGGTTCTGCAAGATCTTTGTGGATATATAATTTTTATTTCAAATGGTGCCTAGGAGAAAAAGTTATGCCAAAAATAGAGTTCGGCGGGCAACACAAAAAAATCAAAGAAAGTCAAAATAAATTTCTTAAATATTTTTTTCAAAATCTATGTCTTTTTGTCTACATTTGAAGCTTTGATTCATTCTATTTGGACTAATAATGAAAAAGTTATGGACAATCTTAGTTTTTCGGGCAATCTAAGCAACTTCTTGAAAAAATAACTTTTAGGATTCATTTTTGAATGCAATTTCTACAATTTTCAGAAAAAACTTGTTAGACAAGGTTGAATTTGCTTGCTAGAACAATCTCACCGTTGGAATTATGGTATTTCAATTTTGTCTTAGAGCTATTAACGATTTAGTTATTCCTTCAATCTTGAACCTACTTCTACTTAACAATTTTTTAATGAGTGAAAATTTAGTGTTTTTTTCTTGAATTTTTTTTCCTAGATTCTCAACTAAAGTATTCAACATATAAACTTAGAAAATCAAAATCAGCAATACAAAAAATTTAAGTTAAATAGGTTCAAAGCCCAAAAATCTAGTCAAGCAAGGTGCAAAAAAACTTGTTTTCTTTACTTTGAATGCAAATATTTTGCAATCTATATGGTCAAAGTTTCTGAAATTTTTTGCACACATTCTCATACTAGTCTAGTATAAGATCCTACGTTTAGATATGCAAAAAAAACCAATTTTTATAGTTTTCTGCTCTTTGCAATAGAAGTGGCAGTTTTGAGTGTGTTTTGATGGAGAAAAGGTCTCGGGGTTTTAGGGGTTAATTTTATAATTTTATTGTATGGTTAATTTAAGGTCATAGCAAAAGGAAGTACCCACTTAACCCCTAAAGCACCAAATTGCATAGCTTACTACATTGGCTCACTACAACTAAATTTTCAATACTTTTGAAAATAAATAAAAACATAGAATATAGATTGTTTATTACAAAGTACATTACAACCATTGAGATTGGTATTTGTATTTTTTTATATTTTTTGAAATATATGGACAATTTTCATTGCAAGAAAAAATAGTACACAGAATTGAGGGACCGCGTCTTTGGCGGTAATTTTTAAATTTCTTATAACTAACCAAATGAAGAATCAAAACAAAATCCAATCCAATAGGGCAATCAACCACTAGAGGCTGCTAATGCGGCCTCAACTAGGCTCCAAAAGAGCCAAGAAAGAAGACTAGGTAAATGGCCTCCCATGAAACTGCAACCTCTCAGAAGAAAATGCCCATCATTGGAAGCTTGCGCTTGCAACTCATCTGGAGATAATTCTTCTCACCAAAAAAATCTATGGGAAGCCATGTATCGTCTAAATACTTGAGGAAGATGCAAACTTTGTTAAGGCAAAGAGTGCAAAGTTTGGTAGATTTAAACCAAGCCGCCTTAGAGTGGTCAATGATGGCTTCCCAAATCACTTGCTCTAGCTTCTGAGAAGCCCAGTTGCAATTGTTGAAGCAAATGGCATTTTGTCAAGCCAAGCAATCTAGATAACCGAGCCTCTAAAAAGAGACCACATTATGGAGCCCTTCTTTAACCGACAAGGTAACTTTGAACCAAGGAGGTACTCTTGCCATGTAAGGGAAGGCCATCTTTCAACGATAGTAGGAATTTGAAAGGCATAATAAAGAGTTGAAAGAGTAAAATTCCATGCGTGCTGAGTTTGGGTACAGTGATGGAATTGATGTAGTATTGTCTTGTCAATCAATCCCATCAAGGTAGCTTTGACATATGGTAGGGATATTTGGATTGCCAGTAATGGACCGCCACCGCACAATAATACATTGACTACAAAAAGCCCACATCTTTATTATAAAATTAACCCCTAAAACCCCAAGGCCTTTTCTCCATCAAAACACACTCAAAACTGCCACTTCTATTGCAAAGAGCAGAAAACTATAAAAATTGGTTTTTTTTTGCATATCTAAACGTAGGATCTTATACTAGACTAGTATGAGAATGTGTGCAAGAAATTTCAGAAACTTTGAACAAATAGATTGCAAGATATTTGCATTCAAAGTGAAGAAAACAAGTTTTTTTGCACCTTGCTTGACTAGATTTTTGGGCTTTGAACCTATTTAACTTAAATTTTTTGTATTGTTGATTTTGATTTTCTAAGATTATATGTTGAATACTTCAGTTGAGAATCTAAGAAAAAAATTCAAGAAAAAAACACTAAATTTTCACTCATTAAAAAATTGTTAAGTAGAAGTAGGTTCAAAATTGAAGGAATAACTAAATCGTTAATAGCTCTAAGACAAAATTGAAATACCATAATCCCAATGGTGAGATTGTTCTAGAAAGAAAATTCAACCTTGTCTAAAAAAAGTTCTGAAAATTGTAAAAATTGCATTTAAAAATGAATCCTAAAAGTTATTTTTTCAAGAAGATGCTTAGATTGCTCGAAAAACTAAAATTGTCCATAACTTTTTCATTATTAGTCCAAATAGAATGAATCAAAGCTTCAAATGTAGACAAAAAGACATAGATTTTGAAAAAAATATTTAAGAAATTTATTTTGACTTTCTGTGATTTTTTTGTGCTGCCCGCCGAACTCTATTTTTGGCATAACTTTTTTTCTCGGGCACCAATTGAAATAAAAATTATATATCCACAGAGCTCTCGCAAAACCGCACAACCTCAAAAATTCCCAAAAAATTTCTTTACAAATTGAGGTCACAGGAACCTATCCGGACCCAAATTGTCCCCCGAGGGGACAAATGGGGTTTTAGGGGTTAAACTTGTGTATGAAATAAAAGACATAAATGAACTTCAAAGTGATTTCTATTTATGTAGCTATGGAGATGGAGTTGTTCTTTAATGAATTTTAAAAGTAGCTTGTTGGTTTTTTCATGAGATTCATGATTGCAAAATATTTTTGCTTTAGCCATTTACCGGAGAAAACCCTGACCCACCCTACTTAATAATATTATAATTATATTAAAAAAATATAATTATAGTTTTTCAAATGAATTGCTTTGGTGGTATTGGCTTTCTATTCACTACATAATCCAATCTAAATCATATAAAGAAGAATCCATTTGATGTAATTCAAAATAAATTTTTTATTTGTAAAAACTCAACAATACCTATTGTACAAGAAAAGTATCAATAGTGTTAAGATTATATTATTATCTTAATACGCTCTCCATTTTAGTTGGATAGTCAATTAGTGATTAGATAGGAACCCTTTCCACAAATAGGAAAAAAATACTATTCATCTTCTCCTTCTTTGTTTATGTTTCATACCTTCTTCTAAATGACACTTCTTTTATTCTTGTGTATGTTGGTGTTCTGCTTAGTATTCTATTCCCATCAAATAGAAAAAATAACATCACTTGTCAAATGCTCATTGTAGATGGGTTTAGATCCTAATTGGATTCTCTAAACTAATAGTAAAGTTTGTTCTAAGGGAGGTCTATTGAATAGGTTTGCTTCTACAACGACACAAGAATAACCAAATAGGATATAAAATACCTAAGAAAGCATACTTCCAACTAGTATTAATTAAATTCCTCACGGTATTTCATTTAATTCTTGGATTTATTTCACTCCACTCTTAAAAACACAAGGTAAGCATCACCCCATATTGTATATTGATCTTCAATTTTCAAGTTGGATTCTTTTGTAAATCCCAAATCGGTCTTGACCAACACTGATTCGGCCTTGAACTCCCAATTTGGTCTTCGGCCGCTCCCAGCTTTACTCCGATTAGGACATGTCACTTCTCAGTGATTCATTCGCTCCAACTTGGCTTACAACCATATCTTCTTTCACCAACTTGGTCTTTATGTCCTTAACTCCAACATTTGGCTCAATGTAATTTTCATTACCGCTCCATTTACACTTCTTCCTTTACAAATTGGTACTTAAACTCTAACTCTCGGCATTCTCCTTAACCCATAATGCTTCTATTTTCAAATTGGATATTTTTAACTAACTGTCATGTATTGAACACTTTTTCTAATTGGATAATTGACATGTACTCATAAACAGGCACCAATTTGGAACTGATACAACAAATCATTCATTCAGTCATCAACTTCCAATTCGGTATTAATCACAGACTGCCAAACTCCAACTTGGCAAAAATAACGACAATACTAAAAGACCAAATTGAACTCATGCACACACACTAGCCAAACACACAAGGAACACCAATTCGTTTTAATTCACTTTTATTTCGCCGAAGTGGTGACATATCACCGTTCCACAAAAATAATGTTTAACTAATTGATTCACTCAAATTAGCTACTGCTCCAAAAACTCCAACTTGGACTGTCCAACTGCCATGTCCAATTGGGACTAACCTCTTCTAAAATCACTTCTTAAAATCTCCAACTAGGTCCAGCATTATAATTTTGAATTTCCAATTTGCTTCATAACATCTATTACCAATTTGGCTAAACAGTATTTGTTGCCCAAATTGATCCCACACCCAAAGGATTCTCCATCATACCATCATTCTAAACTGAACTTGCATCATCATGCATAACTCCAATTAGGATCTAACCACTCTCACACGCAGCCATCTTCACGATACTGCTCCTCAGTAACATTGATTTGGAATTTAAAACTTTCTGCTCCACCACTCAGTATTCTCCAAATCGGGCCTTCACTGCAACCACTTGCTTGACCAATTCGGACACATTCTGAATACAGAAACAGAACCACACAATCATCAAAGACACACAGACCGATTAGGATTTTCTCCTTCTTCTCTCCACAAGACACCGGAACTGTCCTTCACCTGCAGCTCCTGAATAGGACTTATACAGACACAATTCCCAACTTGGAAATACACAAGTCATACCCGACTTGACATCCATACACACAACGAAACATCCATCAAATAAAAATCAAATACACAGCCACTCCGACTGGGACTCGCACTGGCATTCTCTCAATAGTGGGTCTCTCCCAAATTAGAAAACTCAGCCTTAAAACTCCGAGCCAGGCGGTTTCGTAACCAACTTGGTAATCTTCCTCCACAAACTGCCGAAAAGGGATCTCAAACACTAACCGCACAACATAACTCCCGAATAGGCGCTCTCCCATTACACAACCAACTCGGAAATTAATATAACCCTAACTGCTGACTGCAAACAAAAATCCAAATTGGAAAATGACCGCACTCAGTAACATCAAACCAATCCCGACTAGGAATAACACATACAACGTTTTCAATTTGCAATCACACCCTTCTCTGCCAACTAGGACTTCTAACTTCTGACTTGGTTGTTTCTTATCATCAGTTCAACGGCTGACACTTGACTACTCCGATTTGGAAATAAACACACAAAAATGATTTACCAAATTGGTTCACTAAACATACAAAATCACCCATTTGGAATTTAAATCAGAAAAACACAACACTAAATCACACAAAAACCACCCTCAAAATTGCAAAATAAAATCCCAATAGGTCATTTACACTCATGTACTCAAAAATGCAAACAATTTTGTGTAAAACCAAAGCAACCCACCAAATGTGAAAAAATACACATTTGTTGATCTCCATGCAAAAAAAATTGTCTCCACTTCCGATGCCATTGATTTGCATTATTAAGAAAAAATTGATCGTGGCATCTTGAGAGATGATTTTGGTTGTCAAGATTAGGATTTACGGATATAATATGCGTATTTACAAAATGCAATATATAAAATACAATGTATGGAATACAAGATATTTAAAATATATATATATATATATATATATATATGGGTATTGATACATGATATGAAATACTAGTATTGATGAAATATACTATGTCAATGACCCATATTGATTGCAATCACAACAATTTATAAAAAAATATAAATACAAGGTGGAGGGGGTATAAGATGTATTTCACAAGCACAATGAATTTACTCATTCATTCCATAAGTGAATTAATAAATTGGCACAAGTGGCAATCTGTACCAAAAAAACCCCTCACAATGTGCTAAAAAAAATTACAAATCCAAGCATTCTTTTTTTGATATGCTATTCTAAAGTTCTAAACTAATTTTGCATCAAAATATTGAAACTTGCACTCAAAACTGTACTAGAATTAAGCTAACATCAATAAAAATAAATTACTGGAAAATATGCTTTCTACAACGTTTATAATCTAATCCAATTGAGATTTTGACTTCAAATTAAAATTAAAAATTAAAATTTTTTCAAAATAATATGAACATAAACAATTTAGTAAGGGAGAAAGGGGGATGTTGTATGTCATATACAGGTGAATCTCCATAGGAGTGAGTGAATAAATGAAGAAGTCATACAATGTTCAAAGGTATTATTTTTTTATACTAGATTTTTCACTTTCTATTTATGTGTCAAAATGTTTTTAGGTAAAAATACAAGACACTATTTGGGCGTCTCACATTTAGTGCCCAGTACAAAATTGAGCATCACTTAAAATTTTGCATCATAATATTGAAATTTATACCAAAGGTTAATAGAACATTGCCTTAAAAAACCCATATTTTTGTGTAATATTTAAAAATTATTCACTATTTATTATCCAATTCTCTTATTTGTCACACTTTAGATTTTAGGATCTTTAATGCTATAAAGTATCCAAAACAATGGTTTTCACTTGAAAATATAGAGAGCTTTTTCTTCCACTAGAAGAGGGGTCTATTTGTTGAAGGAATTCTAAGAAAAAACATTCTATGTCTCCACTTGGATGCCCAAAAGACTCTTTTGTACACACATTTTCAAACACTTGAAAACATTCTTCTATATATTCTTTGGTGCAATTTCATCTCCATAAAGTTGTTAAGAAAACAATGTCTTAATTATTTATTTTTGAAAATGTATTTATTATTTTCTTACAATTAAACCAATAAAACATCCATTTTTCTAATTTTTTTTGTAAATGATTGTTAGGTTAGATTTTTTATAGACCTTAATTTTAGAGAATACATTATTTGTAGTGTTCTATTAATTGTTTATATTTTATATTGTTTGCAAATGTTTGTTTGCAAAAATTGTAGTTTTACAGGTACTACTACAAATGTAAAAAAAATCAACAGGTGTTTTCATATTTTTTTTGTTTATCTACAAATTTTATATCAAAAGATTGTTTGAGTCATTTATCTTTTTGCTTTAAGCATAGTAACAAGATTGTCCATCACCTATGTACATCTAATTCCAACATTCACTATACAAAACACTTAATTGAAAAATGTGTTGATTTGGATGAAAGGAAAAAATGAAAAAGTATAGTAGTTGATGAATTGGATACATGCTTCTTAAGGTGAATGCCCTAAACACCAATATTCTCATTATTAGCATTTTTTAGCTATGATTGTTTTAAAGTTTTAATTATTTTTTCAAAGTTTTCCATTTTTATTATTAGTGTAGGAATCAAAAATAAGTTTTGCCTCAAAAAACATGTCTTTTCTACCCCAAAAATATGACAATTAATTTATCTTGAATTTACAAAGTATAAAAAAAATGACAAGTTTGGATGAATCTATTAATATGTAAAGGAAGTTGTAATAATCACTCAAAATACATTCAAAATCAATTTGAGGGGCTTGGCATGACTTTAAAAGTTTGAATCCAATATTAAAACTTGAATGACTTTGATGAGACCAATTAGCAAAATAAATGCATAAATGACAATGACTCTAGACCTGTGTTCTCAACATTATTTGTGACAACCAATTGCAAGTTTTAGCCTTTAAAACAAGATAATTTAGCAAATTATCACATGGATGTTGGAGTCTAGAAAAGCTCCCCTTCATTAATGTAAACTGTATCACAAAATATTTCAATCTTTTATCTACAACTTTGTAATGTTTTGGTATAGATTTATGCTCCAATTGCCAAGATATTGACATAATGATCAGACTAATCTGATTATGATGAATATGCTGTAAGGTAGTTTGCTCTAAATGCATCCATCTTCTTCGAACCGCTCCTATAATTAGCTTTGGAGTGGATTTTGAGGTGGTCCTTGAATCTACCACTTTAGCCATTAAGTGCATTGAGAAAAAAAAACTATTTATTGCGAGAGCCAATCATTCTCCTTGATTTCTTCACATCTCTTTACAAGTTGAAAGTGAATAGATGATAATGTCTTCTTCGTCCACCACGATGCTTTTTATTTCTATCTTTTGAATCACTACCAATGTCCCTCTCAACATGTTGATTACGAAGATCACAAGTCTCCGTACGTTCAGAAGGTGCAACGTCGTCTTTAATTTCCTCTGCCATGGGCTCTTTTCTTGGACGGTGTTCACTAATGGGTTCACCTTTGTCTTCTGGTAACAAATCACACTCTCTTTTGGAACAAAGTTCTTTTCTAAGAAAAGCATAGAAGTAGTGTCATTAGGTTATGAGCAAATTGTCTAAATATTTAAAGTGTAACAAAAAATTCTAAAACAACAATAATTTAAAACAAGATAAAACCACAATTTTAGCTTCAAGAATCCAACTCCAACTTTAAAAATCCAACTTCTTAAATAAAAAAATAAAAAAATGTGCACTTCAAACTCTTATGTCATGCACATATACTAGATCCAATCATCATCACTACCAACATGTGCCACTGTAACTAAGTTCAAAATGAGATACTCTTTTGAGAAAAGACTACAAATAAAAATGAGATACTCTGATGAGATACCAACATCTGCCACTGCAAACTCTTTATTTCAGTGTTTAATAAAAATTGCTTTGTACACTATCCGAAACAACAAATCGGAATCAACACTTTTACAAAAACTTGTTAGAAGTCTAGATTCATGTCTAATAGTACCCAAATTAACAAACGGGTGTTGGTTTTCTATTAATTTGGTCGGCACTTCCTAGTAGTGTTAATGGCAGCTACATAGAAGTAGCGGCTAGGGTTTCAAAATCCTAGTCATGTGACTTGTTCTAGTCATGCACATGACTTTTTCTAGTTATATAACTTGACATAGTTATGCAACTAATCAAATATAACTATACTAAGCAACTAAGCTATTTTAACAACCAAATTTGATCTAAAGTGGATACATGTTGACACTAAAACTCTACTAAATGTATGAAAGGAAGTTGCAAGGCCTTAAACACCTACAATTTTGGCTAAAAAAGGACATCCAAGTAGATGCATGCTATGCGACTAGGAAAATATCTATATTCTTGCATAAAATGTACGGGGATAAGAGTATTTGATAGAGGCACTATTTAAAAGCAACTTTAAAGTACAAAAATGATTATACTTTTAAAGTCTATATCCTTGTAAGAACATCCAAACAACCCTCTTTTAATTGCAATACAAGTACGCGCGTGCCTATGGTGAGCCTCAATCTTTATATGAATAATTTTGTGACTTTTTTAGGGCTTATAAAGACCCTCTATAAATCTGGCTTTTATGACAATGTTAAGAACATTTCTAAGAAATAAACAAACTTCAATACATGACATCTGTGAGCGATTTATCTATATCCTTTAGATAAAGCAAGCACAACCATGTTCTTCGTTATTGCACTTTATATCCTAAGTTGGACATTTAAGTGTTGTTCAATTGATATTCTAAGCAATGAAAAACTTTTTTCTAATGATAAATTGTAAGTGGTTCACATCTTAACTAAAACTAACACAAAGTGCAAAAGTTAGAGATTTTGGATGGTTTGGCCAATCTAGGCCAAAACTCTTTCTGACCTCCAAATCCAAATTGAAATTTTTGTTTGTTTAAGTTGTAGAACATTGTATGCCTATTCTAAAATAGTGAAAATCTTTATAATGGAATATTGTCACAACACGAAAACTCAATTAATTTTCCGTATACTAGATAGAGTAGAATAGATGGAATAGATTAGAAAATTTTAAGTTTTTGTGTTCAAGAAACGGTGATTGTCATCCAGAAAAGCTCAAGTTTCGAATACGGTTACATCCGGAAACAAGATTCCGATCCGGTTATGGTAGGGTTTCCGGAGATGGACCAGAACGTCGCCACCTACGAACTAGGGATCCGGCCTATGAGGCTAGGGGACGCGCCTCGGGAATGGAACCCTAATCATGTTCTAATCCAAGAACTTTTGGCGGCGCAGTGGGTACTTAAAGGCTTCCGCCACCCCATCCTCCTCACTTTCCTAAGTTTCTTGCTTTTGAAACTTCTTCACGCGCAAATAGTTGAGAGAAAGTTTGGTCAGAGTGCGTTTACGGATAGAGAGAGGTGAGGCCGGATTAGGAGGTAGCTTTTCGGATTCCAGATGGTGGAAAGTAGTAACCCACAATCCTCAAGGGTGTCGGTCATCGCCCGGATGGTTTGTCCGGCCATACCGAATGACCCAGAGATCCGTAAGGAGTTAGAAGAAGATCTTGGACGGATAAGATGTGTGGAACTGTTGGAGAAACCTTGGAATTTAAAGAGAGACGAACTGATTCAGGAGCTGATTGACGGAACAGCAAATCAGTATGAGCTGACCGCGAGAGGGCAGAGGAAAGGATGGACGGAAGATGTTTGGACGGAGGTGTATCAGTTCCGGAAGTTCGGGGACGGCATGGCTTCAAGGGCGGATAAGTTCGCAACGAGCAAATTTCGGAATCCGCCCCACGCGAAGGAGGGCTATGCAATCACGGACTGCATCAACAAGCGGCATAGGCGAGTATTGGAGTTTATGATTCCGATACTCTATCCGGAAAAGCCTAGCCGAGTCATCGTCACAGTAGCAAACACGATCTTCGGAAGCATGGAGGAGAGGGTGGTGCACTAGGGGAGGGTGATTGCAACAATGTCACAAAATTGGCGGACCACGTTGCCAAGGCCAAATACAACCCTATCTGCCCATACCTGTTTCAGCTGTACCATCATGGAGATGTGTTGACGCCAGATGAGACTCTTGTCTACGAGACCGGATGTGAAATTCTGAAGTACAAACTGATGAACGAGGTCCAAGAGAATGCTCCGGCATCGAAAGAAGAAGAGGAGGAACTAGAAGAGGACCGACTCAAACGGAGAGGAACCAAGAAGAAGTCCACGAATCCAGGTCAAGGGGGAAGCGGTCCGAGGTGGATCCGGTGGAGCCAAACCGGGTTCCAGATGAAGAGAGGCCATCCGGCCAGGAGTTCTTCGACGTTGGAGACCAGTGGATGGGGCAAGCGCGACTCCTGCATGAGAGGACAATCGAATTCATCCGGGAGGTTGGTGAAGAACTGAAGGTTCCGCCCGGGGGGATTATAGATGAAATTCGACGAAGGCGGATTTGGAAACGATCCGCCAGAAGGACGAAGAGATCCGGAATTTGGAGAAGGCCCGGGACGAATTTTCAGCTCGGACCAGTTGGATAGAAGGGGAATGCTCCTTGGCTCGATAGAACGAGAAGGATGCCCTTCACGTGGTCTGGAGTTTACGGTCTCTTGTGACCCAACCGGCCGATTTGGTAAACAAGGCGACATTATACGATGTACAGTTGGCGACAGACGGGCACATAACTTGGTCGAAGGTGGTTATGATTCTCATGGATTTCTAAGCCCGGATGGAGAGGATGCTGAAGGAGATGCAATCCTTGGTGGCTTGGGTGGATCCGGAACAGGCAATGAATTTTTCGTCCTTTCCGGATCTATCCACCAACCCGTATTTTTAGACCTCTGTGAAGCAGCTGAGTGAAAGTTCCATCCAATCGCGACCAGAGGGACTAGGGTCATTACTAAAATCGCACGAAGTTCCACAGGGATGGCTGGCATAGCGAAGCCAGATCACAGGGAAAGTTCCGGCCTAAGGGCAAAATCTCCCGACTCAGATGGAAATTCCAGTTCAGGTGAAAACCCTTGCGCAAGCGTAGATCGAAACTTCCGAATCTGTCAACTCGACTCAGTCAATCCTGCAAAACAACCTCCTCAAACGAATGGGGGCAATGGCCAATCCGGCTCGGACCAGTCCATAAGATTTCCTCCACATGTAGGAGGTGGATGCACCGGAAGAAAAGACATGGGAGGAGAGAGAAGCCCCCATTGACCTAGACAAGTTGGACGAAGTGAATGAGATTGTGGATTCGGAAAAGGAGGACTTCGAATCCGGATCCATATCAGAGACGAAAACGGACGAAGACCTTCTGCCTCCTCCTAGGAAGATTCAGACCTGAGCATCGGTCTGGTTGACTCCTGGCAAGCCAAGTCCGAAGGAAGCTACAAATCAAGGTGGCAATAGTTTGAAGAAGACACGCCACGAGAAGTAGATAGAAATTTTACGAGGAATTTTAGTAGTAGTTTTACGGATTTTGTAATTTTCCGGAACGGATTTTCCGTATGTGGGCCCGTTTCCGGATTTTTAGGGATAGCTTGAATTGGCGCTCTGGATATTTCGGATGCGTCAGTGGTTGGTTACCGGGATTTTTGGCCCCCTTTTTCCTTTTTGTTTTAGTTTTAAATGGTGGGCAGGTCTGTTGCTCATTCATTCCATCCTTGTGAGCTTTCATGTTTGCATTTCATTGTTTCCTTACTTTAATCTGAGCCACCAAGTGGGCTTTTCACGCTCTAAGTATTGTACGAGGGCTTGGGTTGTGTGTTTGTGTGTTTATAAGGTGTAAGGAGGAACCGGGAAGGAGGAATCCGGATTCATGTTGTTTGAAGTGAGACAGTAAGGGAGGATCTGTGATGGAGCTAGGTCGGATCTATAGGACTTGAGCATTTAGAGTCTTTAAACTACTGGAACGGTAATCCGATTGGAGTACTGAGGATGAGGTTCCGGAACTAAGAGTGGTTCCATGCAGAGTTAGCGGCTGCCAAGGAGAAAACCCCCACTTACCGGAAGATCTGCCAACTGTAGTGTTAGACTACATCCTCGTAGATTTTTCCTTGTGTTGAATCTGGATAAATTTGTATTTGTTGTTGTAGTGGAGAGGAGTGACCGGATTCTGCGTGACCTTCTTCCCGGATAGACCATCCGGAAAGTTGTGAGGAGAAGGAACCCCCCTTCGTCGCAATATTTAGATTTGATTGATTGTCTTGGGTTGTTTTGTAGAAACTAGAGTGCATGATTTATAAGTGGTGGAGTCCCTGCCCCTTTAAAGAACAAAAGCGGACCCCCTGAAGATAAAACATGGGTATAACAAATCAAAAAGTGTTTTATCCGGATTCCGGAAGTGGATGGATCCGGATCAAATTCAGAAAGAAGTGATATATGGAAGAGGGAAAAGAGGTTTTGTGTTTCCTTGGGGTGTTTCTGAAATAATCCGAATAATCCAAACTCATAGCAACATAGTAGAGTCTCCTGGGACGATATTCCGTGTCATCTAACCACAATTGTGTGTTAAAGGTGCTTACACCTAGACTACGCGTACGACAAATATGTTTAGCAAAAAAAATTGGTGGATGAAATTTTGTCTCTAATTCATCCTTCAAGACTTTTTCTTCTAATCTATAAGTCTAAATTAAATTTTACTTTGAAGATTGGATTCTAAATGTCACCTAAATTTTAAGGTTATTTATGATTTGAATTGGATAAATTTTGATAACTTTTAAATCCAAAATTAATGCTCTTGAGTCTTGACTATACAATTTTATTATATGCTGTCTTCTTTAATTTTCATCTATTTTTCAAAGTGTAATATGTTATTAGAGTTTTTTTCCTCTCCAATTTCTTCCTAAGTTTATATTTGATATTTAATCTATTAAACATGGGTATAACAAATTTATTTTTAATTGTCTCCTATTGTTAATTGCTTATTTCCATTCTACTTTCCTTTTAAATCCTATAAAAATTTTAAATATATTAATTAAAATATAAACATATGCCATCTCAAATATTAAACTTCAATTTAATAATAGACATATTAGATAGTAGAATTTTTTTCAATCTAGTTGATTGGCCAAGCCAAACAAGGCCACTGCGGTTTTGGAAAAAGGACGCTATAGTCCTAATTTAGCAATTCCAAATGAAACATTATCTCCTAAAATTTTCAAAAACATAAAATTCATAAAAATTTGACACTGTTAGTAAAAGTTATGACTGGATGAAGTTTAGCCTTTGGATGACAACAAATCTTCATCCATCATTTTCTATTAACTTCTAATTTTAATTCGACTTGGAATTTTTTTGTTAATCTAAGGTACTAAACTTCTATTTAATTACTAAATTTGGACTTAGATGGACTAAATTTTCTTAGATTTATCCATTCTTCATTCTAAACTTCATCCCACCTTATCTCCTTGGTTTTTAATTGGTTTTCAAAGTTTGAATTAATTCTAAACTACTATTATAACTCTATTTTATAGATTCTAAATTTAAAATTCTTCCTTGGTTTGTCTTTAAAAGGTTTTGATTGTCCTTTCTTTATTAGTAAAGATGCTGAATTACTTTGAATCAGTTATTAGTTTTTAGTTTTAGGTATTTGTCCCTTCAGATTTTGGTTTTGCCTGTCCAAACTGCTAAATCACTTAAAGATTGGACCTTTCTAGTGGAAGTTATACATGGATGAAGTTTGACTGCTAATTAGTACTCCAAACTTCATCCACTATTTCCTATGAACTTACAATTCTTTTGATGTTTATATTTTTTGTACTTCTTAGGTTATTAATCTTGTTCTTTTTTGATGAAATTGACTAATTTTCCTCCAATTTATCCCCTAAACTTCACTTGCTTATATCTTACTTGTTTTAGACCTAATTCCTAAGTGTTTTATGTTTTTGGAATCCTCTAGACCTATTCTATAAGTTTTCAAAACTCAACTTGAATATAAATCTAATCTTAATGGTCTGAATCTAACTTATATCAAAATTACTAATTAAGAAAATTATAGCAAAGGTAAAAGATTTAGTAATTCATCTAGGAAAGCACTTCATTTACAAGGTGATCAAAGATGCCTTCAAATCCATCTTCATTAGGCATTATTTGCCTCTTTCTAAATTTCGCTCACTACTTAATGTTTGTGAAATTTGATATAAATTGTGAAGTAAAATTTCAAACTACTTCTTATTTAATGCCAAATTTGCCACAATAAATTGGGTAACTTCAATCCTATAGAAAAAGAAGGGTAAAATGTGTTGATAAATGCCAAACTACAATCATGGCCCTGTACACTGCAGCCATAATGTTTCCTAAACCTCAATTCATCCATCACAATTCATGAAGAGCTTATACATACAAAAATTGAATACATAAATATATATTCAAAATTCCAAACTCAAAATTGACTTTCTTGCACACGAGCCTCCAAAATGAAAAGGCCAAGGAACTAAGAACCTTCTTTAAAGAAAGGCCACATAACCAATGGTCCAAAAAAAACCCAAAAAACAAGCTAGGTTTCATTATCTTCTTAAGAGATCCATGATTTAATAATGTCAATTATCAAACTTCATTATTGCATTTTAATTAATGCAATTTGGATTAATTAATTAAACTTAATATAAAAATTTATTAATTTCAGTGACAATATATAGATAAAATAGATGTATAGGTAACAAAGGCTCCAAATCTTTCAACAATATTAGTGACTTTCAATTGAAGGTTTTGACATTTGGAGACTTTTGAGACAGAAATTTTCATACATTATCATATAGATATTAGAGTTTGAAAAAAACTTTTCCTCATTCATATAAATTTTATGGCAAAATATTTCAATGTTATTTTATCTTGAATTTGTAGTTTTTAGGACTTAATTAAGGAAAAAGAATCCAAACTCATCATAGATCAAAGGACCAACTCAAATGGTGTATGGAAGTCTAACTTGACCCAAAATCACAAATTTGAAGAGAAGGACAAAAAGAAACACAATATAAACACAATTTGATAAATTATATGCTACATGCTATATAAAAAAATCACATTCCAAATAGCAAATTAATAGTTGCAACAAATCCAAACTTGAAATAGATGAAAGGATAAACCAAAATAATGTCAAAATTTTTGTTGCTTGAATTCTAAATTTCAAATTGTGTACTTCAAATTATCAACCTTAAAAATGAACCTTATTCATGTCAATGCAAAGTTTTGATATATTTCAACAATTTTTTAAAATTATAACCTTCTAAATTCAAACTAGATGTTTTATGGATCAAATGACAAACACAAAAAGATTGCTTATAGATTGAACTTAGATTATTATGTTTTGATCATGAGGATGATAATCTCTAAAGGAATTATTAAAGAGTCTAATTTGTTTCTTGGAAAACTCGGATAGACTATTGACTTTATAATTTTAAGACTTTGCATGAATTTATTATGATGAATTCACGTTCTTACAATAAATACTGCAAATTTAAAATAAAAAAAATTATAATGTCAAAGTGAGAAGTTAATAGTTTATTCTAAATTTTTTTATTTTTTATTTTTTATTTTTTATTTTTTATAGATTGATAATTATACAACAACATTTGAACCATTCAATTCCAAAGAGTGAGATGAAAGTTGTAAGGATTCTTATTTGGTAGGCATTGTAGGTAAAGAAAACATATTAATTTTTTTTAATTTCCGTTTTTTAAATTTCAAAATATAAACAAAAACAAAATGATGTATGTTGCTTATCAGAGCATTTTCACCATTGGGATATACAATTTTTAGTTTCTTGTCAAAATTGTTAGCAATTGAGTTTTTTCTTAAAGTATTACCTTCCACTTTATAAAATTTTCAAAGAGGAATGTGAAAGTAATTTTTGCTAGATTTTAATAAATGTATTTTCAACCCATTAACCAATATATTGATTAAAATACAAAAATTATGAGATACACAAAAGAATTCTAAAAATGTTAAAAGTCTTTAGAAAAGATAGAGTCATAGGGAAACCTATTTGGAAGAGTTTAGGCACAATCATCAAAATTAACTTGCAATTACTTGGAATTTTCACTCTATAATTTTGGGAGGATGAATTTAACTAGATTAACTAAAAGATTTAGTCTACAATTGGATTTGTTAGATAACAAACATTGATGAAGATTTAGCCTTGCTTTAGAAATAAAATTTGGACACACTCTTGGACCTCATTTCTAAGTGTCTTTAACAATAAAAAAAATAAAGATTTGCAATAAATATCCTTGCAAAAAAATTTGAATAAAATATTATAAACATTCAATTTTAAATTTGATTAATTGATACTACAACAAGACTTTCAAGAGTATCAAATTGAAAAAAATAATAAAAAATAATAACTTGGTAAGGTTTTGTTTAACTTCAAAGTTTCAAATGTCAACATCAAAATATAGTGCCTTGGGCATTTAGGAGATAAGCTTATTAGGATTTTCCTTGGAATTTTCTAATAAACCTATAATCAATATAGTGCCCAGGGCATTTAAGGGTTAAACATAACTTTCCACCTTCTTGAAGTTTTAAAACGTTTATGGATAAACTTTCTAAAAGTTTAATAGATTTAACCATCAAAAAATCTTTCTAGTCATTAATTTTTCATGATTCTAAAGATTTTTCTACAATATTTATAGATTAAGATCTATATTAAGAGTTCTTCTTGCTTATCTAAAGAAATATGATCAAACAATCTTCTCATGCATTTTTTTAGGCATAATTCCTAATATACCTCTTTATGAAGGGGTATAGAATAAAGATTAAGAATTACTTAGGGTCATGGATTAAGGGTCAAAGAGTCAAAGGAACTTTCTAGTCATTCACAATGAATGATTCTAAAAAATTTCGTTAATATCTATAAACTTAAACCCGTGGCAAAAGTCCTTCTTACGTACCTACAAGCTAGAGTATTAAATGATCTTTGTAAGTAATTTCATTTGCATATATATATTATCTCTGCCTAATTAAAAAAATTAAAAAATTAATGGACAAACAAGCAAAAGAACTTTTAAGTGATTTGCGAAGATTTCTCTGGATATCTACAGACTTTCTTTTCGCTTGTCTATAAGGGCACCAAAAGATCTTCATTGAGATCTTTTCAACCACTTTCTCTTCTCGCGTTACGCCTACGCATAAGGTTAATTAATACCAACCACTTCACCTCTCACCTACCATTTCATCCCAACATCCAAGTGCTACAAGAGCTCATTACACGTTAAAAGGAGTTATTTTTGGATGAAAAAGTGGCAAATCCAACGGAAAAGAGGTTTTCTATAGTTCTCACATGGGAAAACTATTTAATAGGGAGGCAAAGTGAGCGGCGAACCATTGCATTACAAACACTTGCTCCCCCCGAGAGTTTCACTCTTCTCTGCTACGACTCTTGCTCTTGCTCGCGTTTGAACGCAAACTCTGCGCACCTGCTTTGTGTAAGCACCTGCTTTGTGTAAGCAAGCTAAGCTCCTCTCTCCATAGCTTATGATCCAGGCTTTTCTTTGCATAGTTGCATCTTCAAGCTCTTGCATGCATGACTTGCGGTAACGATTGCTACACTTTCGATTTGCGTGGCTTCTGTTGACCGTACCTGATGAGCTAGCTCTGTAGCACGTAATCGAGTTCAGTACATCAGTATGTTTGGATCGAGTATAGTTTCGGAATGTGCAAGCTTTGTCCATGGCGTCCGACCAGCCATAGCTTCATCATCCGTCAACTCCACAGCGAAGTAACACTTAGATTGTTTGCCAATTAATCAGTTATTGGTCACCCCGTTTGCTGAAGTATGCGAGGGTCACGCAGATGTTCACCCCAAACGCTAGCCAGGTTCCCAATCAGCTTCGGTCACTTATGTCAAAAGCACAGTAGTTTGTGCAATAATAGGAATTGAAGAACAAGATGAAACACCTTTAGATGTTTACTATGGCTAGTTTCTTATACACGGTAGTTCCAACCCTGCAACCACAGAACTTTTCCGTAGAAATTAGGCGGATTTCGATGACGGACACAGGTGAAGAGTTTGTGGTTGTGGAGTTAGGGAAGGGGACCATTTGAAGCAGGTTGCTTCATACGCATTGTGTTGTTGGGATTTCCATGGACTTGGAAAGTCGTGTTGATTTAACTACTGAGGCATTCCTTCTGTGTGATGTATTGCAGGTAGGTCACCATGGATCGGGAAGCTATGGAATTCGAGGATGAGGAACTTTCCGTTCTCGAAACTGTAAGGCTTCTGCTCTCTATTCAATCTCGTGTATCAGCTCTTCCTTCCGCTGCATCACGACGCCCAAGGACGCGGACTCGGATCCGTTCCAGGCCCTCTCGACTGTCACGACCCTACCCCCCACCCGCCCCCGCCCCGGCCCCCGTGGGACTTCTAGCCCCCAGGCTTGAAGGCGTCATCGATATCGCAGCCATGGACGTGGTGAAATTCTGGTCGGCATACTGGGTTTGGTTTGTACTGAGCGGCCTTGCCAAGTATCCTGTTCCACCATGCGACTTCAACCCCAGCGAATAGGACGGATTCAGGGGCTCACGAGCTAGCTCACCGTGCCAAACGCTTTTTCGAGAGCCAGCGTCTGTTTGTTGTGCAAGCGTGGAGAGTGGAGACAGAGTTGTAGCCCATAGTATGAGCAGTCGAGCTTCTGCATGCCATTTGGTTGTTCGATCATGTTGAGGGTTCGGCCGGTTTCTGAGTGGGCAAGTTTGCATTGGATCCCGAGGCTTGGCTCTTGACTAGTTCGGTAGTTTGTGAGTTTGGTTTTTGTCGTCCTGGACGTCTTCAGTTGTTTTCGCTTGATGGTAATATTTATATTTCGATATCCGATCTTGCACATGATCGATCGATTGGAAAACTGAAGCAATTGCACGTGTTATTCCGAAGCGTCCACTCTCTTTGAATTGGTTCCTTGCGCTCAGGCTGCTTGTCCTGGAATCTGGAAAATGTAACGTGACTTCGAGACCATGATTTTGTTTGGGATTTCGACGATTGTGTTAATGTTTACCAGCCTGCATTTCGCACTTGACCTAAACGTACTTACAGATGGTTTGCAAAATTTCTTGACAAGAATTACGGTAGTCATTTGCACCAATAATTAAGGTATTCATTTGTTTTTGTGGCAAGGTGATGAAGGTGTGATGAGACGTTGTGGGTTTTACTTGAAGCATTTATCATTTTCATGCATCTTTGTACGTCGTATTTTCTTTTGGAGATGTCACCCTTTTCATCTAAAATAACTCATTTTTTCATCTAGTATTCTCTTATAGCACTTGGATGTTGGAATAAGTTTTGAAAAAGTCAATATTGATTTTGTAAGTTTGCATGATGCATTCTTGCAATGTGAATGAATACATGAGAAGATCTTCTGATACTTTTGTAAATGTGTGGAAATAACTTTTGACATAACTCTTAGTTTGTGGATGTCATAAGAAAAAAGTCTTCAGAACCATTGCAAATGACTAAGAAGAACATTTAAATTGCTTGTTCAATGACAAATTAAATCTTTGATTCTTTTACCTATATGAGAGTCCTTACTCTTTTGACGCTTGACCTTGAATGGATAGTTTACAATAGAAAAATGCCTCATAAGATCCTTTGATAATTGATAATCTTGAAAATCATTGAAGAGAACTTTAACATCGATAATCATGCATTTATCATACTCAAAGTTCTTTTATTTTGCATTAGTCTAGAATCAAACTAAAATTTTGGTTTGAAAAGTAATTTTTGACTTGAATAAATATACATTTAGTTTCTGCTAGTAATTTTTGTTAGAAAATTTCACTCATTTTGACATTTAAAAAATATAGTATTGGTAGTAAAACTTTTAATTTTTTTAATTTTTAATTTTTAGTCTTTAATTTAATTATTTAGCAAAAGGTTATAGTACTTCTATAAACTCCTCCTCCTCTTGGCACAAAATTAAATCAATAGGCCATTAGAGAAAAAGTCAAGCCTCTAAAGAGCCGCTCCACAACCCTAAAAAGATCCCCACAATTATATTTAATATGGCTTAAGAATTAGTTTTTCTCCTATAGCCGCTCACCTTACATTGCAATGTCGGATCCTTGTCAATGGTTCAAAGTCCAAATCCAAGGTGTTAAGTAATCAAAGTTAAGATACTCTAATTCACCTGAACCCTAATTATTAAATACCTTTTATTCAAACTAAGTTATGGAAAGTAAAGCAAATGTCCTAAATAGTCCAATGACCATCTACCATCAAAATATTATTTGATGGCAATGTTAAAGACTTAATTTATTGACATTTGGTGTGAATGAAGGATAAAGAGCTAGGGTTATTTTTGTAGAAAAATCAATTGTCCATCATGAATCCTCAAAGGGTGTGAGATATTTGAAGATGAGAGCTTGAGCGCTCATTGTCTAAATATAAGGATTGTGTTCAATGTAGAATTTTAGACCTCATTTAAGCATAGTAGAGTTATTTTTTTCAAAAAACTTAAACAAGAAAAAATTGTAATCAAGTTATTTTTCATCTCCAAAAATACGTTTGAGGTTTAGAGCCTATAATAAAAAGTTATGGACAAAATTCTAAGAGGGGTTGGAAAGGACAATTTCTTTGACATTTTCAAATACCCTCTTGGAATTTTGTCTATAACTTTTTATTAGAGTCTCTAAACCTCAAATAGATTGTTGGAGATGAAAACTAGATTTATTTCTCAATTATTTTTGTTCAATTTTAAAATAAAAAAATCATCTTACTATGACTAAATGAGGTCTGAAATTCTACATTGAACATAATTTTGGCTTTTAACTTAATTATGAGCGATTGTGCTCCTATTAATTCTAATTTTACATATCCCATATGGATTGTTTTACAAACTTCTATCCCACTTGTTTAAATAGCTTCTCTTCTCAATTTAGGACATCCTAAACAAAGTGGCTCTTGGAATTAGATGGAGCACATTATAGTTTTCTAATTTTTTGGCAACAAGCTTCAAAAGCCATCTCATTTGTTTCATTTGCCAAATTATCACCTTGTACTCCCATGCATGATTATTAAACATACCTTTGCTACATGTTCATGACTGAGTCTTGACATTTTTGAAAATTTACACAAAGTGACAATGCAAATTTGCTATATTTAATAGGCTGCCTATTCCACTATTAATAGACTTGTCATGTTACTTTTGGGTGGCCCTTTGGAGGCTTGGTTTTTCTCTGATGCATTACTTCTTATAAAAATCCCACATACGCACCTAAAGGCCAATGAAGTAAATTGAAATTAAGCATCCCAACATCATGTATAAACTTTCGTTTTACTTTCAGAAATCAAATGAAGACTTTGGGTCAAGTGAGCTCAAAGAAATAGTTTAAAAGTAGGTATCTTTTTAACTTTTCTAATCCATAAAGAGGGAATCTATTCTATATTTATAATGTACGTTGTAAGATCATAGTAGGAAAGGAGACACTGAGAAGAATGAAATGCTCTAATTTTAATATATCAATCATGTTGATAGTTTTGTGCATTGAAAAGTTGCATTAACAACTTATAATGAGAATTTTTTTTCAAACAGAGTGGAGCAATCAAGATCCTCCAAGTTTTTTAAATGATGTTGTAGATGTTTATTATTGGTGGATGACCGAGAACCCTTTTATATAGAATAGAAAAATAAATGTTTTATCTTTTGGAATTTTATGTAGAAAAAGGAGGTCTTGCATAGTAGTTTGATCTCCAATGAGTGCTTTTGGATTTTTTTAAGCAAATAGTCACCGGACACCTTAAAGGATGAGTTCTATACTTCCTTGGACCCCTAAAACTTTTAAACTATGTTTTCATCCAAAACACTCCAAAAATGCCATTTTTAGTTGAAGTACCAAATTTTAGGAAAAACAACAACATTTTTGGACTTATGTAACCGTAGGAGCTTGTAGTACATTGGTTTGAAAAAATGTAGACAGATTTTTAGAAACTTCCACTATGTGAATTGCAAGATATTAGCATGTGAATTGACAAAAAATCCTTTTTTTAGGCTTGCAAATAACTAGGCGCTTGCACTTTACAAGGTCACATTTTAATGGAAAAATATCTGAAATGGTGGTTATTCTTTGGATTCATTCTTCAAGGCAAGTTGGCTACATGCTTGAAAATTTTCAGATTATTTGGAATTGTACAACATACAGGAAAAAAATACTAAGTAAGTTAAAAAGAAATACTGAGTAAAAAAAATTAGAGAATGGTTCAAAATACTAAATTGTCAAGAATATTTTTATGGAACTGAAAAATGCCAATCCCACGGTTGAGTTAAATAAAGAACTACAAAGTTTATTTTAGAGTTGAGATTCTATAACTACCGGCAAACTAAAATTCCTCGTACCTTTCATCTCATTAATTAAAATGGAATGATTCTAAGCTTTCCACCATATATAATCTAGAAAACCAATTTCAATTTTTTATTTCTCAAAAAAGTGATTTCCAAAGAATTTTTTGAGTAGCCCAAAGATCTATGAAAATTATATATCCTATAATAACTTGTTGCCTATGTAGTCAAATGTTATGAAATTTTTTGGACCTTAAAGCTATTCCTTGGGCACATCTTCTATAAAAATTTCAAAGAAATTTTTTTTTTCATTCGTAGTGAGCTTCCCAAGCTCGCTATGCTGCCAGAAAATGGTGTTTGGTCCTTTAGAGATTTTAAAAGGTTTAATTATCTTTTGAAAAGATTTATGATTTAATAATATTAATTATCATACTTTGCTATAATTGCATTCACCACATTCAACTATTAGCGCTTTAAAAATTGTGTATTAGTATTGATGACCATTCACCACTTAATTATTTACTTTAATGGAGCATTCAATGGTTAATAGAAATTTAGGTAGCCCATGTATTGCTAGAATTAAACTCATTGATTGCTCATAGATTACTCTCATTGAGCTGAAATTAAACACTACCGTAGCAAAAGGTCACCTTTGGCAAAAGATAATTAAAAATTTCACTGCCAAATAATTTTGAAACTTAACAAGTCACCTTGCCAAATTTAAAGAAAATTGATTGTAAAGAAAGCCAAAATGTTGGAAATTATATCAATCCAACTATATATTAACACAACTCCATTTAGCAATAGGTAGAGAATTTGTTTTTATAATGAAATGCATTCTCTATCATAAATCCCCATAGAGTATGGAACAATTTGAAAGTGAGAGCTTGACCACTCATTGTCAAAATGCAAGAATTGTGTTCAATAAAGAACTTTAAACCTCATTTTAACATAGTAGATTAACTTTTCTCACAAAACTTTGATCAAATAAAAGTTGTTTTACCTCCCACAACCCAACTAATATAAAGAGATTGTGTATACATGCTTCTTTACAACAAAAGTGACCATCAAATCTATGAGAGTTGGTTGCCAAATAAATTTAAATTACTTGATTTTAATGTTAAATTTTGAAGACATTATATTTTAAAGTGCCAAAGTTCATTTTGGACTTGAATTAATTATTTGGCAAACAAGTGCCAAAGGTGCCCTTTGGATACAACAATAGTATGGACATGGACATGGACAAGTATTTGCAACTTTAATCACATTGTAATTCTTGGAAAACTTGCTATGCATCAAAACTACCTAGAACTCTATCATGAAAAATAATTGGTAGAATTAAATTTTAATAGAAATTAAAAATTTCATATTTCAAATTTTCATGTTTATTATGCAACAAGAAGTGGAACGCATACTACTACTAGTTAGAATTGATTTTGTATAAATAAGGAACTGGAATTTGGGTCATTGCAAGAAAGACAGGTCCTATTTCAAGTTACAATGAGGGCGTACCTTTCTGTCATTCTCTATATCTTTTGAAGCATAAACCTCACAAACTTGAAATTTTTATTAAAGATTTCTAACTTGATGGTAATCAGATCCCTTTTTTTTAAATTAAAAAAAAAATCATTTTATATTTTATTTTATTTTATTTTATTTGTTAATTTGTCATACTAAGGGATTTAGGTTTTCTTATGACGTTAGAAATCTCCAAATTTAATGATTTGGAGCTGAAAATTTCACGATCTATTTGCATAATAAAAAAAAATATTACCAAAGGAAATCTAAAATATATTATTCTGTATCCTCCACATGATTGCAAATAGCACTTCCATTGCGTGCAATTTCTCAATAGCAAAAATGGTGCTAGAATCAATCTTTTGGTAAAATCTCATCATTATCAATTCGTTACAAATAGAAAAGTTTTAGTTTTAAGAGAAATTGCTTCTCATATATTTTTACAAATTAAAATGTAAAACTATAGTGACAATACCTATTTTCATGAGATTTTGCACTTCTTTATTTCTTTTGCTTAGCAAATTTTTCTATGCTTTTTCTTTCTAGCTTACCTTTTTCATAAAGGTATACACATTAAACATATTTTCACATTTAAGAAAAAAAATCTAATTTTAAAATGATCCCGCCCCCCAAAAAAAAAAATGATTACTATGCAAAACACTACGCTTTTTGAACGATCTTTCTTGCAATGACCCATTTGTTAGTTAGAAATATAAATCCTAGCTCTTCTCATAATTACTTTATTACAACATCATATCATAAGTTAAGAAATTTGAAGTATTTTGCTTATTTTGCTCTTCTTAACCTTTAAAGGACCATTGTCCTCTCCGGGGACAAAATGGATTTTGGGCAAGTTCCTATGAGTCTATGACCTCAATTTTTAGTGAATTTTTTTGAAACTCTTACATAAAATAGAAAAACTTCTTAGCTCTATCAAAATACAGTTTTTATTTCAATCATTTCCTGGGAATAAAAGTTATGCCATCTTAAACATAATTTTCATGTAGTTGGGCAAAAAAAGAAATTCACAAAAAAATTAAATTATTTTCATGTTAATTTTAAATTTATTTATTTATTTTTATGGATCATAGTTTTGTCTACATGTGAAGCTTTGATTTATTCTATTTGAATTAGTGATGCAAAAGTTAATATGAACAATATTGTTTTTTGGGCGATCTAAGTATCTTCTTGAAAAAATTACTTAGAAGATTCATTTCTGAATGCAATTTTCAGACTTAAAGAAAAATGTTTGAAAAAGTTAACTTGACTTGCTAGAACATTCTCAACATCAAGATTATTTTGTTTCAATCACATCTTAGAGCTATTAACAATTTAGTTATTCTTTCAATATTTGGGCCTACTTCTATTAAATAAATTTTTAAATATTGAAAAGCAAGCGTTTCTTTCTTGAAACTTGTATCCTACACTTTCAACTCAATTCTTCAACAAGTTTTTAAAAAAAAAATTCAAATTCCATAGTATAAAAAATATCCACAAATGGCGGTAAAAGTCAACCGAAATTATAGACCAGTGTTCAAATTTTTTGTATTCAACTTTGAATGCTAAAATCTTCCAATCTATGCCGTCAAACTTCATAAAATTTTTACCACATTATCTTAGACAAGCAAAGACCAAGTTACGGTTATTAACTAAAATAAATTTTTGTTTATAATTTCCTAGAGCACTACGGTATTGGCAGTCTTGCACATATATTGATACCCTACTTGTCTATTCTTGTACCCTAGAGGATCTCATAACGGTGTCACAGTCACTTCACTGCACGGGACTACGAACAGGAGGAAAGGCCCAAGTGATGCACGGGAAAACAAATTTTTCTTTTACTCACCCTCTGAATTCGAGACCAATACCGAATCCCAGTAAGAGAGGAAACATACACTGACCGGGCAGGGTTCCTTGCGGTCTTACCTTAATTCTTGTGAAGAAATTTTGCAAACCATCTGTCAGTACGTTTGGGTCAAGACCAAAATGCAGGCCGGTAAACATTAACACAATCGTCGAAATCCCAAACAAAATCATGGTGTCGAAGTCACGTTACATTCAGGACAAGCAGCCTGCTCGCAAGGAACCAATTCTAACAGAATGGAGGCCTCGGAAATAGCACGTACGTGCGTGCAATTGCTTCAGTTCTTCCAATCGATCGATCATGCATGTGCAAGATCGGAAATCGAAATATATATATATTATCATCAAGCGAAGACAAGACGTGCAGGACGACAAGAACCAAACTCACAAACTACCGAACTAGTCAAGAGCCAAGCCTAGGGATCCAATGCAAACTAGCCGACTCAGAAACCGGCCGAACCCTCAGCATGATCGAACATGACATGCAGGGGATCGACTGCTTAAACTGCGAGCTACAACTCTGTCTCCACGCTTGCACAACAAACAGACGCTGGCTCTCGAACTCGAAGAAGCGTTTGGCACGGTGAGCTAGCCCGTGAGCTCCTATTCGCTGGGGTCGAACTCGCGAAGTGGAAGAGGATACATGGGAAGGCCGCTCATTACCATCCAAACCCAATAATCCGACCAGAACTTCTCTTCGCTCGGCCAGGTCCTTGGCTGCTGCTCTTGGCTGCGTCTGGCTTCTGGTGTCTGGCCTTGGTCCACGTCCACGGCTGCGATATCGATGAGGTCTTCAAGCCCGGGGGCTAGAAGTCCCACGGGGGCGGAAGCGGGGGGCGGGTAGGGTCGTGACAATCGAGAGGGCCTGGAACGGATCCGAGTCCGCGTCCTTCGGCGTCGTGATGCAGCGGAAGGAAGAGCTGGAGAACGACGTCGAAGAGAAAGCAGCACAAGCCTTAAAAACTCGCCACGGGATTCGAGTTCGGAAAGTTCCTCATGCTCGAATTGCATGGCTTCCCGATCCATGGTGACCTACCTGCAATACATCACACAGAAGGAATGCCTAGCTCAGTAGTTAAATCAACACGACTTTCCAAGTCCATGGAAATCCCAACAACACAATGCATATGAAACAACCCGCATCAAATGGTCCCCTTCCCTAACTCCACAACCACAAACTCTTCACCTGTGTCCGTCATCGAAATGCGCCTAATTTCTACGGAAAAGTTCTGTGGTTGCAGGGTTGAAACTACCGTGTATAAGAAACTAGCCATAGACTTAAACATCTAAGGGCAATTTCGTTAAAATGGCGGTATTCCATGTGCCATTTTCAGAGTGCCCACTCTAAACCATAGAAGCGACATCTAGGACAAAGATAGATTTTCAAAGATCTAGGATTGTTGTAGATTTCAGAAATATATGAATGTTATAGATTTTAGACTGAAAATTTTGAAAAATCTAGGACTTTTATAGATTTCATATATCTAGGAATGATATAGATGTCAGAAATCTAAAGTAGATGTAGATTTCAGACCATTTCAGAGTGCACGGTCTGAACAGTTAAAAGTGCCAAACTAACGGAATACCGCCATTTTAACGAAATTGCCCATATCTAAAGTTGTTTCGTCTTGTTCTTCAATTCCTACTATTGCACAAACTACTGTGCTTTTGACATGAGTGACCGAAGCTGATTGGGAACCTGGCTAGCGTTTGGGGTGAACATCTGCGTGACCCTCGCATACTTCAGCAAATGGGGTGACCAACAGTAATTGACTACTGTAGTTGGAAAACAGTCTAAGGACTACTTCGCTGAGCAGTTGACGGATGATGAAGCTATGGCTGGTCGCACGCCATGGACAAAGCTTGCACTTTCCGAAACTATACTCGATTCAAACTGAACTCCATTACGTGCTACAAAGCTAGCTCATCAGGTACGATCAACAGAAGCCACGCAAATCGCAAGTGTAGCAATCGGTACCGCAAGGCATGCATGCAAGAGCTTGAAGATGCAAGTATGGAAAGAAATGTCTGGATCACAAGCAATGGAGAGAGGAGCTGAGCTTGCTTACACAAAGCAGGTGCGCAGAGTGTGCGTTCAAACGCGAGCAATAGCAAGAGCCGCAACAAACAAGAGTGAAACTCTCGGGAGGAAGTGTCCGGAATGCAGTTGGTTCGCCGCTCCCTAGGCCTCCCTCTTATATAATGTTCCCTCGTGAGAATTACAGTATAATTCTTTTCCGTTGGATTTGCCACTTTTTCATCCAAAATAACTCCTTTTAACGTGTAATGAGCTTTTGTAGCACTTGGATGTTGGGATGAAATGGTAGGTGAGAGGTGAAGTGGTTGGTATTAATTAACCTTATGTGTAGGCGTGACGCAAGAAGAGAAAGTGCTTGAAAAGATGTCGGAGAAGATCCTTTGATACTCTTGAGAAAAAGAACGTCTTGCACAGGTCTTTGTCTGTAGATGTCTGAAGAAATCTTCTCAAATCACGAAATCTTTTTTTGGATTGTTTGACCCTAAACCGTTTTGATCCCTTGACCCTAGATAGAGAAATTGTTTACAAAAGTGTATTGAGTGAAAATGATCATTGCGAAGATTGTTTAATACTCTAATATAAAGATATGTGAGCACAGGTCTAAATTTATATATACTAGTGAAAAGTGAAAACCTTTAGAATCATTCATTGTAAATGAATAGAAAGTTTCTTCAACTCTTTAAATTTTAATTCATAATTTTAAGTAACTCTTAATTTTTAATCCATATCCCTTCATAGAGAGGTCTATTAGAAAGTATACTTAAAAAAATGTGTGAGAAGATTGTTTGATGATCCTATAGATAAGAGTGAAAAAAAACATTTAACATAGGTTTTAGTCCATGTAGATACCATAGAAAAATCTTTAGAATTATGGCAAATTAATGACTAGGAACGTCTTTTGATTGTTAAATTTATTGAGTCTTTGAACAATATATCCTTGACCCTTTTAAAACTTCAAGGCAATGGAAGGTAACCATGTTTCTTGACATTTCCAATGTTCTTAGTTATTTTGATAGGATTGTTTCTTTTTAACATAAATATTAATAATAATTTCTATATGAGTTATCTTCAAAAGAAGTAGCAAAAAAACATCTTGAAAAATAAGAGTTTTGAAAAAATGTACCTGATAGCTCTTTATCAACCTCAAAAGTACTAATACTATGTTTTCACCGAAAACACTCAGGAACTGCCATTTTTAGTAGAAGTACCAAATTTTTGAATTTAAACTTTTCTTTGACACATGTAACCGGAAGATCTTTTATTTAGCTGACTCGGGAACATGTGGTAATAAATTCAGAAATTTCCACCACGTGGATTGCAGGATGTTGTCATTAAAATTCATTAAAATCATTCTATTGGCCCTGCAAAAAAATGGGCAGCTGCACTTCACAAGCTCACTTTTCTATGAACAAATGTCCAAAATGGTGGTTCTTCTTTGGATTCATTTTTCTAGAAAAGTTGTTTACATGCTTGAAAATTTTCACATCATTTGGGATTGTACAACATATAGGGAAAAAATAGTAAGTAAAAAGAAGTAGAGAATGATTCAAAATACAAAATTGTTAAGAATTTGGTTATAGATTTGAAAAATGCCAATCCCAATGGTTGAAATGTTGCAATAAACAATCTACATCCTATAATTTTATTTTTTTCAATAAATATTGAAAATTGAATAAGATAAAGGACTTCAAAGTTTATTTTAGAGTAGAGAATCTATAACTACCCGCAAACTGAAATTCCTCATAACTTTTGGCTCATTGGTCAAAATAGAATGATTCAAAGCTTTCCACGTATATATAACTCTAGAAAACCAATTTTTAAATTTCTGTTTTTGAAAAAAGTGTTTTTTTTCTGATCTGTCCGAATTGCTCAGCGGTGGGAAAAAGTAACATATTAGTCCATAAGTTTTGACTCGTATTTCCAAATGTTATGAAATTTAGTGGATATGAAAGATATTCCTTGCGCAACTTCTATTAAAGTTTCAGCCAAAAATATGAAAATCTTCAATCATAGGTACCTGCCCAAAATTTCTATACTACTAAAAAATGCATGTTGGTCCTTTAGAGGTTAATTTTGACATATGTGCATATGTCTTAATTTACTTTATTATAAATCTAATTTAATCCTTCAATGCCCACAACACTATATTTTTTGTGTTGGCATTTGTAACTTTGAAGTTAAATAAAAGCTTACCAAATTAATATTTTTTTCATTACATTTTCAATAGAACAACTTCAAAAGTTTAATTGTAGTATCAGAAAATCAAATTTAGAAATGAATATTTATGAATTTTCTATTCAAGTTTTGTATAAAAATATCCATTGCAAATCTGAATTTTTTTAATAGTTATGGTTCATTAGTGGAAATGAATTTCAAAATTATTGTCGACCCCAAAGCCAATCTAAAATCTTCATCAATGTTTATTCTCTAATGAATTTAAATGTAGAATCTGTTAGTTAATTTAGTTAAATTCATCCTTCTAAAATCGTAGAGTGAAAATTCCAACCAATTGCAAGTTCAATGTGCCTAAACTTCAAAAAAACAAGTATCTCTATCACAAAGATTTTTTAAATTTTTAGAAAAAATTTGTGTATCTTATAACTTGTGTTTGATTAGTCAATATGTTTGATAATTGGTTTATAATACATCAATAGAAATTTAACAAATAGAAATTTCACATTCATTCTTAAAAAATTTATAGAGCAGAAGGTGGTACTTTATAAAAGAAAATCCTAAATGGCTAAATCCCTAATAACTTTGACAAAAAATTAAAAATTAAAAATTCCAATGTGATTGTGAATTTTAATGGCAAGAATGTTTTAATATGTATCATACTTTTATTTCTATTGGAAATTTACAAAATTGAGATTCAAAAAACACTTAATATAATTCCATACCTTCACTGTCCACAAAGTAAAAGAAACTCATAACATACCACCTTGTGCATTTGGGGTTAATTCCAGTGATGACTTCACACTACAAGAGAAAGGGGTGTTTTAAGGAGTGTCCTAGACATCACGTCTTTTAAGTAACGTCTTTTAAGTAAGTTTTTAAGTAAAATTTTACTAAAAAGACAATCTTTATAGTAAAATTTTACTTAAAAACTTACTTAAAAGACGTTACTTAAAAGAAGTGATGTCTAGGACACTACTCAAAACACCCCTTTCTCTTGAGATGATCATCTCACTCTTTGAACTTGAATGGTTCAAATATTGATGTGTAGGTATCAATCTATAAAATAAAACAAAATAAAATAATAAATTTTTGAATATATTATTAATTTTTTGCTTTGACATTATATTCAAAAAAACTTATCATTTTTGCAATATTTTTTGTAATGACAAGAAAAAAGCTTCATATGCATATTATAATGGTTAGAATTCATCATGATCATGAATTTATTTTTTAAAACTTAATTATAAAGTGTATAGAGCCTGTCCAAGTTTTAAAAAATAAATTCTTTAGTAAGTCTTTTAGGGGTAGACACCTTGACGATCAAACATTAAAATCTAAGTTTAATATGGTCTAGTTGTGTCTTGTTGTGTTTGCCATCTAATTCATAGAACATTTAGTTTGAATCCAAAAGTTATAATTCAAAAAAATTAATACAACTTATCAAAATTTTAGAATTTTTTTTAATTTAGTGGAAATTCCAAGATTCTCATAAAAACACCTTGTGCAAATGTTGGAGCTAATTCCAATGATGACTTCCTTGCATACTTTCTAAGCATTGACATGTATAAGGTTCATTTTCAACATTGAGAACTTGAGGTTCATAATTTTAATTTGATGAAATTCCTTAAAAAAAAACTTATTAAACATAAAAGAATGGACTAATCACCATTATTGGAAGTGTGGAACTCATCCTTTCATGTCTTGTGTAAATCATTTGCTCCAAGACGCTCAAAAATATTCATTGGAGGTCAAACTTATGTGCAAGACCTCCTCTCTCCATATAAAATTTCAAAAGATGAACACTTACAATGCTATATAGAAAGATTCTTTGACATCCGCAAAAAATAAATTGTGGCAACATTTAAACGTTAAGAAATAAGAAAATCTTATCATTTAGAATACACACTTAGAGGGTTTTATAAGTTCTTAAAATGACTTTTTAGTGGCCAAAACTATTATGATTGATATAAAAATAATAGCATTTGATTCTTCTAAGTGTCTTCTTTTCTATTGAATATGATTTTATAACCTACATGATAAATAAGAGAGGTCCCTTCTCATTGGATTAGAATAGTTAAGAAAATACCTACCTTAACCCCTAAAAGCCCAAGGGGTTTGGACAAAACACAAATGTGTTATAAAATATAAGTTCTACAACTTTTTTGAAGTTTGCATTAAAATAGATAATGTGAAGCACAAAAAGAAGAAAATATCCGTATGGTCAAAATTATAAAATTATTCTTAGATTCTCTTCAAATGAATTTTGAAGATATAACTTCAAAAATTCACCAAAAATACAATTTCTATCTTTAGCAATTGAATTTTTTTTTGATTGGTCAAAATTGTGGTTTCTATTGATTTGTGAAAAAATGCATAAGATCCAGTAATGAAAACACCAACACTTTCCCCAAATAGTAAGTTTTTCAACACTAGGCAATACTAGACTCTTTGTGCTATTTCTTTTATAGTTTTTGTTTGACCGTAGCGATCTTAGTTTTGAATATAAATATTGAAAGACAATCCAATCTTTTAAAAAAAAAGAAAAAAAAAAATTGAAAAAAGTTTTTTTCTGCCCGAAAAATCTGCCCGAAGTCGGGCAGCGACCATAAAATGGTCGTTTGAGCGCTTAGGGGTTAAAAGTGTCTCTAGGTTAAATTCACTTGACCCTCATAAAATCAATAATGTATCTTCAAAATTTTGACATTAGAAAAAAATTCTAACTAAATTTATTAGTGTGGATTTAATTGGTATTTATCAAAGTCAATAATTACAATTCAAACCAAAAGTCTAGTATGGTCCTAGACTAATGTAAAAGAAAATAACTTTGAGTATAATAAGTGCATGATTATATGTGTTAAAGCTCTTTTCAATTATTCCCAAGAATATCAATTATCAAAAAATCTTATGAGGTATTTTCTCTTGTATACCATGTTGTTTAAGGTCAAGCATCATAAAGGTCGAGGGCTCTATTAAGGATCAAAGAGTATAAGATTTAATTGGGCACTGAACAAGCACAACTAAAGATTCTTTCTCATTTGCAATGTTTCTAAAAAAATTCTATGATATCTACAAACTAAGAGTTGTATCAAAAGTTTTTTTCACTTAATATTCACAAGAGTATCAAAGGACTTCTAAGGCATTTTTTTACATTGCATCATGCATATTACAAGGTCAATATCGATTACTTCACTTCTTTACCATTTTATTAAGTGAAAGAACACATTTTTTCATCTAATATTCTTTTATAGCACTTGGATTTTGGAGAAGGTAACGTATCCAAATGAAAATGACATGTACAAAGATGGATGAAAATGATAAATGCTTCAACTAAACCCCACAAAGTCTCAATACACCCTCATCACCTTGCCACAAACACAAATGAATACCTCAATTGGTGCAAGTTACTTTGAACTTGATTACCTCTTTTTTGTAATAATGGGACGTAAACTTCCATTTTGGAAGAAGAAAACTTGAAATTAAACACACCAATCATGTTTCAACTTCAGTTTACTAAGTTAAGAAATTGGATGAAGACCTTGACAAGGTCAAGATAGCTCAAGGTGAAAGTTTTGAGCTAGCCAATACTTTCTTAGCTTTTTTTATGCATAAAGTGGGAACAATTTTTTTATTATGTAGATTGCAAGATCATAGTAGGAAAGAAGACATTTAGAAGATATAACTACTAATTATAACTTTTTATCAACTATAATAGTTTTGGTCACTCATAAGCCATTTAAAAAATTTATAATAATAATATTTTGTCAAATAGAGAGGAGCAATCACACCTTCTAAGTTTAAAAACAAAACAAAAAACTTTTTTGGTTTCGAAAGACCATATGATCTTCATGTTCGACAAAATGCTCAAAATCAAGACTAAAAGAAATATTTAAGGAAACCAATTTCACTTAGCATCCTAATTTTTTTGAGATTTACAACATAGTCTTAGAATATTCAAGAGTAGAAATTTAAGGAAATTTCAAAGAGCATTCCTAGACAATAATTTTGCATGCAAGGTCGTCACTCGTCAATTTCTAGAAGCTATCAAGTATAGTTTTTCAAAACTCTTATTTTTCAAGATGTTTTTTTGCTACTTCTTTTGAAGATAACTCATATAGAAATTATTATTAATATTTATGTTAAAAAGAAACAATCCTATCAAAATAACTAAGAACATTGGAAATGTCAAGAAACATGGTTACCTTCCATTGCCTTGAAGTTTTAAAAGGGTCAAGGATATATTGTTCAAAGACTCAATAAATTTAACAATCAAAAGACGTTCCTAGTCATTAATTTGCCATAATTCTAAAGATTTTTCTATGGTATCTACATGGACTAAAACCTATGTTAAATGTTTTTTTTCACTCTTATCTATAGGATCATCAAACAATCTTCTCACACATTTTTTTAAGTATACTTTCTAATAGACCTCTCTATGAAGGGATATGGATTAAAAATTAAGAGTTACTTAAAATTATGAATTAAAATTTAAAGAGTTGAAGAAACTTTCTATTCATTTACAATGAATGATTCTAAAGGTTTTCACTTTTCACTAGTATATATAAATTTAGACCTGTGCTCACATATCTTTATATTAGAGTATTAAACAATCTTCGCAATGATCATTTTCACTCAATACACTTTTGTAAACAATTTCTCTATCTAGGGTCAAGGGATCAAAACGGTTTAGGGTCAAACAATCCAAAAAAAGATTTCGTGATTTGAGAAGATTTCTTCAGACATCTACAGACAAAGACCTGTGCAAGACGTTCTTTTTCTCAAGAGTATCAAAGGATCTTCTCCGACATCTTTTCAAGCACTTTCTCTTCTTGCGTCACGCCTACACATAAGGTTAATTAATACCAACCACTTCACCTCTCACCTACCATTTCATCCCAACATCCAAGTGCTACAAAAGCTCATTACACGTTAAAAGGAGTTATTTTGGATGAAAAAGTGGCAAATCCAACGGAAAAGAATTATACTGTAATTCTCACGAGGGAACATTATATAAGAGGGAGGCCTAGGGAGCGGCGAACCAACTGCATTCCGGACACTTCCTCCCGAGAGTTTCACTCTTGTTTGTTGCGGCTCTTGCTATTGCTCGCGTTTGAACGCACACTCTGCGCACCTGCTTTGTGTAAGCAAGCTCAGCTCCTCTCTCCATTGCTTGTGATCCAGACATTTCTTTCCATACTTGCATCTTCAAGCTCTTGCATGCATGCCTTGCGGTACCGATTGCTACACTTGCGATTTGCGTGGCTTCTGTTGATCGTACCTGATGAGCTAGCTTTGTAGCACGTAATGGAGTTCAGTTTGAATCGAGTATAGTTTCGGAAAGTGCAAGCTTTGTCCATGGCGTGCGACCAGCCATAGCTTCATCATCCGTCAACTGCTCAGCGAAGTAGTCCTTAGACTGTTTTCCAACTACAGTAGTCAATTACTGTTGGTCACCCCATTTGCTGAAGTATGCGAGGGTCACGCAGATGTTCACCCCAAACGCTAGCCAGGTTCCCAATCAGCTTCGGTCACTCATGTCAAAAGCACAGTAGTTTGTGCAATAGTAGGAATTGAAGAACAAGACGAAACAACTTTAGATATGGGCAATTTCGTTAAAATGGCGGTATTCCGTTAGTTTGGCACTTTTAACTGTTCAGACCGTGCACTCTGAAATGGTCTGAAATCTACATCTACTTTAGATTTCTGACATCTATATCATTCCTAGATATATGAAATCTATAAAAGTCCTAGATTTTTCAAAATTTTCAGTCTAAAATCTATAACATTCATATATTTCTGAAATCTACAACAATCCTAGATCTTTGAAAATCTATCTTTGTCCTAGATGTCGCTTCTATGGTTTAGAGTGGGCACTCTGAAAATGGCACATGGAATACCGCCATTTTAACGAAATTGCCCTTAGATGTTTAAGTCTATGGCTAGTTTCTTATACACGGTAGTTTCAACCCTGCAACCACAGAACTTTTCCGTAGAAATTAGGCGCATTTCGATGACGGACACAGGTGAAGAGTTTGTGGTTGTGGAGTTAGGGAAGGGGACCATTTGATGCGGGTTGTTTCATATGCATTGTGTTGTTGGGATTTCCATGGACTTGGAAAGTCGTGTTGATTTAACTACTGAGCTAGGCATTCCTTCTGTGTGATGTATTGCAGGTAGGTCACCATGGATCGGGAAGCCATGCAATTCGAGCATGAGGAACTTTCCGAACTCGAATCCCGTGGCGAGTTTTTAAGGCTTGTGCTGCTTTCTCTTCGACGTCGTTCTCCAGCTCTTCCTTCCGCTGCATCACGACGCCGAAGGACGCGGACTCGGATCCGTTCCAGGCCCTCTCGATTGTCACGACCCTACCCGCCCCCCGCTTCCGCCCCCGTGGGACTTCTAGCCCCCGGGCTTGAAGACCTCATCGATATCGCAGCCGTGGACGTGGACCAAGGCCAGACACCAGAAGCCAGACGCAGCCAAGAGCAGCAGCCAAGGACCTGGCCGAGCGAAGAGAAGTTCTGGTCGGATTATTGGGTTTGGATGGTAATGAGCGGCCTTCCCATGTATCCTCTTCCACTTCGCGAGTTCGACCCCAGCGAATAGGAGCTCACGGGCTAGCTCACCGTGCCAAACGCTTCTTCGAGTTCGAGAGCCAGCGTCTGTTTGTTGTGCAAGCGTGGAGACAGAGTTGTAGCTCGCAGTTTAAGCAGTCGATCCCCTGCATGTCATGTTCGATCATGCTGAGGGTTCGGCCGGTTTCTGAGTCGGCTAGTTTGCATTGGATCCCTAGGCTTGGCTCTTGACTAGTTCGGTAGTTTGTGAGTTTGGTTCTTGTCGTCCTGCACGTCTTGTCTTCGCTTGATGATAATATATATATATTTCGATTTCCGATCTTGCACATGCATGATCGATCGATTGGAAGAACTGAAGCAATTGCACGCACGTACGTGTTATTCCTGAGCCCTCCACTCTGTTAGAGCTGGTTCCTTGCGAGCAGGCTGCTTGTCCTGAATGTAACGTGACTTCGAGACCATGATTTTGTTTGGGATTTCGACGATTGTGTTAATGTTTACCGGCCTGCATTTTGGTCTTGACCCAAACGTACTGACAGATGGTTTGCAAAATTTCTTGACAAGAAGTAAGGTAAGACCGCAAGGAACCCTGCCCGGTCAGTGCATGTTTCCTCTCTTACTGGGAGTCGGGATTGTTCTATGTTATTATGTAATTCAGAAGGGGAGTAAATTTTGTTTGTAAATTTTCCCTGTATCACTTTGGCCTTTCCTCCTGTAATCCTGTGCATGAACATATCATACCGACCTGTGACGTACTGCGACAACGGTATAGGGTGATCCTTTGATGTTGACTCGAACAAGTAGGGTATCAATGCAAGGCTGCCGGTACACCTTTCATTTGTTGAGCGAAATTACAGCAATCCTTATCTGGAATTTCAAGTGTTGAGATGGGAACTAGCTGCCGAGGGTGGCAACTCTATTATAATAATAATAATAATAATAATAATAATACAGGGGCAGCAATTTAATACATAATTCAAATACAATAACTTATGATATGTTGTTATAAAAAATTTATGAGAGGAGCCTAGAGGCTTGAAATTTCTAACTAAATGGGCAATTTCGTTAAAATGGCGGTATTCCATGTGCCATTTTCAGAGTGCCCACTCTAAACCATAAAAGTGACATCTAGGACAAATATAGATTTCAAATATCTAGGACTGCTGTAGATTTCAGAAGTCTATGAATGTTATAGATTTTAGACTGAAAATTTTGAAAAATCTAGGACTTTAATAGATTTCAGATATCTAGGAATAATATAGATGTCAGAAATCTAAAACAGATGTAGATTTCAGACCATTTCAGAGTGCACGGTCTGAACAGTTAAAAATGCCAAACTAACGGAATACTGCCTTTTTAACGAGGTTGCCCATCTAATAAATTCCAATACCTTGTTTGGGAAAGATTGATTCTGATTAGTAGTAGCATGTGTTCCACTTCATATTACATAAAAGCATGAAAATCTTGAAAAGTGAGATCTTTAATTTCTATTAGAATCTAATTTTACCATTTGCTTTTTATAATAGAGTTTAGATAATTCTTCATGCATTTATAGCAAGTTTTCCAAGAATTACAATGTAACTAAGGTTTGTAATGTTCATGCCCATATCAATGATACTATTAGTGTCCAATTTCAACTTGGTGAAGGCAATCAATGATTTTCACTATAGCAACACATAGGCTACCTAAATGTCAATTAATCATTGAATGCTCCATTAAAGTAGCTAGGTGGCGAATGGTTATGAATATTAATACACAACTCCTAAGACACAAATAGTTAAATGCGGTGAATGCAATAATAAAGTTAATAATTGATATTATCATATCATGGATCTTTTTAGAAGATAAGTAAAAAATAAAAATAAAAAAGTAATTTAAGAAATACTTAGCGGGTCTCAATGTTCCAATGTTCCTCAGTGTAATTGAAAAAATTCTATTATTGTGCATTTTAAAAATGACTTGTAAGTGCCCAAAACTACTAAATTGATTTAGCTGACCACTACTTTCTTAGCTTTTCTACTACATAAAGTGGAAACCCATTTTTTATTATGTAGGTTGAAAGATCATAATAGGAAAGAAGACATTTAGAAAAATGAACATCTATAATTTTTATATCAATTGTTGTCTTCTTGGGTAAGCTTGACTTTATCGAGACTTCATCCAATTTCCTAACTGTCTTAGTAAAATTAAAGTTGAAACATGATTCGGCCTATTTAATTTCCAATTTTCTTCTTCCAAAATAGAGGTTTAGGTTGGGCCACTAGTATAAAAAAGAGGTGATCCAATTCAAACTTGTACCAATTGAGGTATTCATTTGTGTTTGTGGCAAGCATTAGAAAAAATCTGGACTCTCCAAAAGGCCGTTTGACTTTCTGGAACTGTGCAAATCCAGGGGAATAAAAAAGTTTTTTTATTTTTTATTTTTTTTAATTAAATTTTTTTTGAATTCTCTTAAAAAGTCTCCAGTCTTGCATGGCACACAAGGTGAAATTATGAAATAAATAAATAAATATTTTATTTCATTTTTTTATTTCAATTTTTTAATATTTTTTTTCTGTAATTGCACAATTGCAGAAAGTCAAACGGCCTTCTGGAGAGTCCAGATTTTTTCTCACGGTGATGAGCAACCTTTTTTCTTTTAGCACCATAGGGTCAGATAGTACCATTTCAAAATAAAATTCTACTTTTTGTCAAATTAAAGTAATCTTTTTTTGCCAAAAATTTCTCATTTCTATTAAAAATGTAGATGAAGTCGCCAAATTTGGATGAAAAAGTACATAAATATGATTGAAAAGATGGATGAATGTAGAAATACAGCGCTTCACCAAATTTTAAGTAATCGTCATCCTGGCACTTTCTCAAAAAGCTTAAAAAAAGGGCTGGTGATGAAGGTGTGAATGTGTGATGAAACTTTGTAGGGTTTACTTGAAGCATTTATCATTTTCATCCATCTTTGTATGTCATTTTTCATTTGGATACATCACCTTGTTATTTAAGGAAAATAACACATTTTTTCATCTACTATTTTCTTACAGCATTTGGATGTTGAAACAAAATGGTGGAGAAGTGAAGTAATCGGTATTGACCTTGTAAGTATGCATGATACAATTTGAAAAATGCCTCAGAAGCCCTTTGATACTCTTGTGAATATTAAGTGAAAAAAACTTTTGAGACAACTCTTAGTTGCAAAAGTGTACCTTGTTTTTATGAGAAAGAAGGTTCTTGACTTAAATTTGAGCTATAAATTTTACATACATTCAAAAATATGAAATTAAAAGAATATGAATTTTTTTAATTAAAAAATAAATTTAAGTTAATAAATTAAATTTTTAATTGCTTATAATGCTAATTTCTTCATTTCTTCAAACTATTTATAATCACTTTTATAAATTTAAAAATATTTTTTATTGAATTATTAAATCTAAAATAAAAAAATAAAAAAATTTACAATCAAATTTTGGATAGATATTGGCCAAATCAATATTAAAATGGGAGTTTTCAAATTTAAAATCTATAAAAAAAACCAAATAAACTTACAAACTAAATTTGATTCAATAGTTGATATGTTTTTTATGTGAACACATTCTTTATTTATTTTTCATAAGGATAATGCTATATAATTTTAAAATTAGGTTTTAAATTAGTATTTTTAAACTAGTATTTTAAAACAAAATGTCTTAATCTTTGTAGAATCTTCATTTAAAAATTAGATGACCATATTGTGCATTTGCCTAATACATATGAATCCTAACATTAAGATTATGTAGCAAGTAATCTACACCTTTTAGACATTTTTATTTTTATTTATTTTTTAAATTGAGTTAAAAAATAAATCTAGTACCTTTTTCTTTTTTTTAAATGCCCACATAGCTTGGAAAAAAAAGACTCTTCATAACTTTTACATCACTAATAAAAATGCAATAAATCAAAGTTTTGCACATGGACATAAAAATATTGAATGAAAAAATGATTAAAGAAATTTCTTTCAAGTTTTGTGTTTTTTCACTATTTTGGGGCTCAAGAATTTTGTACTAATTAGGGCATAACTATTGTTTTTGGAAATCAATTGAAATTAAAATTATATTTCAAAAAGCAAATACATTTCCTAACATGTAAAAACTTTCGAAAAATTATTAAAAGATTTCATATTATTGGAACCTACTCAAAATCTTCAAATTTCTATTTTAAGACTTTGAAACTTTGGAGGTTAATTTTCAATAAAAAAATTAATTTTTTAGATTTCTAATTCAATTTATTACGTCAAAAATTTAAACATAAAAAATTTGTGGTTCAATTTTTTTGTTATGATGATTCAAACACTATTGAACAATTATAATAAGGTGAAGAAAAATAAATTTGATCACTAATATTTTACAATCTACTTTGTAAAAGTTAAGAAAATCTTGAATTTTCATATAAATTAAATTTAGTTCATTTATAAAGGTTTATGACAATGTTTCACCCAAAAAAAACCCTTCAAAATGCTACCATTTTTAGTGCAAAGAGATATAATGAAAAAAACAATATTTTTTGCTTACTGAGCTATAAGATCTTGGACAACCCATGTATGAGAATGTATGGAAAAAATTTCATATACTTTGACTATTGTAGATATTGGTGTTCGAAGTGAAAGGCACTACAAAGTACTACAAAGATTTGAGAGGTTTAAATCTTTATGGTGGGGACTTGAACTGAAAATCTAGGAAAAATAATAAAATTGTCAGGGCATAATTTTTTCTCCTAGGTATCAAATAAAATAAAAAATTACATTTTTATAAAGATATTACAATCTCCAACCTCCCTAAAAAATTTGAAAAATTGCAATACAATGTGTCATGATAGGAACCTGCTCCAAATCTTAAAAATTCATTCCATAACTTTGAATCTTTAGAAATTTCTTTTGTGATATTGTCTACTAATATATTTTAGATAGAATTATTGAGACCTATATTTTCTAGACCAAAGAAAGGTGTCTTATTTAACATTTTTGAATGTAGAAAAAAAATTATTTTTGTATTTACGTCATAGATACTTAATAATAAGTTTTAAACTTGTATCATTTATCATTATTATTAATATTTCAACATTCTAAAAATACATTTATACTTGGTTTTACAAGTGTATGAGTAAAAACTTCAAAAATATTTTAGATACACCTTTGGATTATATTCACCTTGCTAAAAACAAAGAGGAAGGAACTCCAGTTGTTATTAGGTTGGCGTGAATTGAAAGGTTGTTCATCTTGGTTTCCATGTGCAACCCAAATGACTGCGTACCCCCATTTAGAAAAAAAGACTATATATTACCAATTGACTGAGTGATTAGTTTTATTAGTTTTTTTGCATTGAGATTGACTATTTCAATTCTAAGTAGTTGTTAGGTTATTTTGATGGGTAGTATATTTTATAAATTTTGTTTATTTTGTACTTCAAGGTAGATCAAATAAGTGTGGCATATGTAATAATTTTTGGTTGTTTTTAAGCATTTATTTATGTAGTAATACATTGGTGGAGTATTGGATTGAAATGTTGTTTATAATATTTAGTGTTTGGATTAATTGCATGTGTAGGTATTTTTAATTTTTATATAGTATGTTAAAAGAAATGATATGTGTTGTTCTTCTTGTTTTTGCTATAATGACTATAAGATTTAGGATTTTCATCCTCTTATTTTGGTGTTTTGAATTAGTAATTTGTATTTATTTATTTTTTCTTCAATTGATGGTGGAATGAAGTGGCCATAGCAATATGTGAACACTATAAATTGTATCTTATGTTCTTCTATTGGTACAAATGGTGTAGATTGCCAAATTTTGTACTTGATAGGCATAAAAAGTTGCGACAGAGGTTAATATTATAGTTACTTATAATTATTTTGTATATGATATTTACAAGGATCTAACCAAGAGGGGATAGTTTTAACCAGTGGTCTTTCTTTAAATATTCATGCATTCATTAAAGTGTAGCATTGAGTAGATGTATGTAATAGGGATTGTTTTCATAATTTTTGAACTGCTTTATTATATTTGTTTATTTCTTAGTGCTTTTGTATAAGGTTTGTGCACCATAGTAGTATATATATCCATATATCTATTTGATTTAGATTGCACAAAGGGTTTAGGGTTTAGGGTGTAGAGTAAAACCTTCAACCTTTGTGAGATGATTGTTTTTTTTAAAATTTATCTGGTAGTTTCTATTCATTTATTAATGCTAGAAAATTCATGTACAATCATGTGATTTGTCTTCACCTTCATTCTTTTGTAAATAGACTTTGTAAAATTGTGATCGATTCCTTTATATAGCATACATTCATGTGAAAATCAATTGTCTTTATAAAAATATAATAGGGGTGAGTGTGCATGTTCATATTTTGTTGAAGATAGATAGTGTTCTTTAAGGAACCTTGTAACTGTTAGAGTGTTGACAATATTTTTTTTTTTGCATTTGTATATGTTTTGACTTTTAGTATTGTAAATAAGAAGGTATGAGGTTTGAGCATATTTACGATTGAGATTAGTACAATTTTATCAGGATGATTATTTTGGGAAGTGGGGTGTTCTTTTGCTAACAACACTCTTAACAAAAATGTAAAGAAGCCCTAAATTAGAATGAAATGCGAAAAATAGTGTGGGCCACCCTAAAGAGTCCCTGTCCCGAAACCCTAACCCTAACTTATACTTATATATACACGAGGTCGTCTCCTCACACTCATCTTGCGTTTTTCTACTCATCTTGTGAGCCTCAGGAGCTGGCCTTCGCTCGTAGCGGCGCGACCTTTCTGTGTTGTGTTTAGGGATTGTTATCGTCCAGTTCGTCTTGGAAATAATGATTTTCGTATTCTCTATGTTTTTCAAGTGGTCCGTGGTACCGTGTCTTGGTCGTTAGGTCTTTGCCTTATGTCGCGGGTTCTTGGTGCGGCCAATGATTATAAATGTATTTGCTACTCTTGATGGTTTCGGCCAGCTGATTAAACACAATACCACTAAGATCGATGAGGCCTGACTAATTCTTATTGAAACGGAGCTCTGCCTGTGAGGAAAATCCATGTATCAAATTTTTTCCTGAATCCGGTTGTGGATGAAGATGGAGAAATTCTTATCTTCTCTCTGAGGCAACTCCTCATTCTACATGTGGTTTATTATTGCTTGAGGACATGTGCACAATGCACCCCGGGCAGTTCTGATCTTCAAGGATGAAATTGCCCTAAGCATGTGCTAGATGACTCTTCGTGAACCTGAGTTGGTTGCAAAGCCGATGAACGGTGATGAGGATCCTGTCTCGTGTTACTTGCCTTATGTTTTTCCCATACTGCAAGCGTCAATATGAGCAGGTACATGTAACCCTAGGGAAGAATGAAAGGTTCAGGGTTCTCGGTGATGACGACTTTAGATGACGAATCTGAGCTTAAGGCGTAAGTGAGGGTTAGCGGATCTGGCTGTGCGATGTCTTATCGTGTAGTTACGTGAACCTGCCGGAGCTTACTAACCGCTGGCTTGCCAGTTGCTTTGAAGCATAAACGAGGCATTTGTCTGAGAGAATCATGAAACTGCTTTGTAGTCGTTTCAGAGGCTGATGTGGTCCAATCTTTGGGACTTGACTGCTCTATGGCGCTGTCGACATGCAGCAGGCGCCGAATGAATCGTGTCGTTAGTGTGGGAGAGGGTGTGGATGATTTTGAAGATACGATATGCAAGTCTAACTCAGCGGAGGTCTAGCTTCTTGCTATGGGCCATAACAGACAGCTGACACAACCTTCATCAGAGGACTTTTAATTTTTTAGGGTTTTTTTGTATTGTTCGCCTCACCTTTAAGGCAGAGCATCAGAGCGGCTGGGCTTGAAACACCACGGCAATGGCTTTGTAATGCTTTGAGGTGCATGGCAAGATTGATGTGAACCCCTCCGGGATCTAGTGATGGCTGATCTAAGAGCCTCGAAAGGGTTGCAATAGTTTTTTATACTGATTTGATATTTTTCTTTCGTGACATCTTCATCCTGAATTTTGTAGAAGTTGTAAAATGCAGCTGTGGACAGTGATGACTTCAACTTACCTACATTGCCTGAACTTCTTGTTGAAAAATCTAAAGTTCCTGAGTCCATAGCTGCGTTGGAAGATAGTGCCTGAAAGATGTGCTATGTAGTGCCTTCAGTGTTTCAAGTACGAAAAAACTCCCGACCATGGAAGTGCACAAGAAATTCATATACAGTTGAGTGAGAAATCTAATCTTATTATACCGGAACTCCTAAGTTCGCTTCTGATCTAGCAAAAATCATTCTTGCAAATGCTGAATCTTCAACTACCGAACGCTCTGAAGTCTACTCTGGCGTTAAACAGAATGCTTTGGGTAGATATTTCGTCCAAAGTAATCATTGACATCTCACTGTCTTCAGAACCGGTTTGATGAAATAAGTAATATAGGTAAACCTAAACTGTTATAATTTTATGTGCATGCAAAGTGATGCTCATTTCACAGGCTGATACTTTCTGCATTTCAGAATTAGGCCCAATTCTTGTGAATTCTGTAATTTACCCTTGTTACATCTGCGCCGGAGTCTCAAGAATGCAATAAGCAATTCGCACAAAATTTAAAACTCAATCTACGGGCAGATTCACGGCGCACCTGATGAAAGAGCCAAGTGCGGCCGTAGAAATGAAGTTCATCTTGAAATTTTTGAATCTTTCGAATTACTCCACCAGGATTTACTTCTTCCAGTCCTTGAAAGCATAGAAACGTATGAACCTCCAGTCTCAAAAGCTTGTTGATGGATGCTATAATTTACTTGCAATCGCACAATTCTGGCAATACTTACGGATTTCATAACCCCGCTGCTGTACTATAATCAAAACCAACAAGGAGAAGCTCCTGGAGGTTTCCACCACTATCACGTTCTCCAAAAACTTGAGATAGACCCATCATACCCGACGAAACAGACTTGAATTGCTTCCGGTGGTAGTCAATCATGGAGGAACAGGGCTTGTTGAAAACAGTGTTCGAATCAGCAAATATAGTCCAAATCATCGCGTCCCAATTGACATTTTTTTTGCGGATTCGGAATTTTTAGGCAATTCGGACGTATCGATTCGGAATTCTTTTCCGCTAGCGATACATTCGAGGAGCATGCTCTATTTGTTTTCAGATCCATGGCCATTGCCTAATGTTGGTTCTGGATGCGAGAACCCTGCAACTCTTGCTACTGCGAAGCAATAGTGGAGATTGACCGTCACTCCGAAGTTCAAACCTATTCACGCATTTGTGTCATGGACATCACTACTCACTGGCATTGTTCAAACCCTAAAGAAAATCATTTTGAACTTATAGAACAGAAGTTCAGATTTATAATTTGAATAATGGGCAGGTGCATTAATGTGATTGAATTTGTGGTCTAGTCGGTGTGTCTTGATTGTAAGCATGGCTGGATTATGTTTGGTATTCTGTGGAGATCGTCAGTCGAACTTCAACAGCAAGTGGCTTCCAAACCCTAAAACCTATCAAGGTTTGTCCCATCCCTGCATCACCGTGGATTTAGACAAGGCTCACATGCTTTGGCTCTGTATACGAGGGTACTGTATCCTCTGGAAACGTAAATTATTGTTCAGGCTGGGTTTGTGGCAGCTACGAACCAGTGCAGCTGGGATTTCTCCTCCAGAGTGCCAGCTTCAACCGATTCCACAACTTCCTTGAGCATTGTCTGTCTTGCTTGCACTCGTTCTCGGTTTCCATTGTCTGCCGAAGAGTATGCGTGACGACTGTCAAATCGATGTGCAATTTGGTTGTAAAGATCATATGCCACCGGCTACTTTCGACACTTTCGATATCCTCCTTGATGTCATGATCCTTCTTTTTTGCAGTGGCATCATGAATGTGCCTAAGAATGTGAGTCCTGAAGTTGCAGTTGCAATTGAAACTTGATCAATTGCAGGTCAAGAAATCAAGAGCTGACTGGAGATAAGTTTATAAGTTTATGGCTTTGGCTACAAAGGTTGAAGCTGGAGAGGTCTCAAGAGCGTGGATGTGTAAATCAGTGCTGTGTGTGGTGTTGCTGGCAGCGATTGTGGTCTCCCAACTCGTTTGGGGTTTGTCTTTCAATGCGTCACTCTTCTTTGGCACCCTGAAAGTTCCAGATGGGGGCCTGTCGCTCACCAAAGCTACTGCAACAACTAAGGTAGAGACACCCCAAAGTAGATTGGTCGAACTTTACATATTCTTGTTAGCAAATGAAAGAGGACTGCAATGCACCAAAGAATGTACTATGGGATACCACATGCCGAAGTTACAGGTGTTCACAATTTTATTGGTAGATGACCTAAATCCAATACTTGGTGAGGTTGTCTTCGTGGTTTTAATCAATTGAATTGCCACCAGTGATACTCATTTCTTAGGGGGGAAACAAATGCACAAGACGTAAAAGAATGACAGTTGATTTTCATCTTTTTTTTCTCTTGCCAACGACGTAGAAGGGAACCCTTGACCAAATCTGCAAAGGGTTACCTCTAATGCAATTTCTGATGCTCGGAAAGAAATTTCAGAACGATTTCGGAAACGAAGATGAAAGGGAAAGGGGACCTCCTGCATTGATTTGGGAGGAAGCTGCTGCAGCTCCTGTGGCCCGTTTGGATGGAGCAGCAGTCCAGATTGCACACCTTCTTTATGTGTTTGCAGGCTACGCTAACATTGATAAGGTTATCCTCCATCTCCCTAAGCTACCCGTAATCAACACTTCTGTCACGACAATCTTGTTCGTACTGAATTCAGATTCTGACAACGACGTCTAAGGTAGAGGATACGATTTGCATTACGTTAAGCATTTTAACATCGTAGGAATGATTTTTGAGCTATGTATAGAAACTTTAGAGAGATTGTTCAGCACTAAGCCGAACCTGTTAAGGTATCATTTCTATCACGATTTACGTATTTCTTTTGCAATTTCAAAGTGGGAGGTTGGAGACCAATATGAGAGACAGAAGGCAACCCTATTTCCATTCGCAAATCAGTGGCCATAGACATTTAGAACCCTCATGCTTACACCCAAGTTGCTAAGTGAAGGCCTACCAAGTGTTTGAACAGATAAGTTGCTGTTGCTGTTGCTGACAGCGGTTTTAGGGTTTATTTTATGATTTCAGTATCCTCAAATTGAATACCAGATCAACCTGAGCTCTATATTCTCAAATTAGAGATACGGATATCATTGCTCTGCGCTGATTTCTGCTCCTTGCAAGTTTCTGGAGCTGGAAAATATTCACGTGGTGAGTGATTGGAGCCTTCAATTCCCTGGAGATATAATTTGCAGCAGAACTCGATATTATCTCTTGGCAGGTTCATGCGCATGTGGACGTGTACAACTTGAGCAGCAATATGTGGGAGTCGAAGATTCCAATACCAGCGGCAATGGCGCACTCGCACCTGGGCATGGCAACGGATGGCCGCTTCATCTACATCTTGAGCGGACAGTTTGGGTCCCAATGCCGACGTCCAACTGCACGCAACTTTGTGCTGGACACACACACCAAGACCTGGTCGCTGCTTCTCCCTCTCCCCCATCCAAGGTATCTCTTTAAACCATTCGTAATCTCATTCAGGATTCACCGTCTGCAGGTAGAGGCCAGCCGTTCAAGTAGAGGATCTGCTTTTTAAGACAGAAGCACTACCTCATAATCACACTTAATTTTTTTGCTTCACCATTGGATCACCCTCAATCTTAGTGTCGTTGTGAAAACGCTTGCATCCTCTGCCGCTTGACTGGCTCAGCATGTCATATTTTTCACTACCGCGCTCTAATTTTGAGTTTTCGAGTCCATATTCTCAATGAAGACTTAGAGTCTATAGGTGGTAGCCACCCGTTTGAGAAGAAAGATTACATTCGTTGTAAGCCATAAACCTCTTTCCTCTTTGCAGCGATTATTCGAACTCTCAAGTCCTCAGAAGTTTCTGGGAGATTTTCTTGCTCGTACATTGGATTGTCCAAGCTTCATCGTCAGTGAGATTGTGCTAGGAAACACATCTGGAACCCAATTGTGGAGAAAGTACATCGTTTGCCACTTGTGCGATTCACCACGTGCTATTTCCCACGACTGAGTTTTCGAATTCGTAATTGGGTAGAAGGTGTCGGTGAATGTATATTAACCCATAAACGCCGCCGAGGACGTTTTCTGGCCGATGACAAGAGAATCTCCTGTGTACGACAGAAGTGCAACTATTCATCCTCCCAATTTTGTGCGAAAAGGGAAGATCATCTACAGTAGTTTGTCTTCCAATGAGTGCTTTTGCATTATTTTAATCCAACAATTCACACGGTGACAAAACAGATGATTTCCACGGCTATGAGCCCGTCGTCTAAAGGTTAACCACAGCTAGGTTATCGTTGAAGCTACTAGTGTCACCAGCACTCTGACAACGAACTTCCTTGTGTGCATTTGGTTTTGAGCCTGTCGTTGTTGAATGCCGCATGCAGATATGCTCCAGCTACACAATTGTGGAGAGGAAGGCTGCATGTGATGGGAGGAAGTAAAGAGGACCGCCAACAGCCTGCTATGGAGCACTGGAGCATTTCAGTGCAGAATGGCAAGGCCATGGAATCTGAATGGAGAGATGAGATCTCCATTCCCCGAGGTGGCCCGCACAGGTACAAGAAAATGAAAATGAAAATTACAAATATACAAAACATGAACTCAAAGGTTTTAGTTGGTGCTAATAATGGAAAACAAAAAATTACTCGTCCAATTCACACTAAAAACGGTAATAATTTTGTAAGATATTTTTGTACTTCAAAGTTTGGTCAGCAATTCCTTTCCGTGCAATACGCTCTAGTTGCTAAACATGTTCAACACAAAGTGTTAAGTAAATCTTGCAGGGCATGTGTGGTGGTAGACAACGACTTGTATGTCATTGGTGGCCAAGAGGGAGACTTCAAAGCAAAACCAGGCTCCCCAGATTTCAAGTGCTCTAGGCAGAAAGAGGTATGACAGTGCAGAATGTCACTTTCCTCCATGTCCTGCATCGCATTCTCTAGTCTTAAATCACCTGAATATAGTGTGACATTAATTTCCCTCCTGATTAGTACCTTCATCTAGTGTAATATTCAGCTTCAGGTGTATTCTTGAGTATTAACGTCTGCTTCTGTAGAAAGCCTCCGCTGAATCGTTGAGCAAGGGACACTCTCCATGTAGTAGAAACCAGCCAGACTGGTGTCAAATTGATGGGTGGGGTAGAGGCGGGTTTAGATGGATATCAGTCATGCAACTAAATCAAATCAATCGAGCAGTCTTCAGGAAACAACCATGAGTTGTCCCGAACATGACCTTCCAGGGTGTAGCATCATCTATACTAGGGTCAAGAGCACGAATTTCTTAAATAGATTTCATTTGGTAGTTTAATGACCAACTCACCGGAAAACAGTTCCAGGTTTTAATACACACTAACACAAAACAAAACATGGGAAAATAAATGGAGTAAAATGTGGTAACTACAAACTATTAGAGCAATGTATATGAGAACGAGTGTCCTAATATTATCCTTAGTGGCTGCAAGAGAGATGTATTAAAACGTGTACTCTAAATACATTCTCATAGCTGTTCTAAAACTTCGGCTACAGGTAGTATATGGTGACGTGTACATGTTGGAAAAGGGGGCAAGGAGATGGAGAGAATTGCCGTCCCTGCCGAAACCAGTTTCGCACATTGAGTTCGCGTGGGTCGCCTTCAACCGATCTATCGTCATTGTTGGTGGCTCAACCATGAACCATCGCGTGACGAAGAAGATGGTGCTTCTTGGAGATGTTTTCCACTTCAACACAGAAACAAAAGTATGTCCGCTTTTCTCTGACTCTTGGCATCTGAAATCATGCCATTGATCAAGACCAGTAACATGATAAGCCCTCTTTTAAGTTCCTTGCGAATGGAGGTTTGCTGTTGAATGTTGCCAACATCTCTCAATGCATGATGCAGGTTTGGAAACAGCTAGGGCAAATGCCGTACCGAGGGAAGACCGTTTTAGCTGCGTACTGGAATGGGTGGCTTTACTTCACGGCAGGACAACGAGACAAGGGACCAGCAGACCCTGCACCCAGTAAGATTATGGCCAAAACATGGAGAACCAGATTGGAAATTTGAAACTGTAATTCACGTATAGAGTCGTATTCGTCCTAATTCCCACTCCCATGGTGTACACGCAAATCCAGCACTGCAACTGCGGAACTGAGAGTAAGCCCCTGCATAGTTCCACCGAACCTCACTCACCGAGGACGAAGGATGCAAAAACAAAGATGCTTAGCAAAAATTAAAGCTGGACCCCCACGCACCCACCCATCCTCCAAAACATACTTTGTGCCAAGACTTAGCGACGGATTCTCACTAAATCAGCACCCGGCAGATAACTAACTACAAAATAAAAGGATTTAGTAGCTAAGATTACTGTCAATTCATCAGCACTCAAGCTCTACAGACTGATCTTTCCTCCTGCCTGGCCACTTGTCACCTAGATATTGTTTGCCACTTGTCACCTAGTTATTGGTTGGAGTGGATGTTGTTATTGGAAGGCACATTGTTTAGGCTCAAAAAATATTATTCATTCTTTTGTCATGGATTCAAATTTTGATTGGAGTGTGGAAAAGTTGATATTGCATGAACATAAAATGACTATTGATATTGACTATGAGTTGAAAACGTCATCATTCTATTATAACTTTGTAATCTTACAAAGTTGGTACAATGGAATGATGGCATTTTCTAATCATAATTACTTTTATATCAAGTGACACCAAGAGTTGTGCATATTGTTGGTGGTGATGTCATGTAGGTACTTCACAAAGTGCCAAGTGATTTTTTATGGCAGATTATAGTTACTATTGTTACATCCTAAACCCTGTCTTATACCATACATACATCTAAGCATTGAAGAAATTTTGCTTATTCAACCTCACTTATTTGGGTTGGGATCTACATAATTATTGATCTTTGTTCTAGCTTGGCTTACTACTATAACTTACTTAGATGTCAAGCTCTTGGTTGCCTACTCACTCACTCACTCAATGTAGGAAAATATCAAATATTATTATAAGATCTACATGTTGGAACATCATACTCTTGTGTTGAAGAATTCTTGGTAGGTGGTTAAATTGAATGGCTTGTTTTGAACCCTTGATGAATGATACCATTGGGACAGACATGTGAGGTTTGTAGAGAGTATCACCTTTCACGTACTTTTTGGTTGGAGTGGGCATTGTTATTGGAAGGCACATTGTGTAGGCTCAAGAAATATAATTCATTTTTCTACCATGGATTCAAATATTAAGATTAAAAAATGCTTTACACCACACCAACACCTAAAATACAAGCAATTGATTTTGTGTTCATGTTATTATTGATTGAAAAATGTAAGAAAGTTGATGTACGTGGCATAAAATTAGATTATGATTTGTAGTTACTACATCTATTTGAATGATATGAATATACCATGATTTACGCAAAAGTATCATGTGGTACTAATACTTCTATTGACTATATACCATTGTTATTAATGTACATTGTGTACACAATAGAAATACAATAAGCTTCATATTCATTCTTTGGGCAGGTTTTGATGTGCCAAAATATGATATTTATATGTTCAAATAGGTTTGTAGTTGCCCTATTCAAATGTCAAAGTTGAAAAGAGAAAAAGTGAAAAACAAAAATGACACTAACATAAATAAAGAGTTTGTTGGAGATAGTTCTACTATTTATTCCTCATTAATACATAAGCAATATAACATCACTCTTGGAAACCTCAATGCCAGTTTCACTAAATTGGAAAAATTCCACATAAAAATGGTTGAGTGGATCCTTAAGCAAAGAAATAAATAAATGATTTAGGGAGCTAGGAGGGGGAGTGATGGGATGGAGATAAAATCCTAGCTTAATGGTGTGCATGCAAATTGTGGAAGAAATGCAATTTGCATAACAATTCTCACATCCTTCAACATAGCAATCTCATGTAAATGTCAAAATGGTGTATGAAATATTGCAAATTTAACAAAAGGTGGATGCATGAAATATTGCAAAAGTCCAAGTCCAAAAAGTCCTTTTTGTGAGTAAAATGTTTGAGAGTGAAATGCTTGGGAGTGAATTTAAATTTCCATCTACATGTCTAGCTATATTTTGTGCAATTATGATAAGTAATAGAAAAACTATAAGCTCTTTGTTTAGAGAGCAAGCTTAGAGAATCCAAATGTTGAATTTTTTTTGTTTATTCAATTTTAAAAGATTGAATTTGATTTTATAGATGTTTTTTGCACAAAAAGCTTTGTATCATTTTTATTTATTGATGAAAAGATAGGTAAAATAAATTTTGTTTTATGGACAATTGTGGCATTGTTCCACAAAAATAATATTTGATGTTCCTATTTTTACTCAATTTATAATATTATTAGTGGAAAAAATTTAGAGTGTAAATTGACTACTACAACATTTTCACCAATTTGAAATTACAAATTATAAGTTTGAATGTAGGAATTTGAATTCAATTATAGTATTTGAAGTTAGGAGTTTTTTAGCTTTATCCGACAAAAACAATAAACTTTGACTCCTTATAGAGTGAGTTTTTTGCACCAAATATACTAGTATCTGACAATTAAATGCTCTATCATGTTATTTAAATAATTATCAAATTTTAGAATATATATATATATATATACATATATATATAAGCTACTAAGATTACCTCAAAAACTTTGAATATTGTAAATTTTGATCTAAGCAACCAATTGGTTAAATTTTGTAACTCCCACAAACGAGATACATTACTATGCTTTGTGTCAAAACAATGAAAAGATCCATTCAAGTATGACCTTATTAGAACTTGTCCAAATTTCAAATTGTATTGTAGTTACATTATGCAACTATTTTTTAGAGGTTAATTAGTACAATTAATACAAGAGTATTTTTAATTTGCACTAAACTTAAAAAAAGTTAATTTTGTTAAAGTATTGTTACACCCACAATCCATCAATAGGATAAATACATCTTTATCTGAGCATATATTTAGAGCTATAGAAGTTTTTCATGTTGATAAATCATTGTTGACAAATAAAAGTGTGTGCAATTGCTCTATTGATAGTCCAATACTCTTGGGGCAATAATTATTCTCCTCTTATCGTTTGGCAACTATGTAGCGTTTGGTATCTCTAATTGTTGTCTTCTTTAACTTTGCACCTTTTCTTCATGTATGGATTGGCTTGAACAATGTTTAGAAGAATTTGTGCATCATTACAATCTTTGTATTTATTTTGCATTGCTTTGAAGAATTAATATATACATTCTTTGTACCGATAACTTTTCAACTCGATTTAAAAAAAAGTCATCTACATATAAAACTCTTAGCTTCAATGATATAGAGTATTTAGGCCTTGTTTTAGAAGGTTTACACCTTGTTTGTTCAACAATATTGGAATCCTTTTTATATTATTGGGTTGGATTTGAAGTTGTAAATGATTGAAAACTAGTGAAAAGTTAAGTTTTGAAAAACTAGAGATGAAGCTATTCTACAAAGAACTAGAGAAATTAAGAAACATACCATTGCAATTATAATGCTTTTGAGAAAGAGCATCTCAACCGCCTCTTTGTCTTTTAGGCCTTTTCCAATCAATATTTGGTCCCTACCAATCTCTAATATTTAATTCAAATTCCTAAGTAGAATTCTATTTTGTTTGTATAGGTAAAATCATGTGAATTTTGTGTTTGTAAATACATTTCCTATTGGAAGAATTGGGGTACTAAAAAATTACCAAAAACCTAGAGATTCCCTAATGGACTATAGATGAAACTAGCACATGTGGAAGGTAGATAGTTTACCATTTTTAAGAAATCTCTTTGTGGACTTGTGTAACTTCAGTAAAAATCCTTGCATCCCAATTTTGTGCTTCAAATAAACATTTTGGATTAAAAAATAGTATTAATCCCCCTTAAAATGGCCAAAGTAGATATCCACTTGGTGTGTGTTCAAAAATAGTTAAATAATTTTAGAAAAAAAATCTCAATGTCTCCAACTACCACATGTACCTTCATTTCAAATTTCATATAAAACCGACATATAGGCAAAAGCTATGAGCAAAAAACTACCTATCTGAGGCTAAGGGGATAAAAAATAGAACAAGTGTTTCACTTGCAATCACTCTTAATCAATATACCAAACTAATAGTCAATGCTTGAGTAGGTGATGATATGATTTGTTTGTTAACGGTGGTAGCCTCTTAGAGTGAATTCATGCAATTGTAAGAAAGTTGCTACAAGAGGAAGATCTAAATAAATATATTATCAGACAAGTCCATAATAGATGTTCATTTGAAATTCCTGAACGCAAGAGAAAAGACAGAGTTTGTACCATATAGTTTATTTTTCATACACAATAGATACTATGACTATTTACTATTATTAGATTGGTCAAATTTTCAAATTTTTTGTTGGCAAGTGAAAAGAGGTTCCAACGCACCAAAGAGTGGCATTTAGATATTGTATTCAAAAGTTTAGAAGGGTCAAAGTTTAAAATACTAACTTTTGTTGATTGACGGTAGAAATGTTCATGATCCAAGAGTGGAGCCCAATCCAGCCCTAGATACGACTTTGGCCACCCAAAATTTTGTCCCAATTTCTTCCGTGAGGTTGAAAGGTTTGGTGCCAAAACTATGCCACAATAGCGGCACATAGGATGAGTTGTAGTTCTAGCTTTGCCCTAGTATAAAGCCCTTGGACCGGATTTGGAGGAATTGAGTGCTCCTATTGGTTCAAACTTGGAGAGGGCCGACCCTCAATCTAGCCCCAAGTATAAAGCATGCCTTATTAGTCCCAAGGTAGTTGTCCATGTTGTTGCAGTTTTGGGATGTAATGAGAAATAATTACCTATCTTCCCTAAAATTTTCATATTATTTTCACAAGTATGCATGGCCAAAAATCCTTTAGGGGTTGGAATTAGATCCAATTAAGATACAAGCATCTACATTCTAAACCAATCTTGAAATAGATACAAATAGTAAAAAATGTACAACTTGCATAACTAAATGCAAAAAACGCCATTGTCAAAACACATAACCAAAAATCTATAGCACTGTCTATACAATTCAAAAATTATAATTTTTTTTCAGAATTTTATGATTTTCAATTATCAATGTGTTAAAAATAGTCTCATATGCTAATTCCATTCTAAAGGATGAAAAATGCCGATAAAATGTTTGACTGGTATAGGTGCTTCCACCTTATTTTTATCCTTGAGAGCTTAATAATAGACGATGAATGTTGTAAAAAGTGAACTTCATCAATTCAATGAGTATTCATCAAGAATCTTGACAAAAAAACATGTAATATGTCAATGACAACAAAAAAGCTCTACACAAATCAAAAGTAAAGATATGTTGGAGATTTGGAGGAGTTTCAATTACTTACTATACATTTTTTTAAAACAATCTTCTTATCTTTAGGTCAAGGACTTAATAGGGGTTTCAATGTTGGTTATAGTTTTTTTTCCATTACCATGAAGGAACCAACATTCCCTTGGGATAAAATGCTCCTAACTTGGGTTGGATTGTACTCTCCTTTTTGCAATGAATCTCTCCTTTTATTTCCTCCATCATACATAGACTCCAAAAAAAGGAACTAATATTTTTTAAGCTTACAATATATAATCCCACGGATTAAAATTATGCTTTGAAATGCTAAATATGGACTTGTTTTTCAATCACCAAAATTTTCATCCATTTTGAATGATATATCATCCAATTCACTACCTTTCATCTACTTTCAAGTACAAAAAATATCATTGATTGCTAACTTACATTCAAAAATTTGCAAAGCATAATATTATTAACCAATACTAGAGAGGTTCCTTTTACTCCTCTAGAAAATGGGAGCCCTCAACATTGCAGCTTTGCAACTAGCCAATGACTTTCTACAACTTCCCAATAAGCTAATGACACTAGTGATGCAATTCTCCAATCAACCAATAATACTTGTGTTGCAACTTCCTAGCCAACCAATGACTCTCTACAGATTAAACTAAATTCACACCCAAAGATCCAGAGACGGATTATCCCAATCTTTAATGGGGAATGATTTATGTTGATTATCAATATTAACCCCTAAATGTCCGAGGCACTTAATTCTGGTGTCGACAATACTTTGAAGTTAAATAAGATCCAACTAAGTTGCTATTTTTAGTAGTTTGTATTTTTGACAAATTCTTTTTGAAGTCTTATTTTAGCATCAAAAATCTGATTTTAAAAATGAATGATTAAGATTTTTCTATTCAAGATTTTGTGCAATGGTGTGCATTGCAATCTTGGCTTCCTATAGTGTTGAGGTCTCCTGGAATTGAGCCTCAAATACACTAAATCTTTGAGAAAAAATCAGATTAGAAATTCATTTGAAAAAATTGTAGAGTAGATTTTAAGAAGCCATAAATTGATTGGAATTATGCATGTTAGGCCCTTCAACTTCATATTTTTTTGGTAACTAATTTTTTAGATTTGACGTGCTAAAAGAGAGCTGAAATATTTTCATACTTTAACACCCTCATGATCAAATATTATAATTTTTCAATCTATAAGTGATGTAGTTGCGTATTCTTTTCCTATGTGATCTCTAACATGTCTAGTTTGAAATTGTATGGTTACAATTAAAAAAATTAATAGAAAACATCAAAATGTTTTTTTTTTGTTCAATTTACAAGAAATTCCAAGCACTCAAAACAGGCCTTGGACATTTTTAGGGGTTAAAAATACCCCATTATTTTTTTAGACAATTTAATGCCCAATTGCCTCTAAAAAATGAGTAGCTTCAAGCCTAAAGATAAAAAAGAAGATAAATGTATTTTAAATGCTAGACTGTAATCATGGCCCTGCACATCGTTGCCACAATGTTTCTAAAACTTCATTTCATCCTTTGTGTAAAGCTAGCACATACAAAAATTGCATATTGAAAATTATATACTCAAAATTGGCCTCCTTCAGTTCAAGCCCCTCAAATGAGTGAACCAAGAAACTCAAAACCTTCTTGAAAGGAAGGCCACATAACCATAAACATACTCTTAACAAGTCCCATATAAATAAAAATTACCATTTAAAAATTGAAATTTTGTGTATCTATGACTTCATAGAATGTCTAAAAATATTCTTATATTGCGTTAAATATAAAGTAGCATAATTTTTGCGATACTAAGGTAGGCACCCCCAAAAGGGCACCTGACCTCAAAGTGCCTTCACTTGCCAACAAGAATATATGAAAATTTGAGCAGTCTAATAGTAGTAACTAGACTCAGTAGCAAAAAGTGGCGGTTTTGGGTGTACCCACCTTAAACCCTCCCCCCCCCAAAAAAACTGGAATGCCCTGCAAGGACTTGAACTGCAAAAATTCGGAAAGTGTGTTGATGTGTGAGGTCCACAAAGTCAAAGGCTACAGACTCAGTCACCACGACGAAGCCACGAAGGTCCCCCATTCCTACAGACACGGCAACCAGAGAATTCCCCCGGAACTTGCACAGAAGACAGGACCAGACACACCCAGCACCGAACAAAAGGGAAAAGACACGGTTTCCAGATAAAAAACCCAGTCGCATTGGCAGCCATCCGGCTCGGTCGCGCTCCATATCCAAACGCAAAAGCAGGAAAAAACATAATGAAAGGAAAAAACTTACTATTATTACAAGTTCTGTGAAAATTTGAAAACCCACCACTGTGGAATCAGCTTACCGACTATCCACCAGCCGATGCCGACTCACCACAGCAAGTAGCGAAGAGGAATTGAGGTTTGCAGAAACAACCAGGAGTGAGGATTTGGACGGACTTGCAGCTGCAGCCGCGACGAACAAACAAAAAAATCAAGCAATTGCAGGGTGGGAGTGACGGCGTACTTTACGTGCGAGGCGCGCTTGCGCTTGCGTCTTCGGGGAACCTTCTTCGCGACGGCTGCTCTTGAACAGAGCGTGTTTTCAGGTACTCACGGGGTTGGGTTGTTGAGCTCACCCAACTTGTGATGAGGATTTTTTACTTCTTTGCTTATTACTGCAATCGCAAGGATCTGAGTTTGTGTTGTGGGGTTTCGGAGGAAAGGCGAATTTTGGACGTTTAGGAGAGGGTGCATTTGGTTACGGGGTGGGAAGCTCGTGAGCCAGGCGAGAGATCTGGGGTATGTTTTGGTTTGGCAGTCGCGGTGTCGGTAGTGGAGTTATTTGAAGGCATGCGGATTTGGAAATGAATCGAGTTTCAATATTTGGGAACGGGATTTCTGTGTGAGTGCGTATCAATATTTTGGAACGTTTCGCGATCGTCGCTTTTAGCAGATGTTTGTGTAGTTCGGAGATGCAGAGTTATTCGTTGCGAAGGTGAGTCACTCGTTGTTTTTTGAGATTTGAAGTTGGGTATGGTTTCTTTGGATTTGGTTCGGGAAAACCTTCAGCACGAGGTGATCGTTTTTTGTACATCTAATCGTTGCGATTAGATGTTGCGTTTCTCGGTGAATCGTGCGAAACCCTACACGGAGAGGGTTTTGTTTGCTCCAAAGTGGATCTGGCGAAGATCTGGAAGCTGTTAGATTTTGCGAATCTCTTTACTCGCCTATCTTTCTTCCCTAAAAAAATGTAGAATACAGAATTCTCGAACCGGGCTTTTCTTCACGCCTTGTTGTGGGAGACCCGTCGATTGGATGTCGCTTTGTATTGAATCTTGCGAAACCTAGAGAAGATCTCCTTTACTCCGAGGTTGATGTAGGAAGACCTGCAAGCTGTTACATGCTTGCGAACCTCTATTAGTTACCTATTTTTTCTCCTTAATTTGTCTTAAATACTAGAATGCTTGTATCTCGAGCTTCTCTTCACACCTTAGTATCTCCACTTCCTGCAGCTTTCTCCGTTCTTTGACATAAGAATACTCCGTGCTCTCTGCAGACTGGATTAGGGTTTCGTCGCCAATTGTAAAATCATCAAGTTTCTTCCAGCGCAATGTACCAACCATATGACCCGTTCGTGGTCTACCAGCCCTACAATGACCCTCAACCGGAGCATTACGTCTCAGGCGTCCCTCAGGGGATGCCACAACCTTCGCGTCCCAACGCCTTCGCAACCCCAGAGTCAGCTTACCCTTCCTACTACGGATCCAACAATTCCTACGAATCTCAGCCTTACGGCTCTCAGCAGCCTTATGGATCCCAACAACCAAGCTACTACCCTGCAAATCCTACAACTGCAGAGGATCAGTATACTCCATCTTACGGCTCTCTCTCACAGAATCAGTATCCCCCTTCAGCACCTCAACCTACGCCGTCTCTCTCCCACACTGGCTCTCATCACTATCCTCCCCCTTTGGGACAATCCACGCCATCTCTCACCCATGCGAGCTCGCATCACTACCCGCCTTCAGCACCGACTGATTTTTACCCTGCGATGTCTAGTGGAGGCTATGCAACTGCACATTCTGAAGCGCCGGTGGAAAATTCCTGGGGGTCGACTTACCCGCCCCGGAAGGAGCAAGTGAAGCAGGAGGAATGGTTGCAAACGCATGCGATACCGAGTCGAGATGATAAGAAGGAAAATGTCAGGTAATGTAAAGTCTTCATTCACCATACAGAGAGGAAGAGGTTCCATTCACTTTGAACCTTTCCCTACAACAATCTAGAAACTTGCACCTTCAAAAAATTTGCTCATTTCTTTTGTGTTAAGGTGAAAATCAATTGCAAAAAACTAAATGTCAAATAGCACACTTAGCATGAATCAAAGCACACATGTAAAGTCAATGTACACTCTGTACTGATACTTTAACCTCTGGAATATCGTGCACACTTGCTACACCGTGGTCGACTGAATCGCAGTTTTCACACATTGAAACTATGTTAAAGTGAAAATTTTGGGACCGCGTGTGGAAAGATAGGGAGGTTCGAGTACATGTCGGGGCTTATTGTTTTGGATGGTTGTGACTTTTCTTTCTGTGGTTAAACTTGGTTCTAGATGGAGTTGGAACGCTGGTTGTACATGCCTTGCTGGTGTCAGTTAAAACTCTAGCCTGAAAATCTGTCACTGTGATCTGAACATTGAATATGGGGTGGTAGTTTACGAGAAGCGCATTGTTCATAGCTTTTTAGCACGTTATTTCTTGCATGATTGACTCAGAAATTAGCAAGAAATCTGAAGAGTACGACGTGCCACATCACACAATTTTTGAGTTAGGTGGCATATTACAGTTCATTAGAAGCAAATTTTCGGTAGCTTTATAACAAGATATCACTCGAATCATTTGATTGAGAATTGAGCACGAAATGTGAGTTTGAAATTTGAAAGCAAGCATTGCTTATCGTCATCTCTGGTTACCAGGGCTTTTGATTCCCGATGTTCCAGTTTAAGTTCTGGAGTCGATCGTTATTCTCATGAGTGGAATGGTATTCTGTTGATTGACAGTTTCTCTGTAGACGAGGCTCAAGCGATCATTAAGCAATTGAAGGAGACAAACAAGGGTCTGACCTTGCAACTGACAAACTCGCGAGATTCGATTAACAAGGTGGTCCACGAGAAAGATGCAATGATTGAGCAACTACAGAAAGAGATTGAGGCTACCAGGAGTCTGCAGGCGCAAGCTGTGAATCCCAAGGAAGCAGTTGCAGTTGTGGAGAGGGAGTGGATGCAGAGGGTTGCCTCCAAGGAGCAAGAAATTCTTGCCCGCACTCAAATAGATGCGGAAGCCATGGCCGAAAAACTTGCAAAGTCACAAGAGGAAAACGCGACTCTGCTTGCCAGGGTTAGCAAGCTTCAACAAGATACGGAGTCTGGACGGGCATTCTTACTGGAAACGAATTCTGCTCTGCAGGCAGAGTTGGGGAAACTGAGGGAAGAGGCAAAGCAGCAGGATGCCGAGCTACTGAAACTAAAGGACGAGACAGGGAAGCAGGAGGTCGAGTTGATGAAAGAGAGGGAGGAGAATATTAAGCTGTTGGATGAGGTCACGCAGATGGTTGATGAGAAAGACAACACCATTCTCTCCATCAAGCAACTTGAAGACGAGAAGCTTGAACTTCAAGGTCAACTGACTCAGTTGAAGGATCATTCTGACGGGCACATAGTAAGTGCTTTGTCTTTATTTCAAAGTGACGATTTGCCTACTGCTTTAGGTCTGCCTGTATTTTTGTTTTTTACTTCTGTTTTTTCATATCCAGTAACTGTGTTTTATTAAAATTACACTGTTTCTGGAGCTTCTAGACAACAGTATGAAGAGAATCTTCTTCCTGATTCTTGTGGAGGTTTTCATATGGTCAGAGTGATCATGTGTATAACGAGAAGGTCACACCATGATCCTTGTGATAATTAGAAGACCTCTCCGTGAATCAGGGGGAGTATTTTCTTTATGATGATGTTCAAGTGCTGCTGAAGCATTTTAATTTTAATGAAAACGCTGAGTAATTCTTGGCATTCTTTGAGGGTACGCAAGCTCACCGGGACATGTTTGGATTCAGACCGAAAGCAATGCCATTGCTGCAGAGAAGAGCAATTTGTTGCGAAGAATCGCTTCTTTGGACCGGGAGCTGGAGGAATGCCGTGATTTGTGTGAGGAGAGAAGGTAAGCGTCGTTTAGGCAGTTTTTTAAAGTTTTCGATTAAGAAACTCGAACTTGATGAGTGGATCCGATGTAGCTTGAAGTAACTGAGAACAATTAACCTCTAAAGTACCCAGGATTATGGTTTTAAGGAACCTATTCGATCAATCATATCATGAAAAACATGGGGCTAAATTATATGTGACCAGTATCAATATAAAACATCACATGTTCTGGTCAAAAAGTAAATAAAATTGTACAAAAGAAAGTCCCTATTTGATCAACTTAAACTGCTGGTGACCGTGCGTTTTTCTTGACGTATGTTTTCTTATAGGCTGCGGATAGAATCCTTGGAAAATGAAGAATTGCCTACATTGAATTCTCAGCTTGACCTGCTGGCAAGACTGGATGAAAAAGCGAGGCACCAAATTGCAGAGTTGGAAGAGAAGCTTGAAGACGCCAGACGTGCTGTTGACGGTTTGGAAAAGCAGCTGAATGAGGCACAGAAGCGGGAGATGGAGAACAGCCTTCGAGTGGCTGGAGAGAGCCGATTAGCTACCGAGGAGATTCAAAAATTGAGGTTTGAGCTGGATGACCACATGCTGGGCAAATCAGAGAATACAAAGTCGGTTTCGGAGCTCGAGTCAGAGAAGATGATCTTAGAGCAGAGAGTGGCACGGGTGGAAGACGAGAAGCGGGAGGCTGTAGAACGTGTTTCTGAACTGGAGAAGTCATTGAAGGATGTCTCAGAAGCAAAGGATGCACTTGAGGAGGAACTCGGCATTATTCGAGAGACTATGGACCGAGAGGCTCAAGATAATGAAGAGGCTCAAGCTGAGCACAGGTATTTTTTTTGACATTTTTGTCTCTTTCTCTTGTGCATTCTGATTATTAGGGGTGGGGTCCTTTAGGCAATATTAAATCTTACTGTATAGATGTTATTCAATATTTCGAATGTACAATTTTTTGTGTTCACATATCGACATCTAATTATTTCCCCTAGTTGTTACTTATGATACATCTTCACAAAATTGCAAATGCAAGAGTTGAGTGAGGGCATCTTGGCACCGAGGAGCACCTTTTTGGGTGATACACCTTTTCTTATTCTCGTGTGCACTGAACTTGTAAGAGATTCAATGCAAAGATCAAACAGCAAGATTTAGTTTACAAGTGGACTACAAATATCAATTATCTTATCATCATGTTACTCAGATACAATGTATGAAGTGACAATACACAGTATTAAAAATGTGCAAGGTTCTTTTAGGGGTTAATTCATTAATGAGAATTTAACGTGAAGGAAACACGAAGATATTCGAAATTTAATGTTTCCTTCCTAGATTGAGGAAGGCTTCCGAGTAATTACTAACGTCTCCTTTGAGTTCTTGTTTCCCGATCACCGTGTATAACATGCATTCTTGGACTGTTAGGTCGAAAATTGTGGAACTGGAGGAGCAAGTTTCGAAATTATCGTCTGCCAAAAGCACCCTGGAGACCCGACTTTCCGAGTCCGAGACCAAGATCCACGATACCGAACGCCTTCTGCATGCCACTGAAGACATGCTGAAGGCAATAAATGAGGATGTGGAGCAGAAGCGTGAGCTTGAGACAACAGACAAAGAAGCCAAAGGACCGGGTGAAGAAAAGGCGCTGCTGGAGGGTAAGTTGTCGAGTTTGGAGGCGACGAATGCGCTTATGTCGGAGCAGATTGCAGGATGGACAGAGAAAGTCCAGGCTCTGGAAGGAGAGAAGGACATGTTATCCACCAAATTAGATCGCTTGGAGAAAGATATCACGGATCTTGAGTATGATCTTGCAGAGAAGGAAGATGCCCTTGCCGCGACTGAGGTTGAGCTGCTGGCTAAAAAGAGGCTGGACCGGGAGATCAAGGGGCTGAAAATTGATCTGGGCAAGGAGAAGGCTGGGATGGATCGATTGAAAAATGATATTGAAGATCTTACGGAACTCGTGCAGGCGGCAAATGGAAAGATTTATAGATTGGAAGAAGATCGCTCGCAGTTGGAGGCGAAATTAGCCGCATTGTTGGAAGACAAGAAACGTGCAGCTGTGAAGTCCAGTGAATTAGGTGAAGAGAATCTCAAGTTGGAAACCGAGAACAAAGTGTTGAATCTTCGCTTCAGTGACATGAGTACCAAGTTTTGCGATATCGTGGCCGAAAGAGACGAGCTTGCACAGACCAACCGAAATTTAGCCCGAAACAAAGTAGTTTCTTTATGACTGACGGTGAGATTGTGTCGCAGTTTACATCTGGTTCCGGCTTATCTTACTTGCAATAAGACAACCGCCTGCTAATACTTCCTGTAGTTTTTTAGAATAGACCCTGGTGAAACTTTGAGAGTTTGTGTCAGCAACCACTGGAGCGGTTTCAGCTGTGGATGGTAGTCCTTTGATGTGCTGCTGGACCAGGATTCTATTTCGTTTCAGAGATCACCAAGAATAGCTGATGCCTGGACCAAGAAGTGGTGAAACCTGGAGAAATTTGCCTATCACCAGCCATCGGAGCAGTTTCAGCTTTGCTTGGTAATTCTGTGATGTGCTGGCGACCAGCTATGATCTCAGAGATTACCAAGAATAAGCCCATGCTTTTACTAGTAGGCTGCACCTCCTGCTGGCTGCCGTGTTGGTCCAGCTGCTTTAAACGAGCTTGGTGTGGTCTTGAATGTGAGTGTAAGATCCCAGCCAAAGCTATGGTTTCGAGATTATTTTTAGTCTTAGGATGTAGTTTGTAGACCGAGAAGCAAAAAGCAACCCAGGTTTATTCGTTGGTAATATTTTTAACACTGTTTTATGAGGTGTTTTTGTTGCCCAATAATCCCAGATTTTAGAGTCTACTGAAAATGTCTGATTACGATTATTCTCTGATTCTTGGGGTGAAGATTGCTCACGGTTGCAATGTTCAGGTATCTAGCACTCAACTCCCAAATGCATTTATCACTTCAAAGTTGGTGCCAAACAACTCCAAGATATAGAATTGTTTTTGCTCAGCTGTAGAGGCTTGAATGATTCAATCAGTATTGGGGAATTGCACAGTGAAGCCTGATACCACCTAATTGTGCTCCCTTTTGGTCATTCATTCAGACTTAATCACGTAATATTTTTTAGCATTAGAATGACAAATCAGATTGTGTATTTCTCGTGTATTCTCGGTCAACTCATGTTTGTGAAAAAGAAGATCCATTATAGGTGATCAAAGCCACAATGCGTAGCTTCCCATTGTTGTCCTAAGGAGAACTAAGGTAACTACATTTAGTAGTGTCTGAATAAGCAATTGAACATTTTTCGTACAACCTTTCCAAACAAATATGATGATCAAGATAAAAACGAAACTTGGAGAGGATTAAACATTCAAATCTTGTTTTAAAATGTTTCACAAATAAGATAAGGCCATCCTTTACAAGTTCAATGTAAAATGTTTCTGCCCATATCTAGCTAAACTCCAATTCTGACTCCAACTTGGGCACTGCTCATGCCTCAAGTTCCCTGGGGTCCTAGAAAATTAGGGTTCGCAGCTCGTTCCTGTCTTCGACTGTATGCCAAGATCTCTTCTCTACCAGCTGGTCCAGACTGCTCCGGCGCATGAATTGGCTGCCTACCCATTTGGCAATCAATCCGTTTTTTATGTGTTGAGTCGCATTGTGTTGCACTTCACAGTATGGACATGAAGGTTGTCATTTTCTACTCACCTTGATTATACCACATACAGCGCCTGTAATCAGAACACAAACTCATCAATCCATGTGTTAAACATTGTGCAACACTCCTCTCTCATAAAATTAACCTGTTGGATTGAGACCTATAATCATGGAACACTAATTCAACTGCAGAAAGATCGATAGAAACATTAGGACCAGTTGGTAGAGAAGAGATCTTGGCATACGTTCACGATTCAGAGGACTACTTGCATTTTGAAAAATGCTTATGCTGTGATCGAATGACAAAATTAACTCACGAATTGACTGTTCTCGTCACAAACAAATCATCGATCAGATAGAATTCTCGAACTTCTATTCAGAGTTTGGGTTCCTTTGCTTGTCGATCATGCGCCGGTTACAACTTCTTTCATTGTTGAAACTCTTGAACTGAAAGTTGGTTACTCATGAATCTCGTATACACATGAAATTATTTCATGGACCGACGGCATTGTGGCATTGTAATACGGACACCCCAGCCAGGCAACCTTTCTATGAATATTATGCACTACTTCTGTCACTACAAAACTCCGGCACGCTTCCACAGATATGCATAATGATGAGGCATTTAATTGAAGGTCAATCTACTAAGAACAAAAAGGCATCACTCTCACCTGAGTGGCATGAAATTCACCAACAAAAAATGTTAAGAGTGTTGTAAGAAATCACCTGTTAGTAGAATCATGACTCGGCGACGCTGGATTTGGAACCTGCCAATCAAAATAAACAAATCTTCATAGTTGTTAAACAAGGCATGTTTTCAAAGCACCAGCACTATGGCATTAAAATCGTACTTTCAAGGTTCAAAATCAGTCTGCCAGTTAAATTCTGATATAATTATAGCATTACAGACATAGTAATTAACACATTTGTTTTGCCTTGGTCAAGGCCAATGGTTCACCTCTGTCAACATAAAATACAAGCCACAAGTCTATTGCTCACAACAAGCACATTATTTTGCACCAAGTGAACGCCCCCATGAAAATCTCATTTCCATCTTGTGATAAGTCTCATAGTTTACCAGCTTTTATTTTTTCGCATGATTCTTTACATATAATGAATTCTATCTCATGGATATAATCCTTGGCTACACTTTTGTAGTCCCGCTTTCTCGGTAGTCAAATGAGAGATTCTCTTGGTGAGACCATTAGCAACTTTAGGAAAAATCCAACTCAAGTTGTGTTGTAAGTTTTTGACACTCTAATACAAGTATTTTGCGGGTTCTCTATACTTGAGATCGCAAGGTAAGGTACCTAGGACCTACACACAAGGAACCTAGAGTTTCTTTAGATGGAAACCTTTGACATAAAAAATGCTTCATATCCCATTGAATGCCTCACTCAAATAATCCTTCAACTTTTTTTTTGATGATATGGTCAAGCCAGAGTTTATTCAAGAGCATTATTTAGGTATTGGAAAACAAAAAGTGTCTCACTTTCAATAGCCAAGTGGCTTGAAAGAAGAAAAAAACGAAATTTCATTGAGAGAACTTCTGGAGAAAATTAGTCAATCTTGCTTGAAAGTAAACTAAAAATGTTTGAATTATTATAAATTTCTAAATTTTTCTAAAAAGGATATAGAATTTCTAGCAAAAATTGTATTCATGATTCAAAGAATGTAGCAATATTTTTAATTTATTTTAAACATTTAAAATTCACCATACTTTAGTCATCAATAACCAACATTATTGTAATGCAGAAGTGGTAAAGGATACTAAAGCTAAATAAATAAATATGGGGACAAAAAAGTTTTTAAAGCATAGAAAGATGCTACAATACTATCAAATAATCTAAAATAATTATTCTATTCAACATCAAGCCTTCAAAAGTCAAAAGATGTAATAAATTTGTTAATTTATTATTATATATTTGAAATTCCAATGTCTTAACCCTCTCATAACAAATGAATAATTTTTTTAAATTGACCATTTACACTGATCAAATAGTGGAAAGTTTAAAACAAACAATTAAATCAAGAAAAAACAATTATATCAATAGATTGGATGAAGAACATTACATGTGTTGGTTCAAAAGAAAAAAAATTGATGAATGGAAATCTTCATTGAAACTCTTCAAAAACTACATTAAAAACATGAGGCCCAATATAGACTTATTGTCATTAATGAAAGAAATAAAGTCTTCAACCCTTTGAACGTGTTACTTGTAAACCTGTAAATTATAAACTACAACTTTAAAACTTATGTTTGTAAATTTGAAATTATAAAGATTTAAGATAATTCTATCAAAAATAGTCTTAATAGTTCATGGATATAACAATTTTGCTAACTTTGAAAACCATAAAAAAAATACCTTAGATATCACAATGGCACATAATGGTAAGGAAAAGGATAATGGAGACAAGAAAGTAAAATAAAAGATAGCATGCATAAAATGATTTTCGTTTAATAACGTTATAAAAAATCTTCAAAAGTTAAAGAATAAATTGAAAGTTATAGTCCAATTTCAAGCACCATGATCATGATGAAAGAGTTATTATTCAATTTACCACATAACTTCAATAATGCTCTCAAACCATACCAAGTGACATATAAAAATCTATGCATTATTAGCTTGGATTAATAATGAATAAAACCAATGTAGAATAATAATTCACAAATTTTGAAAAAAAACACAATAAAAACTGTAGTACTTTTGAAATCACGAGTATACTAGTGGGAATCCAATAGTAGAAAAATCACATAGTAACCTACAAGAAAATCCACAACCTTGCCATACAGATTGTTTTCTAATCCAACTTGCCAAGCATGGACCAAATGTTGCAACCTACAATTAGACCCATACATATGGTGCCATAAATGCACCATGGTGAGGGTCACATCATTACATACAAGAATACCCAATGAGGCGCAACATTTCCCTTCACAAACCTTGACTAAAAAATTGAAAAATTATAAAATGGGATGAAGAATTGAAGATTAACCCTAGAACGCACGAGGTTGGTTACCATGAAAATCATCCTTGTGGATACTCTGTGAATCATTTGCTTAAATTAAAACCAAGAGCACTCTTTGGAGGTCAAATTACTATGCCAAACTTCCTCTTTTCATAAAATTTTAGCATTGTCACTTTTGTTTTACATAATTTTTTTATTTACGTAGAAGGATTCTTTGTCAACCCAACTTCAAAGTCTATTGAGATTTTCCACCAATAGTAACTCGTAAGACAAAGGACCTATTAGGGCAAGAAAGACTGAAGCCTATTAGGGCAAGAAAGACTGGATCCTATTACGGCAAGAAAGACTGGAGCCTATTAGGGCTCAGTCAGCACTGGAGTGGGATGCCCACGTACCTGCCATCCATTGCCAAAAGCCGTTCTTAGATCTACAATGTCCGTTGCCGGGCGCGGCTGCGGCGATGGCTGGTGGTGGGAGGATGGGGGGGCAGGCACGGTACGCGGAGGTTCCATGCTCTTGTGGCGTTCGATGTCGCTGAACTTGGCGGAGGAGCCTTTCGTGTGGAGCGTCACTCTGTGGTCGTTGCTGAAGCGACCCACGGAAGGGTACGTGTCCATGGTGGACCGGTTGACGTTGTTGGACATCTCTCCTTTCGATTCAACCGCAGACAATTCTGCCATGGAAATGTATGTAGCCAGGACACACACACACACATGGAATTGATGAATAGATGCATCAGAAAAATGAACCCAACCTCGGAAAATGAACCCTGTCTGCCTGGCTTCTAGCTAGAATAGGATCCACAATCTGGAGCAGATGCGGTCGGTATATGCGAGCCAGGAGGTTAAGGTGACTTGTTGAAACCAAAGACCTCGGTTTCATGCCCTCGACCTAAGTTAAGGTTGCCAAATGAAGCAGATTCGAGTGCGCGAAACGTAGTGATCAGGCTCCTTGGAAAAGTGTCACCACAACCTAGGGATTTCTTGGTTCTAGCTTTTTAGTGGTGCCTGGGAGAGTCCGAGTGAAGCAGATTCCACTGGAAAACTGCAAGTGCACTGCCCACAACCTAGCTAAGGATATTTTTGTTTTAGCTTCTTAATGGTGGGAGAGTCCGGGTGAAGCCGATTCCATTGGAAAACTGGAAGCGCACTGACCACAACCTAAGGATTTCTTGGTTCTATCTTTTTAAGGGTGGGAGAGTCCGAGAAAGCACTGACCCCGACGTAACCTAACGTTTGAAGTGTTCTGTGCGTGTCTTCTCAGGTGATATGTACGTACGTTCTTTTGGAAAGTGAACGACATGAGCACAGACTCACAGACATGAGCACACGCGAATCTGTGAGAGATCAGTAAGAATGGGCCAGACCTAATCAGGAATTCAGTCTAATTACATCTTACCTAGCCTCCGAGAGGCCGGCATGGGTACTAAAACCTTTCGAGACACGATTCTTTCTCCTACACTGAACAACAGCAACTACTCTCTCCAAATCAACACTTGGTTGGCCGTCAATTAGCAAGTTGGGGTGAAAGCTTGACTTGACTTAATATCTATGGCCACTGATCTTAGGATGAAAATGCGGTTAACTTCTGCCTACACCCTCTCTCTCATCTTGCAATTGCACAACAAATTCACATATAGTGATAAAAGAGGCTCTTGCACTCAGAAAGATCCCTCCATTGCTCTAGCTATACCAACGATCTCCCTACGAAAGCACACACCTACATATTGATGCAAAATTGAACAGTTCTGAAGTCAGCAAAGTTCAGCGCCTTCATACCTCAACTCACAGCAGAGTTTCAAACGAGGTGTCTATGAACCACCGAGTTTTAAAGAGCCAGCGTCAGTGATCCGCAAGAAGGGAGTAGTATCCACAAGCTTGTCACTCGATTTGCAGCGAGCGAAGCGGAGGTCAACCTAGACACAGAACAGGGCTGAGCGTAAAGCATACAACTTACAGTCGGATGTTCAAAGTATTTCTCTGCAGGAATTGCATTGACTAAGTTCGCATCTTTGAGAAAAGAGCACAGGCAGTAGACTGAGAGCGTGGTTGCCCTAGCTAGAGAAGCTGAGACGCCATGACTGCACAGTGGACACATAAGTTCCGAAAACGCGAATTCAAAGCCCAATTGCAATTCCGGGTGGACACTGCAAGCAAGTATCCAGTTCGACCTCCAGGCACTTACTTACTTAGCTTTACGTTGTGTGCCGAATCCAAGGATCAGTCGGAACGTCCACGTACAACAATCACGCCAACAAATATCTTCCACGCTTTTCAACTGCAGGAACAATGCATGCAAACGACCTCCTCCGCAGTCTGGGATCAGGAAATTAAAGCAGGAAAAAAGAACACCTTGGGAGCTTCTCTGTTGAGCAGTGGGACAAAGCTATACTAGCAATTTGCAAACTAAGTAACGCTGCTAGCGGAAAGGAAAAACTCTAGCGATGGCGTTGAACGATTACTCTCAGCTTTCACTGTAGCTGAGTGACTTGGGCTCTGGGATTTTTTACATTGCATTCTCACATGAGTTTTTACATCAAATTCACATCAGCTTTGTTTCAACCCCTAAATGCCTAAGGCACCAAATTTCGGTGTCGACAATACTTTGAAGTTCAAAAAAAAACTAACTAACTAACCAAGTTGCTATTTTTAGTAGTTCATATTTTTGAAAAAATTGTTTTTGAAGTCTAGTTTTAATTAGCATCTAAATTCCAATTTTAAAAATGATTGATTATGACTATTTCTACTCAAGATTTTGTGCAAGGGTGTCCATTGCAATCTTGGTTTTATGTAGTGTTGAAGGCTCTTGGAAATGAGCCTCAAATGTACAATAGATCTTGGAGAAAAGATCAAATTAAAAATTCATTTACAAAAATTGTATCTGATTAGATTTTGAGAAGCCATAAATTGATTGGAGTTTTGCATGTTAGGCCCTTTATCTTCATTTTTTGGGGTGACCAACTTTTTAGATTTGACATGTGAAAAGAGGATTAAAAGACTTCAAATCATTTTGTAGTTTTAACATCCTCATGATCAAATATTATAATCTTTCAATCCATAAGTGATATTGGTGTGTCTTCTTTTCCTATGTGATCTTTTAACATGTCTAGTTTGAATTTGTATGGTTACAATTCAAAAAAAATTGATATAGTATATCAAAATGTTGATTTTTTGTTCAATTTAGAGCAAATTTCTAGAAGCTCAAAAAAAGACTTGCAATGAGCATTTAGGGGTTAAAGTAGATCTCCAAGATTTGGCGGTCCTCATATTCTTCGATTTAGTTTAGAGATGAAGGTTAATATGTCAGATAATTGATTGTGGCCTAATGGCTCTCATTTAGTTATCAAGTTCATAATTCTATTGTCCCTAAATTCTTTGAGAGAGGTTTAGATCTTCAAGATTGGATGGACTTGATCTACCTTGGAGGAAAATGTTATATTTAGTAACCAAATTGGACCTAATGGCTCTCATTTGGTTAAATCTAGTATACAATTATATAGATTACAAGTGTTCATAAAATGTCATTTATTTAGCCAAGTGTAGGTACATTCAAACAAATGTGGCTACGGCATCCTACTCAAAAATTATTTTGGTGGTTTAGAGCAATTTCATCAAGTATTTTGTTTGGTTTTACATAAAATCCTATTGTGCAATGTATTGCTACAAATAATATATGACATTATGGACTTAAGAATATAAGGATTAAAATATGTTTAATGTTATTTGAATAAAAAATTTATTGTGTCATTTTTTGGCAATTGAAATAGGCCAGTTCAATGCATCCTTTTATGAATATTTGAACATTTTATGAATAAACCTCAAAGCATTCAAAGCATTTCTTTTTGTTGTTCTATCCAAAAGCAACCCTAATCTCTTTTGTTTAACCTTTGTACATTTAAGGGAAAAATATGTAGTGCTAACTTTGGATAAAGGTCATAATGAGGTGTAATTATTTGAAAACTATTGGCACTTTATTGTGATTGAATTATCATACTAAGAACAATACCAAGTGATTATTTGGTCAAAGACAAATTGAAATGAACATAAATGAACCTTGCTATAGTATTTTTGGAACTTTGTTGAACTAATAATGACTTTTAGAAGTGAAAAGCACTAATTTTGTTTACCATGGTAGAGGTGCACATACCAAAAGACTTTCTAAAACAGAATATGTACCCCTTAATATCCTTAAGAAGTTTAAAGTAGCCTTCTCAAAATAGAAGGGTCAAAATAATCCCACTATTTTATCTTCTAATGTCAACTCTCTACTAATGTACAAATTATTTCATCACTTTGAATGTAAGATACATGTGTGGTTTGAATGTATATTAAACAAAGTTGCAGCAAGTCCTTTGAAACTTGGAAAAAGATGAATTCAAGTAACTAAGGAGTAACTTGGAAAGAGAGGTTTTATTTAGAAGTTAGAAATAGATAGGCTACTTGGCATTGCAAAAAAATGCATTGAAATTGTAGGATATCTACATATATTATACAATATTTTAGTACTTGTGATTTTTTGGAATACTTGAAAAAAAATTGGAAAAAAAATTTTAATAAAAAAAATTCAATTTTTTTATAGGATACTTGAAAAATATTTTTTCTAAGCAAAAGAATATGGACAATGTATAGGCCTTAGAAATATTGTACCCTAGAAAAAGAAGCAATCTAGAATAATTCTTTGAGTAGGAGAACTAAAAAAGTATAAAATTTATAAAAATAAAAATAAATCTATTAAATACCATCTTCTCCAATTTTCGCTCCAAATTTCTTAGAATGGATACTTGTTAATACACCAAAATCCTAAAACCAAAAGTGTGATATACATTTAGTAATCAATTTTTTGCCAATTTAAATTAAATATTTGTTTAATAATATAGGTTTAAAATGATCATATGTTCATATCCACCTTCACCATGAATTTCAATTCCATTGGATCTTTATTCTCCAAGTTGTAAATGAAAAAACACATTAACACACAAAATTTGACAACAATAATACATGTTCTTGCAATTATCCATGTGCTTGATTCTATCACTAATGCCTGGCCAACTCTAGGATCCCCTAACAATGTGATGTATTTTGTGTCCTATTGCAAACATCTATATAATTTTGTAAAAACTTGTCATTCACACTCTCCATAACTTCCCATAATATTGTACAATCAAACAATGGTCCTCCTTATCCTCCTCATAAATATTATGCTTTGTTAGATCCTTGGGTGGGACTTATTAGTTAATTCAAGGATTGAGGTTGACTGAGGAGCCATATCTGACTATTTTGTTTGTTACCTCATTGGTACACAACGTTATATATTCAAGTGCATTTTTGTCTAAATAGGCATATTCAAATAGCTGAAATTCATAAATGGTTTTGTACTAAATTTGTGTTAAAATTAAGATTGTATTGAATCTAAGACGTATTGACTAACAAGTATTTAACACAACCATTTCACAATAATTAATCTAGTGCAGGCACCAGTCCTCATTCCTGTAGGCCCATCTTTCCAAGAGAAAAATTAAAACAGATTCCTAATGTCAATCCAAGCATGTCTCTAATTGGACAGCTTCTAAGATGCTGCCATGTCAGTCTTCTCCCATTGTACACAATCCTGCCCTCATAAGAGGTCAATTTCAGGCAATTTCCACAACTTTGATTCCTTTCGTGTGCACTCCAAAAAATAAATAAAAAATCACAAACTGTTTATGTATTTACGTCATATTCTAGTAAAATTGAATGCTGGGGAAAAAAAAATCCTTTGTGCAAAGATCCTCTGATGCTTCACCTCATCACCTCACTGTTGTTGTTTTTTACATTTTTTTTTGCCAGTTGGCTACAACCAAAAGATGTTGACTAGTTTTCTGTAAAGGAAATTTTCATTTAAAAAAGTTAAAATAGACAAATTATTGTTGTATTTCAAGATCAATAGTCAATTTTTTTTCTTGGGGGTCACTGAGTTTTGATATTGATATCACCAAGTATCACATGAATATTGAAAAAATAGATGGTTGCTTCTCCAAAATGACTTTAAGAAAAAATTGCTTTACCTGCTTTGATTCTCCTATTTCATGATGGTATGCGCGGGGAGGTATTGTTGGAAATGATTGTTCATAGTTTCCATGTTATAAATATAATTTCCATTTGAATTGGTGTTTGGGAGCAAAAGTTATGCCATACAAAGCAAATATCATTGAATCTCGGTTGCATAAAATAAATATGATTTAAAAAAAATTAATTTGTTCCTTATAGAATATGTTCATGCCTACTTGGAAAGTTTTTAATGGGGATTAGTGATAAGAAAGTTATGGAGACTCTTGCAATGCATGCAATTAGACCATCTTCATAAAAAATACCATAAGATGCTATTTTTTTTTAAATCTAAATTTGAATAATTAAAAAAATGGTCAATATGGGTTAGATTGTTTACAAGAACAATATTTTCATTGAAATTGACTTATTTCAACAATTTTTACATAATGTTTTTTTAAATTCTGTTTAAGATTGTCAACTCTAATTTCCAAAATAAAATAATTTAATTTGAAAACAAATAGTACACAAAATTTAAGTTACATAGATTCAAAGTCTTATAAACTACTATGGCAATGTACAAAAAGAAGCAATTATTTTCACTTTAAATGCTAATATCTTATAATCTACAAGATCATAGTTTTAAAAAAAAATTCTTCACTTTTTCATAATAGTTTAGATAATAGTTTAGATAATAGTTTAGTGCAAGATTCTATGTTCAGATATGCAACATTAAGTAGTTTTCTGCAATTTTTCTCTTTAAACTAGAAATGACAATTTGACCCTACCTTTTAGAAAAAATCAGTAATAGAACTTTAGAGGTTAATTACTTGTACTAGGATCGTGTTAAGAACACATTCGCAAAACCATACCTAACAAAATTGAGGGTGGTGGACATAATCAAGTTTTGCTACCAATTTGAGACCAGTTTGCTACTTAAGTCAGGCTCTTCAAACTACCAAGCTAGAAAGTTCAGAAGTAGTTACAAAAATAATCATATACTCTATTAGTCTTGTTAAATCAAGTATCAAAATTTATTATTTTTAGCTAAAAAATTTATGATTGATACAAAGCTAACATAATTATCTGTAAATAGATTTCAAGTCCATTACATCATTGTCAAAAATTAATAAAACCTCCAAATCCTACTTGTACCATGTATCATATTTCATCATTTTCAAAATGATTTCTATTCAACCTAATTTGAGCTTTTGAAAAATAAGAATTGAAGTTGAGCTTAAATAACAAGAAAAAATATGGCTTACCTAATTTAGCTTCTAATTTACTTGAAAATCTAAAATATTCATAAAACTGAATGATTTATTACAAATACAATTTGAATAGATAATGTTAAAAATATTTAATATATTGTTTTACTTAAAAGTCTATGTATATTTTGATATAGTGACACCTCCAATAGAAAGACCATTTACATTCTTTACATTTGAGGCAAAGCCATGTAGCATAGGTCGTCTTGTAGGGAATTTCCCTCAAAAAAATGAAGATATGCACTCTAAATTATAAATGTTTTATACATTTTGATTCACATTTTGACATATGTTTTTATTTAGAATTTGATACATCTATTTTAAAAATATGGATGATTTATTATATTAAAGAAGGATTCAAAATGTTGAATAGAATGAAGAACAAAAAGTCTTAACAAGTTTTATATTTGATTAACAATCTAATTTTGGTTTGGTAACCTTGAAAACAATTGGCTGAAGAACATGTAATACATTTTCATATTAAAAAATGATTAAATTGAAGTTTCATGTCTTGAATTCTAAAATCTTATTATTTTTAGATAATATGGTATAGTAGGAGTTTAAAAATTAACATTTTAAAGCCCTACTTATAATATGTAAATCAATTAGATTATTATCATTTTATTATTATTTAAAATCATATAATAATATTTATTATTATTATGCTAATATAATTGATATCCATAATATATTTTAAAACTATTTTTCATCATCTCAAATATTGCAATAGTACAATTACTACTATTGGATGATATAATTTTGTTTTGTATTCCACAACAATACATTTTTCAAGACGGCGTCTTTATGCCCTAGTACATTCAAATACATTAATTTTATGATCCGAGTATCAATTTCTTAGTTCAATTTGAAGTCTATTTTTTTCTAATAAAATCTCGAGTCATTGAATTAAAAATGAGAACAATTTTAAGGTCATTGTATTCTGTGTTGTACCCAGGGCATTGCATCTAAATAAAAAATAAGATATTTTTCTCACAGTATCAATGGGAACTAGGAAACAACTTCATCTTTTTAAAGAAAAAAATAGCATCTATTTGTGCATGAAAATAAATATTATTTTAGAAGGCAATCTAAGCCTACCTCAAAAATGACATTGGTTTGCAACAAATCTGAAGGGAACATTTTTTGAGTAATTAGGATATTTATACCTTAAATATAGCTTAAATCACATTAATTATGGATTAATGGTTCATTTAGGAATTAAAATGGAAAATTGTTGTCATAGAATCATTTATGATATTTCACATTACTATCAATTTTTTAATCATTTTATATTTGAAAATCAAAATCAAATCCTATAACTACGGTAATTCATAAATGCAATAAATTAGACAATTTAAAAAATTTCAATGTAAAATATTGATATAAGAATAATTTCCTCGATAACCTTCTTTTGTATGAAGAATTCAAATTCAAATTCAAGAGAAATCATTTGATTTGTTGGAGTTGAAATCTATAACAAGAAGCTAAAAGGTTCCAGAACGTGTTACAAGGTGATTTGTGGCATAAACACCATATTTTATAGAAAAATGAGTATTAAGGTAGAATGTTCATAAAATATCTTTCTCAGCATGGATTTGGATTTTCAAAAGATTTGTACACTTAGAAAAAATTATTTAGGTGGTTTTTTTCATGAAGAAAAGTAAAAGTCCTACCTACCCACTTGATTCATATATTTCATATTATATCTTGGATCACTGTTGAAGAAGGATAATGACCAAATTGGAAATTGGAAATTACCCTATTAGTATAATAAGTTCGTTCCAAGGGAGACGGTCAAGTACGAAATCAATGCTAATGGGACTAATACCTAAAAATAGATAATATAATCCTAAAATAAAAGACTATGACCCAATTTGGAAAATCAATAATCACTCCATCTACAACAACATTGCATATACAATTCACTCACACGTAGTTTAACTAACACTATCATATTCCATTCTCAAATAATTTCATACACTCCTGTGTACATTAAATCATTCATCAAATCATACACAATAAAGACATCCAATTCAGCTTGAACATGTTTCTTATTTCTGAATTGGTGAATACATCACCGTTTAACATTTATTATAGTTTAATCTCACACAAACTTATAATTTGTTATCTTCACTCCAAATAGTATTCCGGAAATATCTACTCAATCACCATCACAACAACTAACTCTCCAACTTGTACCTCATAGATTTAACCTTCTACTCCAATTAGGAACTTCTACTACATCTCATATATTCTTGTTATCACCCATTAACACCGATTCATTCTTCATAAATTTCACTCCTAATCAAACACACTTTTGGATTCTATCTTTCCAAAGTGAATCAATCACAAATTCCTTAGACACACACATAACATTACACATCCAATTAGGGATACAATAGCTTAATCAACACACTCAAATTCCCATTTATAGACACACAATCAAATTAAAACAAATTACGCAGCACAACTTAGCTGGGACTCGCAGTGGACACTCTTCAACATTGGATCCCTTCCAAATCGAGTGAAACAACCTAATAGAGACCCAAGAGTGGTTATCAAACTACTCAAACTTCAAACTTAACCCCCAAAGAAACTATCAAATTGGAACCACAGAACATAACTTCCATTACACTCCAACTAAGACACAAATACCCTTATCTTCCAACTTCTAATATTACTGCATCACTCTAACTTGGAAACTTACTCAATCAATACTTAACTTCCAACTCAGCTCACTCCAAACACAATTTGACACAACAACAGTGTATTCCTATTTGGACTAGACATCTCAAAAATTAACTCTAAAAATCACATTCCAAATCGATAAAAAAATATACACAAAAACACCAAATTGAAATACAAACACACCAACAAAATACAAATTACATACAAAAACTTCAAAAATACCCACATAAAGGTAAACAATCAAGTCCAAACAGTCTATCTACAATCAATTATGAATTTTTGAAGTTTGAATGAGTAATGCTCCAAATTTTTGAATTATTTTATATCAAATTTGATATTTAAGTAACAAACTTGTAGGGTTTCTAGTTCATAATTTGTTTCTCAATTGAAGATTTATTATAAAAGCAAACTTTTTTATAGGGATTTTTTTTGTTTGCGACATATCAATATTATATTTTGATTATTTTTTTGCCAGTGCAAAGGATATGAAATCCCTACATAAAAGTCTATTTCTATCAAATTAATTGTACGTTTGTACTAGCATTTGTACCAATCATTAAATTTATTTTTAACAATAAAAATATCATTTTATTTTTAAATGAAATATATAAATATGTGTATGTATATATAAATATAATGATTAATGTTCTATTTGTTTATTTGTAGCTTCTCCAAATTATCAGTGGAATAAATTTCATCTACTTAGGAATAGATATAAAGATTTTCCTTCTCTTGTTACACCTTGATAAAAATAATTTTAAATATTTAAATGTTGAAAGTACAAAATCTTAACCCCTAAAGCCTTGAGGGTGTTTTCTGTCAAAAACCACTCAAAACTACCACTTCTCCTGCATTCACTCAAGGAAACCAAAAAAATAATTTCTCTTGATATTTAACAGTAGAATCTTGTACTTAACTTGTCTGAAATCATGTAGTAAGAATTTCATCAAATTTGACCATACGGATTGGAAGATATTAGCATTCAAAGTTGGACAAAAAGTTTTTTCTTAAGAAGATGCTTAAATTGCCCAAAAACTAAGATTGTCCATAACTTTCTCATCCCTAGTCCAAATAGAATGAATAAAAGCTTTACGTATAGATAAAAACATAATTTTTAGGAAAAATAATTTAAAAAAAATAATTTTGACTTTTTGTATTTTTTGGGGGGTTGCCTGCCAATCTCCATTTCTTGCTTATTGTGCCATAAATTTTTCATCTGGCATCTGATTGAAACAATAATATTATATCCACAAAGCTCTTGCAAAACTATAGAACCTACTTGGATCCAAATTGTCTCCCGAGGAGACAAATAGTCCATTAGAGGTTAAAGTCTCAAACCTTTAAACATTTCAATTGAAAATTTTTAAACTTTGAATTTGTAGTTTTTTTCAAAATAAAAATTTCATATATTTTTGTTTTTTAGATATATGCATATCTAATTTTTCCAATTTTGATGAAGATAAAATTTTAAATGGTGTATTTCAATGTTTCAAGATATGGGGGCTTGGAAGAAATATTTTGGAAATTTCAAGAGTAACCTCTGAAGGTCCCTAATCCCAAAGTTGAATGTGCTTCAGTCAAACTTGAATGTAACTTGTTAAAATATCAATTTATGATATTTGATTTAACTAATAAAATGATGCCTAAAATGATTCTTTTTCAAAAGTTTAATGGATTATTGCAATTCTAAGTTCCATATTTAGGAATCCAAATTACATAACATTGCATATTCTCATTTCTATTTTTTTCTCTATAAAAAAATTATAAATTTTAACCAAAAATGATGGATTTCCATTCTAACATTTAATTTTAATAAGAATTCCAAATTATTTCAATTTTAGTGTAGGCTAGAGTTTATTTTCTTATTAACACATATAGTATTCATTTGTCGGATTTGAGGATAAGATACACAACAATTCTATGTGAGACAACATGATTGAAGCAATGAAAATTTGGTGCCACAAGGCTAAATCTACATAATAGATGTCACTTACAATAATTCTATAATACAAGCCCATCAACAACAATTTTTTTTGTCTATCCTTCTATTTTCTATATAGTTTTTAGAGAGGCTCTATAGCCTTGTAGGCTTCTTTTGGATTCAAGATACTAAGTTGCACAACTGCACTAAGTCACTACAAAAGAAATATATAGTAAGCAATACCCAATATATGCTTGCATCTTCTGGGCACATAGTCACATTGTATTAACATAATTTGCATTAATTTGTTTGTTTTTGATATGAATAACAATTGTTGATTTTTGAAAAACTACCCCCCCTGCCCCTATTTGTAATTTTTAGGGGAGTCCTCAAATACAAACCACATGGGATATATTGTTGAATCCGTATCCTTGAATTCGTATTTGTATCCATCTACTGTATTTTGTATTTGTATTCATATTCTGTATGCATATTTGTATTTGTATGTGAGTTCTGATAGTTGTATTCGTATCCATATTTGTATTCGTATTTTGTATTAAATTGGATCAATGGTGATCAAGAAGGAGGCCAACTTTTTTTTTTTTAAATCAACGGCTCTGGATTTTTTACAAAAGGAGTGTGTGTGTTAATTGAACAAAAAAGGATGTTCGCATCTTTTTGGTACATAGTCACTACAAAAGAAATATTGTTTCAAAATGGTAGTAATTTCAAGTCTTGACTACATCCAGTGATTAAAAAGCATATGCCATTGACATCACATTTCACATTTTGCCTAAAGCATTGGTTCACATTAATAGACTATACATAGTCTATGTAATAAAAATATACAATAAATATTTTAATATAATTTAAATCTCAAGGCTAAAATTAAGGTCCAAAATGATGTGGGATTGTACTAAAATGGAACTTGTCTTTTGTAAATAAGTAGTATATAAAGTATATTAGACTAGGGTTTTTAAAATTAAAGATCAATCAAAATAGAGTTTGAGAATTATAACTATGTCATATAAATTGACACAAGCATGTATGATTATACAAATGATTGTAAGAACTATATAATACATACTATATAACCACAATTCTATAGATTGGCATAGGTATATACAACTATAAAAATAAGCATATAAATTGATAAAAAATTTATGTAGATTGGCAAAAATAGGTACAATTGCATAGTCCCAAATACAATAATAACCTCCACTAAAATGTCACAATTCATGTATCCTATCATACTATTGTTTTCAATACATCAGTGAACCAAATTGTAAATGCTTACTACAAGATGTCAAATCCTAAATCCAAAAAATTCTTTGCATCCAAGAATTGAAAGTGATCTAGTCAAATTCCATTCTAACTAGTGTGCCATGTGCCATGTGCTGTTACCATAGCCAAAATAAAAGTAATAATAATTTTTTAGTTTTTTAGTTTACAAAAAACTGAAATTCAATAACTTTCACATCATAGTGATTGTGAGAAGTTGCATTCTTGGTATGAATAGAAAGCTTTATGCATAAAATGCACAAAAGGAATGTAGGGGCTTTGTTTTGTGGCTTTTGAATATGCGATGTAAAAGGTATGTTTTTTCCAAAATAAAAGATAATTTAATTAAATTCTTTATTTTTTTTAGATTCATAACTTTTACACCATAGGTCCAAACACCACAAACTGGCATGAGTAGAAAGCTTTATGCACAAAGGAGTGCAAAGGCTTTGATTTGGAAAACTGACAATTTTGGAGATTTTAGTGTATTACAATATTGATATTGGAAGAACAATTTGATAGAATCCAAATTCTATGACATTCCTTAAAATATTAAATTTTTATACATATTAAAATTTAATTTAGATTTTTCTCTTCAATTTTCAACCTTCACATTTAATAAAAAGATTATTTTATTTTTACATAACTAATATGCCATTTGTCATTGGTTTAATTCAAGCCACTTTTTTTGTTGAATATGGAAATATGCCAAATATAGAGAATTAGTAAAGAGAATTAGTAAAAAGAAGATTCATTTGAAAAATTTTGAAGGGACAACACAGGGCAAATTACAAATATAAAAACAAATTAATCATTTTACCAGATGTGAAGGTTGAAATTTTAAGAGAAAATCTAACTTAAACTTTATTACATGTAAAAATTAAATATTTTAAGAAAATATTATAGAATTTGATTTTATCAATTGTTCTTCTAATATCAATATTGTAATATACTAAAATCTTTAAAATTCTAATCTATTATGAAGTAAAAACTAAGCTTAATAAATTTCATTTTATCAATAGTAATGATTTGAAAGTTAGAATGGAATTTGACAAGATCACTTTCAATTCTTGGATGCAAAGAGTTTTTTGGGATTATGATTTGACATCTTGTAGTAAGCATTTACAGTTTGCTTCATTGATGTATTGAAAGCAATAGTATGATAGGATACATGAATTGTGACATTTTGATGGATGTTATTATTGTATTTGAGACTATGCAATTATACCTATTTTTGCCAATCTACATAAATGTTTTATCAATTTATACGCTTATTTTAAAGTTGTATATATCTATGCCAATCTATAGAATTGTAGTTATATAGTATGTACTATATAGTTCTCACACTCATTTGTACAGTCATACATGCTTGTGTCAATCTATATGACATAGTTATAATTCTCAAACTCCATTGTGATTGATCTTTAATATTTAATAACTCTTAGGCCCTGCTGCCATGTGAGCCAGGCCGGCAAAGGTGTATTTAGACTGTGCCCGGTTCCGGTAATGTCCACAAGCATACTCCACCAGAACTGCTAGCTTCATCCTGCATGGGGGGTAGTACTTTATAACTTATTGACAATGCAACACAATTTCAGCAAGTGAAGTTATCCTCCTTGACCAAAAGACACACCTCCCGAGTATTGAAAAGACTTTGTGAGGGTTCAAATCATGTTTAAATAGTCAAACGACCTTCTAACGGAGGTTATAAAAAAGAATCTTGACCTCTTATCGCAAGTGAAGGGGCAACCGATTGATTGGTAAAACTTAGAATCATGCTTTTCCGCTCCTCTAAATTGGCCCACGGAGGTTTTGTCTGTACAGTACCCAAGGGGAAATTTGGACATTAGCGACTTCTTTGCTAGCCCGGCTCACATGGCAGGAGGGCCTTATAAGATGGGCATGAAAATGAAATTCAATAATATGATCTTACATAGGTGATATTTTAAAAGTGTTCTATATTTTTTTTAACAAAAAATTTATTTTTTCATAGTACAATTTATAAAGATAATATTATAAATAGAGTGCAAGTTTTATCACTTCCAAAGCAATACAAATTTTAGTTTGCATTATGAATTCCATTAAAGTAGATATTTTATTCTAATATAAATGTACAATTATAAAAATACAATTGAGGTTTGAACACACACTTTGCAAACATAAGCACTAAAAATTCAAGACTTGTAAAAAAAAAGAGACACAACTAATATAACTAAACTTTATTTTTATAAAATAAAATAATAAATGCAACTAATTTTAACGCATGTACTAGATTGAAGATCCAAATAATCTTCATCCTAAATCATAGAGCGAGAAAATCATATGGCTATTAAATATACATGTGCTTTGTTTTGTTTATTATTTAATATTATATGAATCTCAAAATTTATATAAAGTGAATTCAACAATGATTTAAATGGCAACTTATGGATTCTTTATAATGGCGAATGAGATCTTATACTACTTATTACATCAAAACTTTCTAAATGCTTTTACAAACAATATTTTAAATAAATTTCATCACATTTTTCTATTATGCTATCACAAGTAGAAAATTAGTTGAGAGGGATAATATTTGTGTGAGTAACATTTGTATGTTTTGTGCTGCAAAAATGTCAAATTCAACAAAAATTTGTATTGAATTTGATGTATTTACATCACAAAAAATACAATTGTTATCCAAATATTATTTCTTTTAGTATGATTTTTTACCAAGTAATTATTTAAAGTTGAAAAATGTGATTTGGCCTTTAAATATAAAAATTCAATTTTTTCCATAAAATTTTATTGGTGAAAAAAAAATTACAAAAAATGATAATCTATTTTTAGAAATAATTTAGTTGACCCTAACCATCAAGTACATGAATAACTATTAGGCCACAACTGATTTAGGCACTGATGTATGTGAGTATTTGTCAATTTTAAATGGCCAAAGAATCCAATAGGTAAGAAATGCAGCATATTTTTTTGAGGTGATTTTTTTGTTGAGCCTTTAGCCTACCCTTATTTCTAAGGTACACTAGATGGCTTATTGTTTGGACTCAACCACATTAAGGTAGATCTTTCCTGCCATCTCAACTGTGTCACTTCTACATTAGCAAAGTAACATTCATCTAGAAACATCAAAATTGATCAATTTACAAATACAAAGATTTAATATTTTCAAAATTTAAAGTTGGCAAGTTATCAAATACATAGAAATATAAAAAATAAAATAGGTAGATTATCACAAATAGCGCAAAAAGCATTAGAGTCTTTATATTTTTATAAACACATTTATTTCAATCTTTTGAATATTTTGATTATTGTAGGTCTTAATTGAAAAATCACAATATGTCAAGAAGTATCATTTTCACATGTCTTGAAAATAGAAGGATTGATTAAAATAAATTAGTGATTCTAAAAAATGCATAAAACAGTTATACATATACATATATATATATAATCAATTATGAAAATCTACATCTAAAAGTTTTATTTATCATTTTCCTCAACTTGCACTATAATATGCATCAATTTATAACTTATACCTTTTTTTATTAGACATTTTTATTTTGATCATTTTTGCTCAATGTATTGTAATTTAAAGTTTGTTATTCAACAACAACTAAAGGGTTAGCTTGACTAATGAGGTCACAATATCAATATGACCTTTTGTAAGATGTTAATGGTAAATGCCTTCAACTTCACTCATAGTATAAAATGGTACTGGTAAAAGAACCCCAAATCTCCATTTTGTGGATCATACAGTCTTTTGTAGGCAAATTCCAATTTTATTTAATGAAATTATTATTGGCCTCAAAGAAATCCAATCCAAGTCGTTTTTGAAGTTTTTGACACTTGAACAATCTTTTTGTAAATATCCAAAGTTGAAAGAATACAATACCTTTCTATGCCATGCCACTAGACTCCCTTTGAATGAACACCCTTGCAGCACAAATTGCCTCACTTGTAACTCATTGGTTGCCTCACAAAAATCTTTATTTCCATTGGTTGTTCTAAAAACTTATGGTAGTTTTGGGTGACTTTATCCCACTTTAGGTGACCATTCAAGGTCAAAATTGTAGAAATAGAGAACTATATGCGATGCATTTGCAATAGGTGTACTTTATAAAGTAAAGGAGCTTCTAGTAAAGATTCTTGAGTTGATTTTGAATCTTTGTAAAAGATGATTCAAAGATGCACTTGTATGAAACTTTAAAGGCAATTCAAGTAACTACTTTAAAATCTTCATAGAAATTATAATTTTTTAAATTTGTGTTATTTTTCTTTGAAAATTTACAATTTTTACTTGTCTATAAGCCTTTATAAGCATAATTGTAATTTTTAACTACCATATGTAGGCAACTAATATGCTCAATATAATATAATTTTAAAAATTCATTTAATTTATTTTTGAAAATTATTGGTTGTATTTATTGAAATCAAGTGAAATTTATCATATAATGTCTAAAATTTAATTGTTTAAATTTAATTAATATCACACATACCATCAAGTATATAGATATTTTAGTATGGTGATATGAAGGATTAACTTCTTTGATATGCTATGAGAAGAAGGGCAGGAGAGGTCCTTCAGTTCTTACAAGGTGACTATCCGGTGAAAAGATGTACTTAGCCTTGTGGTTCCTCCCGTCCCCCATTGGAAAATCCTCTGCCATCATATCAAATTTGGAAAAAAAAATAATTGGACCCTCCTTTGCTGTCAGATCAAATGTTGGTAGAAAAATCATCGGCCGTCAATCCATCCGAGGCATCCAATCTTAGCTGTCCATACAAAAACCATTATCCCATATCAATTGTCAAACCATTATCAATCTGAAATTATAAAAGAGGGGTGGGGGTGATTAGGGTTAGGGTTAGGATTTGGATTGGAATTTGAGTTTGGGTTTGGGTTTGGGTTGGATGGGGGTTTGGAATTAAAAAATAATTCAAATTGGATTTAAATTTGGTTTTTGTAACCTCTCTTCACTATCCACTCTAAAGACAATGCTTACACATTAGATGTGTTTAGATGTCTAGAAGGCCATTTGAGGCCTATTCCCGTTCTTGTGAACCAGCTAGCGCTGGTCAGAATATAAAAAATTTCAAAATAATTTCATAAGTATTAATATCTGATGTGGCAATCACTTTGCCATGTTGACCTATTGCTACAACAAAGTTCCCACAGTCTGGAAACTCTATGAAACTTACAGCCCTTCACAATTGTAAAATCTCATGTAATGCTACACCTAAAAACAACATCTTTCTAGAACTTACCGACATCTACAAATTATTGTCTAAAATATACTTCCACTATTTACAAGAGTCAAGTGTCAATTTTAGAAACATCTATTTTCAATACTTCAAAAATTTATAGTTTATTCATATTGTGTCCAAAAAATAAATTCTAAAAGAATCTGAAATCCATTTTTACTATTAACAAGACCCCACAAAAAAAATTAAAGATAATAATGGAGCCATGTTAAATTTCTTATTTTTGATTTGAGGTGCATTTACTTTAGTGAACTTCATTGTTCTTCTTCAATCTTCAAAAAGATATGGGATATTTGAAGCAAAGTAGGACCTCGATTGCTCAAGAAAAAAACATAGTATATGTGTTTATAGCTACACTTCAAACCTCATTTAATTATAATAAAATATGTTTGTTCAAAATTTGATCAACTTGTAAAATGTAGGAAATATATGTGACTTTGACTTGAAAAAATCTCATCTTCAATCAAATATTATGTGGTTTGTAAAAATTTGTAAGATACATATGGACAAAGCGACTTGCTAATTTCTATATCAACTAGATTAAAAGTATGTAAAAAATTTAGTAAATCAAAAATTGTATGTTGAACCTACTTTTTTACTTTTATTATTTTGACCAATATGTGTCAAATCTATTAGTTGCCTACTTATTGTGCAGCTGTGATTGGGTATCATGGTCGGCATATCATGTTGAATAATTAATATTGAAGTTGAAAAAAGTAGTTTGTTAGTTTTTTTTATAATTAATAAAAAATTCAAATTCTTTTCAAGATTTTAATACCTTTATTATAGGCACATTAAGAGGGTGGGATAATTTATTATTTTAAAAATTGCATGTGACCTATTTTAAATTTGTACAAGGTCCATTTTTTGATAATTCCAATATTGAATAATATATATATTTTGGTACAAGGTTCATTTTAATCTTCAACATTAATTTATTTGTTTTCTAGCTCTTTCTCAAAGGAATTTTCAAAATACTCGACTTTTTATTTTTTATTTTATTTTTTCCAATATTGATAGTCAAATATAATATACAAATGCATTTTTCCTAAATCCGTAAAGTTTTTGGTTGTTTCAAGCGACACATCTTGTTCTTATGCTTCCTTTCCTAAATTAATGCAATTTTTTAAATTTTTATTATTTTTTTTTTAAAGATCTAACCATGTGATCTATTTACAACTCTTAGAGTGCACTTTCTAAAAGTTTCATATTAAAAAAATTCATTAATTTCAAGATCATGAATCTTGAATTTCAAGAAGTAAGAAGATTTTTTGAACTCATCCTTAAAGTGCAATTTCATCTTTTTTTTTAATAGTATAAAAAATAATTATGTCTTAGAACACATGATGAGAAAATAAGTAAAAACACATGTATCTTGGGTGGAATCTAATGTTTCAAACAAATTACAAAAATCAATAACTTATTCCATTCCAAAGAATGATGATTCTAGACAATTTGATTATTTGTTTGTAATTTGATTAATACAATGGTAACATTCATTCACAAACTGCTTGGTACTGCTGGTTGTTCAAAAAATTCAACAATAGTTGTTTTCATATTTATACTTGATTATTTTGAAAATAGAAGGTTGTAGATATTGATGAGAAACACCAAACTACTATAGAAGTTAATTCAATGAGTGCAATGAGTGCAAGATACAACATTTTCTACTATAAATCATTTAATTTTTTTAATTGTTCGGTGATTCTTGGGAGAAGAATAGAATATATTCTTTTACCTGAAGTCATTGAAATTTTAGAAAGATTTTATTCTAGTTGAAAAAAGCACCCAAATTAAAACAATTAGTGTATCCTACATTAATTGAAATAACTTGTGTACTAGCCAACTTAATATGTAAAGTTTTTATTGAAACCAACAAACTTTAAAGAAACCACTTCCTTGTCTTTTTTTCCATCACTAGTCACTAGTGAAACACTCAAATTTTATCATTTACCAGGACTCATAAAATTTAGAAGATTCTAAAAAATAAAATAAAGGCCAAGATTACATATGCAAAATTAAATCTAATTTGAAATTAGAAATCCCGAAATCAATGTAAAAAAAATACAAAAGAAAAAAATCATAGATTTATTTTGAGACAAAAGAAATATATTAGGCAATTTAAAAAGAAATATTTATCCCTAATGAGGCAAATTGTTGTTACCCCAATCTCAACCTCACTTCCATCCAATGTTTGGGATTTTTTTAAAGTTTTACCAACTAATTTCTTATAATTCCCTCATTGAACCATTTTTGCAAGTGCTGAGTTCAATTATTTCCACTATTTTTTTAACTCTAAATAGAAATTTTGTAAAGACTATTTATTCACCGGATTTTTGCCGATGTTTTCAAATTGCGACCAATTTCTTTTCCCAATTCTACCCGCTAACTTTGAACTAGTTGTTTTTTCCCAAACACTAATTCCATCAAAATGTCCTACCCTTGTTCATTGTCAAAAGCTAATCTAAGACCCTCAAAGATATCACGTAGAAAGTTTCATCAACTAACTTTGAAGTAGCTGCCGAGTTTTTTTCCCCAAGCATTGCTTCCATCAAAATGTACCACCACCGTTCATTATCAAAAGATATCCATCCAGCTATAATCTAAACCCCTCCAAGATATCTCGTAGTTCCCCCATGCCCCCTGCTACACTACACAAGGATTTTGACGGTGCTGGTGTACTCTCCAACGCCATGCACTAACTTACTATCATCAGATTTGAAGGCCACTCATGAAGGCTGGCCGGGGGTTCCTGTCAAAAGGGTCCATCAAGGGGGGAAGGGGTCAGCCTAACCATGCTGAGTCAGGAACCAACCCAGCTGAGTCAGGAAAGGAAAAAACACGAGACGGGGACCCCCATCAGGACACGTGTTACGACCTCACTGCCAGTTCTCTCAGCCGGGATCAGCCAGGATAGGAGTGAATGTCAGCCACGAGTCCGATCATTGAATGCGAGCCTCAGGTCCTGTGACGAGCATTCTCAGCCACAAGCTCCCGACAAGGCCTTTGAGCCACAAGGGTGGTCTCCACTCACTCTCGGACTCTCCATGTCTGTTTCATGTCCTTGACAACAGACCGACCACTGCATTTGGAAAGGTCAGTTGACAATGGCTTGCGAAGGACTGATGGGTCCCTGGCTGCCTGCCTCCCTGGAGTGTGTGGTCCCTGGACCCGGGGTTGCTTTTGGGGAAAAATATCTCCCCCTTCATATCTCTAGTCGCTTGAATATCTGCATGTCGGCAGACCGTCCGTCGGGGGTCAGTTACGGACCTGTCGGTTCCGGATTGTTCGGGAAAACAGCCCAACGAGGGGACTGTCGTGGGACCCGCGCGGGCTGGGACAGGGGGCCGCTTCGGCCGCCCAGCCTGGCCCGGCCAGGGACACAACTGGATTTTCTTTTAGCAGATTTTATTTGTGGGATCTTTATCTATCGATCTAAGGTAAACCAGCCCATAGTGGTCAAAATAAGGAGCTTGACATCATGTGGTTACTGAATTTTTTTAATTTTTTTCCCACAATAGTACAAGTGCAAGAAACAATGAGAGCAATTAAAATTATCTTCTTCTGACAAAATGTGAATTTGCTACAAATTTTTGAAGTGTTCAATGCATTTTTGCCCATAAGAGTCTGTAGACTACCTTTTATCCAACAAAATCTGAATCCATCATGCTCATTTGGCTCACCTAAAGCAGTCAGAATCTTTTCTAACATGGAAAGCCTTAAAAGTCAATTCTCACAATGAATTCTCACTGAAAAATTAGAAGTTCCTAATGAAGTCACTAACTACTTCATTACTGTCATGTAAGACACGCATTGAAGGCAAAATCTGAAAAAACTGAAAAAACCATGATGGGGGCATGAGGTAGGTGTCCACTATGGGTCATTTGACCACAATGGGTTGGTTTACCTTATACCTTAAAGATAGTTTGTTTTGTTTTGTTTAATATTCTAAGATCTCACAAACCGTGAGGTGTCTTGGCGGCGTTCTTGGTGCCGCTCTAAAGCTCTTGGCGAGGAAGGGTGCACAAACTTTCTTTTGTGGCGTTTGGACCTTTAGTATGAAAGTTATTGAATTTCAAAGTTTTTTATGGATTGAAAAATTGACTTAAATCACCTTTTATTTTGGAAAAAACCATAACTTTTGCATTGCATGTCCAAACGACGCAAAACCTCAAAGCCCTTGCACTCCTTTGTGCATAGAGCTTTCCATTTGCGTCAAGAATGTAACCTCTTCCACCGTAACAAAGCCCTTTTGAACTCCTTTGTGTATAAAAAAATTATTTTTGAATTAAAAAATTAAAAAATTAAAAAATTGCTTTTATTTTGATTGTGTCAACGGCACAAGGGCACACTAATCTATACCTTAATGATAGGTTGTTTGTTTTGTTTGATATACTGAGATCTAACAAACCGTGAGGCATTCAGTGACGTTCTTGGTACCGCTCAAAAGCTCTTGATAAAAAGGGGGTGCATGGACTTAGTAGCGTTTGGACAAATGATGTGAAAGTTATTGAATTTCAAAGTTTTTATGAATTCATAAATTGATTTAAATTTTCTTTTCTTATGCAAAAAATCATAACTTTCACGGTGTACATCCAAGCACCACCAAACAAAGCCCTTGCACTTCTTTATGCATAAAGCTTTCTATTCATGCCAATTTGGACCTACGGTGTGAAAGTTATGGATTTTTAAAATAAAAAAGTTAATTAAATTGTTTTTTATTTTGAAAAAAACATAACTTTACTTTGCATGTCCAAACAAAGCCCTTGCATTCCTTCATATAGAAAGTTTTCGATTTGGGTCAAGAATGCAACGTCTCATATAATTGTGTGAAAGTTATTGAATTTCAAAGTTTTAATGAGTTATTATTATTTTTAAATTATCTAAATTTTATTTGGATTGTGGCAATGACACATGGCACACTAGTCTATACCTTAAATTAGATTGTTTGTTTTATTTTGTTTGATACACTAAGATCTAACAAATTGTGAGGCGTCCGATGGCGTTCTTGGTATCGCTTGAAAGCTCTTGACAAATAGGGGTGCATGGACTTTGTTATGTGGCATTTGGACCTCAAGGGGTGCACTTAGTTCTACTACAACAAACCACGTATGAACAAGTGGTTTCTAATAAACTATAATTTCAACCTAAAATTTTGAGCATTGTTTAACAATGACTATAGGTTTCTATTGCCAAAATTTCTAACTCAAATAAAATATGAAATAATTTATAGAAGATGTTGAAAATGAACTAAAATGACATGTTTTTCAACTCAAAAAACAACAATTATAGAGAACACATTTAGATGACCATTGAATCAATATTAAATTCAAAATAAGCTTTCAATAGAAGTTTATTTTCAGGAAATTTTAATTTGTTTTTAGACAATTTTTTCTTATATAATATAGGGAGGGGTGAAAGTTATTTTTCAGTTCTAAAATATATTTTTTTACTTCAAAAATTTGTAACTAATTATTATTAACAAATCAAAATATCAATAATTCAAAATATAAACTTTAAAATTAGGAAAATCTATTCATATATATATATATATATATATATATATTTTTTTTTTTATTTTTTTTTATTTTTTTTTTATTTTTTTTATTTTTTTTTTAAATTTAAAATTCAAAAAGTATATAGGGGGTCCAAAGTTTTGTTTGCACATGGTTTCTCGTAGATACTCTAAGTGCACCCCCCGAGGTTTGGACAAATGGTGTGAAAGTTATTGAATTTTAAAGTGTTTATGAATTTGGTAATTAATTTAAGTTATATTTTATTTAGCAAAAAAAAAAATTCACGTCTCACGTCAAAACGCCACGAAACAAAGCCCTTGCACTTCTTTGTGCATAAAACTTTCTATTCATGCCAATTTCGTGGTATTTGGACCTATTGTGTGAAAGTTATGGATTTTTTAAAATTAAAAAGTTGAATTAAATTACTCCATAACTTTTTATTTGGAAAAATCCATAACTTTTATTTTGCATGTCCAAATGCCACAAAATAAATCCCTTGCACTCTTTTGTACATAAAGCTTTTTATTTGTAGTAAGAATGCAACCTCTCATACTAAGGTTTTATAAAGTTGATGAATTTCAAAGTTTTAACAAATTAAAATTTATTTTCAAAATTTCAAAATTACAAAGTTCTAATTAATTTTTAAATTTTTTTTCCGTTGTGGCAAAGGCATAGGGCACACTAGTCAATACCTTAAGATAGGTTGTTTTGTTTTGTTTGCTTGTTTGATACGTTGAGATCTAACAAACTATGAAGTGTCCGGCAGCACTATTGGTATTGCTTGAAAGTTCTTTGCAAAGAGGGGTGCATGGACTTTGTTTCATGGTGTTTGGACCTACAGTGTGAAAATTATGGAATTTTAAATTTATTTATGAATTTGGAAATTGAATTAAATTAGCTTTAATTTTAGAAAAATCATAACTTTTGTGATGCATGTCCAAATGCCACAAAACTAAGCCCTTGACTCTTTTGTGCATAGAGCTTTCTATCCATGCTAATTTCGTAACATTTCAATGTATAATGTGAAATTTATGAATTTATAAATTAAAAAATTGAATTAAATTATCTTTTATTTTGGAAAAAACATAAATTTCACATGGCATGTCTAAAAGCTACAAAACAAATACTTGCACTCCTTTATACACAAAGCTTTCTATTCATATCAAGAACGCAACCTCGCACAATATGGTATGAAAGTTATTGAATTTCAAAGTTTTAATAAATTTTAAAATTTAAAATTTATTTTTATAACTTTTATTTTGGTTGTGGCAATGGCACATGGCACACTAGTCTATACCCTAAGTTAGGATGTTTATTTGTATGTTTTGTTTGTTACGGTGAGATGTCTTGGATAGAGTATTTCACGGTCACGTTTTTGATACTATTGAAAAGTTTTAATCCAGGGGCTTTGTTTTGTGGTGTTTGGACTTACTGCGTAAAAGTTATGGAATTTCAAAGTTTTTATTAGTAAAAAAATTAGAAAGTTAAATTTTCTTTTGATTATGGCAACAGCATAGGACACACTAGTCCATCCATTAAGTTAATTAGTTAGTTAGTTAGTTAGTTAGTTAGTTAGTTAGTTAGTTAGTTAGTTTGTTACAATAAGATCTCCTAGACCGTGTGTCTTACAATTGCGTTGGTATTGTCGGAAAGCTCTCTACGAGGAGGGGTGCATGGCTTTGTTTCGTGGTATTTCAACATAGGGCGTGAAAGTTATAAATTTTGAAGTTTTTATGAAAAAAATTAGAAAATTACTTTTGCTTTTAGAAAATGGTTGTAGCAACATCGTAGAGCACACTAGTCCATCCATTAAGTTATATTGTTTGTTTGATTTGTTTGGATTATTAGGTTGAGATCTCTTAGACTGTGCGTCCCTCGATTGCATTTTTGGTAACATTGGAAAGTTCTCTGTGAGGAGGGGTGCACGGACTTTGTTTCATGGCATTTGAACCTACAATATAAAAGATATAAAAATTTTAAATAAAAATTTTAAATAAATTTGTTTTTAAATATTTCTATTTCTTTCTCTATATTAAAACTAGATGACAACAAAGTAAACTTTTGGCTGTTGGGCTTAAAACACAATTGATAATCTAGCTATTTTGACCCAAAAAAATGAAAATTTCTATTACAAATAAATAGCCAAAATCATTTGGTGGTAAGCAGTTGACAAAAAATTGTGCATAAAAAAAACATTATTAGTAGAGGTTGTGGGATTTCACACCAAGATAAAAGTCTTGTATTAACCCTTAAAGGACCAAACAACGTTTTTTTGGCAACATAGAAATCTTGGGCAGCTCACTAAGCACAAAATTTCCATTTTTTCCTTCAAAATTTTCACATAATATGTGGTTGAGAATTAGTTGCAACAAATTCTGTAACTTTTGACTACATAGTTAAAAAGTTATTTTATGATATGTAGGATTTTTTTCAACATGAGTAGCTCAAAAAATTATTTTTTCAAGAAATAAAAAATTTGAAATTGGTTTTCTAGATTTATGTATATGTGGAAAGTTTTGAATCATTTCATTTTGATTAATGAGATGAAAGTAATGAGTAGTTTTGTTTGCAACCAATTACGGAGTCTCTATTCTAAAATAAACTTTGAAGTTCTTTATCTAATTCAATTTTAAATGTTTTTTAAAAGAATAAAATCATAGTATGTAGATTGTTTATTACAAAATTACATTACAACCATTATGATTAGTATTTTCTAATTTCATAACTAAATTCTTAATTTCTTGTATTTTAAACCATTTTTTACTTCTTCCTACTTACTATTTTTTTCAAGTATGAATATAAAAAAAAAAATTGAAATTTTTTGCATGCATTCCCAACTTATTTCTTCAATATATTATGGAGAGTGTCAAGTTTTAGGATCTACACATTTTTTGTTTAATTTTTTGAAAGATGAAATCTAAACATGTGGGAAGGGTTGAAAATACTTCTATTTGAATCCCAAGCATCATGAACTTGCAATTGATTTTTTATTCTAAAATTTTAGGAAGGTGTACACTAACAAGCTAACTGAGAGATTATACGACTGGATTTGTTAAAAAATAAATATAACTAAAGATTTTACCCTTGCTTTGAAGACCAGTGTTTTGAAGTAGTTTTGGGCCTCTAAATTGATGAAGAAACTATAGGAGTTAAGGTAAACAAATATATTTTCAATCCTTTCAGAAATTTGTCTTCTTCTATTATCAAAAGTCATAATAGATTAATTTGTGTTGGAGAAAAATTCAGTGAGAAAAAATATCTTAAAATTGTTTAAGAAAAAAATCTATAACTATATGAAGTGAAAGGGTAGAAGGTACCTATTAGTATCTATAGACATGTACTAGAACCGTTTTTCAAAAACTTGGAATTTAAGAGATGTGAATCTACCTCAAAAAATAAGTGGACTTTACTGGAATTGGATTATGAATAAGTTGGTTTGGGGCTAAAAAATAGGGCTTGGGGATGGAGTGGGGTCAAAAATGGGATTATTGTTTTAGTTTTGAATAAACATTGGTCCCCCCAAATTATGCTTTTTGGCAAATTTGTGCTACTAAGAAAATCATTGGTGTTGGTGACATGTGATGGACTTTTTTTATTTCATTTATTTGGGTCCTATTGGAAGATGTCTTTGTAAGAATGATGAATATGTTTATGTCTACGAATGTATACATGGAAATATGAATGAAAATCAAGCATTCATCTAAAAATATATTTATTCATCCCCCCCAAGTTCTATAATTCCAAGAATTTGAAGCAATTCAGTAATTTTGTCCATTAGAAAATAAATAATTGTTTTTCAAACATTCCATCAAAATTATTTGTTTTGTTTTTCAGCAATCTACCTCTAAAAGTAAAACCATGTATTAACCCATAGTATTCATTTTTTAAACTCAATTGAAAGTATCCAATGTAAAATATTCAAAACTCAAAATTTGTATTGCAAAAATTTTAAGTTACAAAGATTCAAAGTTTTGTAATGGCTACACATACAAGGTGCAAAAATTATTTTCTTCACTAAAATGCAAATATTTGGTAATCTATGTGATCAAAGTTTCTGAAATTTCTTCCACACATTTTTATACTATTATGTTGTAAGATATTGTGGTTAAATATGCAAAAAAAGAAATTCCAATTTTTTTTTTCTCTTTGCATTAGAAATGGCAGTTTGAGTGAGTCTTGATGGTTAAGGTGCAATGATTTTCAAGATGATGGAAACCATCCTATTGCGCCTACAAGTCTTTTATCTGCCTTCTTGGAAGGTCAGCAAAGTATCAAATTTTTTATTTTTTTTATTTTTTCAACTTCACAAGTTGGTGGAAAAATAGTTTATAAAGTAAGAAGAAGTGGAATTATGGTTTTTTTGACAAGTTATGAATTAGTTATAAATTTTTTAGAAACATCCTAAAGTCTATAATTGTCATGATGATTATACCAAACCAAAAACAATTGAGAATGAATCTAAAAATGGTCATCTTACTCCTACTTAAAATGGTCACAATGTTGAGGCTCTAAAGTGATTACCTTCTTTGATATTTCCATCAAAAAGGTACATGACTCTATTTTGGCCACTGAGACATTCCTAAGCCATTACATGCACATTCCAAAAGTACAATTATCACATCTCAAGAAAGTCCATTGCTTCTTCATGTTTTCAAGCAAGGTACATTAAGACTTCTTAATGTTATCATCCATCCATAAACTAGCAAAATTAATAAAATAACCACAATATAATGACTTATTTGACTATAAAACATCTTTGAGCATCTATTAGTGAATTTACAATATAGCTATATTTAGATAGAAAGTATTCTATACTCACACTCATTCAAATTTGATGACATCTATTATCAATTTAAAAAAATTAAAAGATTCACCTTTTGGCAAAACCAGAAATGTTTTTGGGATTCAAAAGGTTTTAACGAGATGTAAATTAATAATGTGCATTCTTTGCTACTAAAAATAATATTATTGTTCAAATATACAATAAGGTTAAAGTTGCAAAGGTTTTAGTTTTTAGTTTTTTTTGTTGGTATGATAGGTAACCAAAAAAAACCACATGATTGCTACTATAGTTTTGATGTATATGAAGATTCTAATTCCTTGGAGGATATGAAGGTCTCAATTTTTTATTGCAAACATGGAAGAATGGTCTTTAAAGTAAATGGAAGTGGACTCATAATTTCTAATGAAATGTAGACTTATTATAAAATTTTGAAGTAATTTGTCCTACAATCCACATTCTCCAAAAGTCACAAGTGACATAAGCCATCCTTCAAAGGTCATTCATAATGGTCATCTTACTTACTAAAATTGTCACAATGCCAAGGACCTAAAACGGTAACAATATTCTTTGATGACTTTACATCCAAAAGTGCCAATACCGCATCACATATATGCTCATTGCTTAATTTTTTTCTTGTGTGCAACCATAGAATGGGATCATTCATAGAGTGGCTATAACAATCTATTAATGTGTACAACATTTACTGTATCCTACATTTAAAAACCATTCAAATAAGCATTGGAGAATACTTCTTCTTAAACTATCTTATTATTTATTAAAGTTTGGTGGCACTAGAGGAACAATTCCAAATTCTTTTTGTATACATTTTTAGACACTATATGAATAAATAATATAATTTTAAAATGTTGATTATAGATATTTTCAATATAAATGATTAGATTTCATATTTAAAGAGTGTATATTTTAAGGCGAGAATCTACATTGGTTGATTATAGTACAAGGTTCAAAATAAGAGGCTTTTCTTAGACATCAAGTATTATAGAAGGCAAAATTAGCAACAAAAAAAATCAAAAGAATCATCTTATTGTATGTTCATCTATAATAAAAATCTAGTAATGAAAATAATTATTCAAATTTTGAAAAATAAAAAATTAAGAGGGATTTGATGGATGAGTTCATCAATTTAAAATTTATAAAAAAAACTGTTAAATTGCTAAGTGCTTAATAAATAAGGATTAAACAAACAAACAAACAAACATCGGTTGGAATGTACAAAGGATAACCATAGACAACTAGATCTACAAACACCTCAACATGTGAGATATTGTAAAACATAAATGCTAATTAATGATTGTAACTTACTCTACTTAAGAAGAGCTACTCATGTTTTATTTTTACAAACAAACTCTACTCCATTCCAAAATGGCGTCTCTTTAGTATGTGTCAAGTTTGTAGTTGAATTGCCAAACTTTGATGCATTGTTGTTTATACAGAACTTTAAATTTGTCTTGTTTGTATGACATTGTACAAACTGAAAAAACTTCTTTTAAAATCACAAAATTTTTAAACTGATTCTTTAGATTTATATATATGTGGGAAGCTTTGAATCATTCCATTTGAATTAATGAGATGAAAATTATGAGGAGCTTTAGTTTAAGGGTAGTTATCTTGGTAGTTATGGAATCTCTACTCTAAAATAAACTTTGAAATCCTTTATTTAACTCAGTTTTCAGTATTTTTGAAAAAAAAACCACACATTGGGTGTAGATTGTTTATTGCAACATTACAACCATTGGTATTGGCATTTTTCAATTCCATAGTTAAATTCTTAACAATTTAGTGTTTTGAACATTCTCTACCTCTTTCTACTTACTATTTTTTTCCTATATGTTTTACAATTCCAAATGATCTGAAATTTTTTAAACATGTAGCCAACTTGCCTTGAAGAATGAATCCAAAGAGTAACCACCATTTTGGACATATTTTCATACAAATGTGACCTTGTGAAGTGTAGCTGCTCGGATTTTCGCAGGGACAAAAAAAGGATTTTGTCAATTCAAATGCTATTATCTTTCAATCCACACGGTGGAAAATTCTGAAATTTTTTCCACAACTTTTCAAACCAGTTTCATACAAAATCCTATGGTTACATTTTTCCAAAAATGTTTTTATTGTAAAATTTTGGTAAATTAGATGATTTTTGGGGGGTCTGGAGGGCCGTTTCGGGCTTGTTCCTGGCTCTATTCCCCCGGCAGCTAAAGAATGGCCGTTGTTAGAAAAAAATAATTTGAAAAAAATAAAAAAATAAAAGATCTTAAAATTTTAAAATGGAAAAATAAGATGAAATTTTTTTATTTTTTATTCTTTTGAAAAAAAATATTCTTGTATGATGTGGCAGTCTCTCTGCCACATCACACAGGTGCTGCAGCGCAGTTCTAGACAGTTTCAGAGTCTGGGAACCTTGGGGAACTTGTAGCCCTCAACACGGGCTGAAAACATGTAATGCTTCTATTAGAAATAGCAGTTTTGGAGCGGTTTTGGTGAAAACATAGTCTCTAACCTTTAGGGGTTAAATTACCATAGCCAGATCAATGCTATTAGTGGCCATAGTAATAGATAGGAATGAATGATGGTTTAGGGAATTTTTTAATACAATATTAGGTTGAGAGGCCCATGAATGTTGTAGCTTGTAATAGAACTACGTAAACCTCAACACCTTGGATTTAAATATGTATCATTAATGAGGAATACAAGTTTCAAAGCCCCTAGTGGAGGAAGAAGGTGAAAAGAAAATGCAAAGGGCAATTAAATATATAATGTTTAGGCAAGTTTTCCTTGGGCGATTGTGAATTCTAGAACCTTACCAAAAGGCAACCATGGGTACAAAAATGGATAACTTTTGTATTGTACTAGGGAAACTATTAGTCCATATAAGTGAGGCAACTTTGGGTGATGATGAGTGTTAGGCAAGGGTGATTGTAGGACTAAAAAGGGTACACACAATTATGGAGGACGACTACAGGTCCTTAGGCCCAAGTGCTTGTAGGGCAAGCACGTTGAAAGGTAGCACACCCTTTTATAGGTTGTATATTGCCCAAATTTTAATATATTTACATCAAATCTTCCTCTTTGAAAGTTGCCTAAGAATTGTGCACATGTGAACACGCAGTCAAGCACTACTAAGACGATTGAGATTAGGGGATTTGGCCCTTCAACTTGAATGAATGATTTTTGAAGTTTTTTTGAAGCGTTTTGACTTCAAGAAATACTACCAAGTCAAGCTCAAGGGATCATTGCTCAAAAATAGAGTGTCTATATGGAATCAAGAACATGTGAACCTTGATGCACTATAGTCATTTCAACCAAAAATATTGTGGAATGATGCTTTTAGAAGCGTGGAACTATCGAGGAGTAAGAAGAAGTACAAGGTGGCCCACAGCTCCAACCCAAATTATCCACCTATAAAGTACACACACTTTGCGTATCAAGTGTATTTTGAATGATATGACAGGAAATCCATATTGTTCTTTAAAAACGCCTATTTGATGGACTTTGGTATCAAATTTCTAAAGATAAAGGAATACTTGAGCAATGTAATATGCAGGGCATGCACAATTTTCCAAGAATTTGGGAATGTTGTTGTGATGTGGATTTAGATTAGTCTTTCATGCTTTTACTATGAGATAGAGAATATATCGTCACAAGGTGGCAAAGGTGCCTATAAAAGAGTAAGTGCATCTTGTCTTTAGAGAACTTCTTAGATACCTATTAAACAATTATGAGTGTTTTGAATGGAGATGTTATTGCATGCCGTTGGATGGATGGAATCCTCTAACGGAATTATAATGCAAATCGACTGCGGCCGTTATGTAAATTGGTGTCATTGTGGCCTTGCACTTTCTTCTTCCAAGAAAGTACTTTAGAGCATCTTCAAATATGACCGCTTCAATGCTACATAGGCAAGGCAATAAATTGCAACAAATAAGTTTCAAAGCCCTGCATTGATTTGTCCATCCTCTTGTCAAAGCAAGGACCCAATGCAAGCAAGTTTATTAAGTAAAAGAAGAATCTTTCCAATTTGTGGCATTTGGAGAGAGAAGTCTTGGACATGTGGTGCTTACTAGGGAGATGGAACAATTGCATAGGGAAATTAATGAGGTCACAAAATCATGGTTATTTAATCTTTTCACAAATCAAGTTGTAAGGTGGATTCTTCAAAATGTAATAGAGATGAAGTGAAAAATTGACAAAGTTGGCAAAGATGGTAGCGGACAAATTAAGATAATGTTTCAAACTTTATAGTAGCTCCACCCCCAAATGCCATAGTTGTATTGCACTTCTAGCACTACATGTCTTTTAAAGATCCCAAAATGATCCTTTGCTATGTGTAAAGATCAACTTCTTTGGCAATGTCAAACATGCACGATAAATATAAATTTTTGCTATTGGATTGTTCTTTTTAGCATTGATTGAAACAGTGCCACAACTACATTGTCCATGATACTACAAAAGTGGCAAATTTGTTCTTTTAATACTTCATTAGTATAGAGCTACAGTATTGAACCTCTATTGAGGTCTGAGGATGCCCTAAAGTCATCTATTATAATTGAATTGACTGTAGTAGTAGACACCATTGGATTTTAATTTCTTCACCATTGTTTTTAACATTGCTTATAAATATTATTATGATTTAACTTGTAAAAAGAAAAATTATAAATATTTATAATGCACAATTTTTTTGTTTTACAATTGTTTTATTTTTTCTCTTGTTGTAGAAGCTTGCATTTTTAAATAGAAGGGATATAACATAGTGTGTCTAATGTTTGAAACTATATAGAATACAATCAAGCCCAACTATAATAAAAAAAAAGCCACAAAAATAGGAAAAAAATTTAACCTATATAGAAAAGTGAATAAAGTATTTATTTGGTAAATTTGACTAACGAGACTTCATGGTCCTACAAAATTAGATTGTATTCTTCATGTATCAACTTAAAGATAGATCTTGATTATCTTATTCCTAAGAATCTATGAAAAGGCTGACATGTTTGAGTCCCCTTCTTTCTTCCATCCCTTGTATAAAAGATTTTTGGCAATAGGGTTTGAATTCAACTAAAGTGATACAATCAAAGATAATCAAAAAAGTTATAAGGATGAAAAATAAAAAACCTTTATTAAAACAACTCAATATGATAAAGTTTATTAAGAAAAATGAATGGTCGGGTGGACCACTTCTCAAACAAAGATTCTCCTAAAACTAGAGCACTCTGTGCTCATTATCATTGTGCATTTTGTTAGAGATCCAAATTTTAAATCTAACACATATAATGAACCACATGTACATATCAACTTTATATATATGAAAATATCAACTGTGGTACCAAATCTCAGTAAGTCAAAATTGATATTTCCTAAAGATTTCAAATTTCAAGATTTAATAATATTGTAACCAAATTTCTAATATCCAAACTTTGATAGTAAATTTTTAAAAATTTTCCATTTTAAATATATTTATAATCTCACTTGATTTTATTTCAATTTCAATCATGATCATTCAAAATCATGATTAAAAATAACTAATTACAAAGAAGTATTTGTAAATTTATAACAATTGAAAAATCTTTAAAAGATAAAATATATATATAATTCTCAAAGGAATTTTGTTAAAATATTTTTAATTGAAAATTAATTATAGTTCAAAATCCCATTATTAAGTATCCCTGCAAATTTCTTCGTCATGAAATTTGTGGTGCACTTTTGCAATAGAAATGCAAATATGCAATGTCTTTCAAGAATCTAATACATGTATTTGTGTAAATATAATTACAATTTTGTAAAATTTTTGGTGATGCTAACATACATTAATGTTCACGCTTAAAATATTTAATGTTAATTTTATAACAAGATCACTTTTTGAATTTATCTATGGATTTTTTTAAAATCTCAAATTTGCTCATTTAATGCTTTAGAAAATTAAAAGTTGTACATCCTACCCTATATTTTCCAATCTACTTTATCTCTTATCATTAACATTTGAATGGAGATTCCAACATATTTGATTAGGTTTTACATTGTATTATATATAAAATTGATAAAGGTTCAAAGCTCAATCACTCATTTTCTAGCACCATGCCTTGTTGCAATGTCCTTCATTTGTACATTTGAAATGAGTGTCTACTTATTTTCGATTTTTCCAAATCAATTGTTGGTTTTAGATTTGTTGGTGATTGCAAGAAACAATTGTATTCCCTTTGTCTTGATATACATGTATTGTTTGGACCTCATATTTTATAAAGTTTTTTTTATTAGGTCTTGTGGAGATTTCTTTCAATCCAATTATATTTAGGTTGTAATGAATACATGCAATGCTTTCATTAATTTTATTGATACAAAGTTCAAACTCTTTTGAATTTATGCTTTTCATAACATCATCAAGGAAATTGGTATCAACTGTTTCCAACAAAAGTGTGGATACTTTGGGAGTTTGGGAGGATGGAGTAGTACTATTTTTTATTGCACTCACACCTTGTGTACTAAAGTATATTTCAAGCACAACTTTAAGAATATATAACGATACAAGGTAATAAAATTCATAGCTAACTAAAGATAAATATAAAAATGATAAATTTATTTTAGTTTTTTGATTAATTTTTAAAAATTAATTTAGTACAAAATATTGCTTCAAAAATATTCTGTACATTTGGTTTTAAGAGTGTTGAATATCATTGAGTACTCATTCTAAAAATTTGAAGCTATTAATAAATCTAGAAAAGATATTAGAGTAGCAACTATTGTATAAAGAAATTATCTTGAATATTTTGGAAAATTTACTCTAAATTCCTTATATAAGCACTAGCAAACAAAAGAGTTTTATTCTATGAAATAATGCACAATATTAAAATTTTAATTTATAGTGGTACTGTAAAAAATTGTGTTATTGCAAAATTATTCACCTTTTTTCATTCCACATTTCATTTAAAATGAAAATGACTCCCTCAAGTTTTCAATTGATATAACTTTGCATATTTAAATAACTTTAGTTTTATATCATGCAACTTATATGAATCTTTTTAAGAATGTTTTTTCACCTTGCAATGGATGAATCCTACAATCAACGAATGTGTAATATTTTTACTTTTCAAACTTAGATTATCTATCTTGTTTAAAATGTGACCATTTGATGATTGGGCATCTATATAATTGAATTGGTTGTCAAATTTGGCAATTGTAGTATCTATTAACATAATACAAACAAATTTGATTTGCACCATTGAATTTCAAACTTCTATTCCTATTAATGATTCTTCAATTCACTCTATAATGTACATTAGCAATCTACTAATTAGAAATCATTTAGAAAAAATGCTAAGCCATAGTACATTGAAGGCCATTGAAGAATAAGTTATTTCTTTTTATTCTAATTGCTTACATTATAGCCTTGCTTAAAAATTGTCCCCAGTGGAATTGCTATTAGTATTACTAAAGGCATTGTGGAATTGTGATTAGGAATTAAAATTGTAACCCAATGCATGCATCCATTATCTCACTCCAAATCCTCACAACTTGCTACTTTCTTCTCCATGCTTGACATCTTGACAAAAATTTGTGTCCGAGCCTACAACTATCTCCATTATTAAAAAAAAAACTAGTATAGAAAAATTAATTTGTTAAGATTTGGATTTCCATCTCTGTGAAGGTTGTAATAGTTGCACTTATTTTTATTTTCAACATTAGAAGCCTGTCTGGAATCCAACGGTCCCATTTGTGACTCTTTTATAGCCTCATTTGCTTTGCCAATTCATAGCCTTTGTGCATAGAAGATGTATAGAATATGGAAAGTCATACCTTGACAATGATATCAAGGGCTCTCTTGCATAATGGAAATAGTAGTTGTAGATTTGGTATACTTTGTCAAGTAAGGAAGCAACAAACTATGAGGATTTGGAATGAGATAATGGATCCATGCAATGTTATTGTCCTCTAGTTGCGCTTACATTGAGGATGTCCTAATTACAAGACAAATTTAAGTTTTATAAAAGATTGGAAAGAATTATAAGAACATTGCCACCCTTGGCCACAAATAAACTACAATAGAGCATAATTTTTGTACTAGCCCCACTACTAACTCTTTTAAATGACTTCGCAGTTAAACCTTTAACCCCTAAAGGACCGTGACTATATTTTCATCAAAAACTCTCCAAAATTGCTATTTATAAACTAATTTTAGAAAAAAAATGGACAAATGTAATCGTAGGATCTTGTAGTATGTTGTTTTGAATTTGGAAAAAGATGTGGAAAAAATTTCAGAAATTTCCATCGTATAGATTGCAAGATATTAGCATTTGAAGTAACAAAATCTCTTTTTTTGGTCATGCAGAAAACCAAAAAATTTTACTTCACAAGTGTCTAAAATGGTGGTGCTTCCTTGGATTCATTCCTCAAGGCAAATTGTACATGCTTGAAATTTTTTAGATCACTTGGAATTGTAGGAAAAAAATAGTAAGTAAAAAGAAGTAGAGAATGATTCAAAATACAAAATTGTTAAGAAATTTGTTATGGAATTGAAAAATGTCAATCCCAATGGTTGAAATGTTGTAAGAAACAATTCATATCCTATGATTTTATTTTATTTTAAATATATTTAAAATAAATCAAATAAAGGACTTCAATGTTTATTTTTAAAGAGAGAATTTGCAATTGAAACTAAAACTCCTCATAACTTTTGATTCATTGATCAAAATAGAATGATTCAAAGTTCTCCACATATATATAAATCTAAAAAACCAGTTTCTAAATATATATATATATATATATATATATATATATATAATCTTCCTAGACTGCTCTTCTGAGAAAAAAAATGTTTACATTTTCAAATGTCATGAAATTTAGTGCATGTAAAAGATATTCCTCTTTTCTACCTTCTAATAAAATTTAAGCCTAAAATATTGAAATCTCTAGTTATATGTACTTGCCCATAATTTCTATATTGCCAAAAAATGTTGTCTGGTCCTTTAGAGGTTAAGCCCTAACTGCATAAGCCTTTCTAAGTGTATTTTGACTATGAAAATAGATCATGGGCTTCTAATTATCTCCAAAGAAGCGAATTTAAAATTTAAAAAAAAATCTATCCATATAGATCATGTTTAAAGCATTTGCTTATTAGCATCCATACCAATTTTGAATGTGAAATTTTATAGGAGTTGTGAGATTATAACAACATTTCTATTTTTAGTATATTGTCCCTCTCCACAATGTTTTAGAAATTTGCATATAAAGTTTTTTTGGATTGGAGGTGACATGAACAACTACAAACAGTGTTAGCACACTAAAATGCAATTTCAAAAAAATGAATTTCACATGGAAAGCTATCAAACTCATAACACAATCCACCTTGCAATAGTTAAAATGCATTTTTTTAATAATTAGAAATCACAATAATTCCAAATCAAAGCTTTGATGTTTAAATTTTCAATGGTGAAAATTATGAACACACTTTATTCTTTCCACTGGGACCATTTTTTAAGCAAATAGATAAGTACAGTTTCTTAGATTTCAAATTAAGTGAAATGATTAAGCTTTGTTCAAAGCCGAAAAATCAAGTAAAATTCACAAGCTTTACTCTTCCACTAATGGTACATATATGCCTTTGAGGACCTTTAAAAAATCAAATATTTACTTCTTTCAATGAAAAATAAAACTTTCAATAGTTAGCCTTCAAAACTGCTTGTAAATTTTTTTAAACTAGTCAAAGAACTTTAACTTTATATACCAAAACAAGCTTGAAATTTTGGAGTGACCATATTTGGTCTCTCAAGCATTTAGGGGCTAAACAAGTTTGTTAATAGAGGAAACGGAACTCCAAAATAGGGTAGAAGGTCCAAGACTATAGGCTCTTAACAATGAAATTATTAATCGTGTGGGTGAAGTTTCAAGCATTAGGGGTTAATCATCTAATGTTCATGCCATTATGTCAATTCCACTGACTTCATCATTTTGTGCAACTTTGTTTGTCTTCATTGTATTGTAGTATAAAGCTCTAATCTCATCTATAGTGGTGGGCCAAAATAACAACTTCCACTAGCTACTTTTGAAGTTGATGCAACCATGACCTTAGTGAGCTTCCCAAAATCAAGTGCCCTCACACAAATTGCTCATTGTGTATATATGAGGATTGATTATAGAAGAAAAATGCTAAATTATATGAGCTTGAAAGTATGGTTGGGCCCACCAAAGGCAACGACGCTAGAATGTGAGCATGTGAGCATGAGCCTATGAGCGGTGAGCGTGAGCCTATGAGCGGTGAGCAGGAATTGCGTGAGCCTGAAGTCTACAAATTTGAATTTTGGAGAAATTTCTAATTTTTTGTAATTAAAAAGGAAAAAAATTTGAGGTTTTGTTAGCAAAGTTTTTTTTTGAAAATATGTCCTATTGCCATGGGACCCATGACCGTGGATTTAAAAGCCTAAAAAGTTGGTGCTATTGCAGACTCAAATTTTATATCCAAGTTTAATGGTTTAAATCACATCTTCAGAGTCTGTCTTAGAATAGGCTTATAAAGTGAAAGTACAAATAGTTAATCCAAAAGGAATTCTAAAATTGACAAAAAGACAAATACAATGAAAATATCAAAAAGAATTCAACATCCTACAGATAATAAAATATTTTGTCATTGCAAAAAAGAATAGATATTGAAATATGAGTATAATAATCTGCATATATGAAAATTTTGAAGATAAAATATTGGTACTATAGATGTACTTCATATCATGCTAATACTAGTCAACTAACTTGTTCACTAACTTCACTCGCATGTCTTGATGATTCCGGCAGCAATGAGCACTTGCTTAACTTCATCCGAACTCAAGGTAGGAGCGTGGATGAATGTGTCTGTCTTGTAATTCAATTTGCAAAAGTAACGAAAGATGTAATAAAGATGCTTGCAGTTTATGTACATACCACGCTTTCCAATGGAAGTTCCATTCATACCTCCATAATGAGGACATGTACAAGATGGAAAATTTGAAAGCGTGATATTATAAACCTTTTGATTAGGTTCAGTACCAGACAGAAGTGTAATAATGGCACCAAGTCCAGGGTAAGGAAGGAAGTTCACTCCAGTGATACTTGCTGTAACATTCCTTGCACTCTCCCACTGATTGCGGTGATTTTCGGTGGGGGCCTTACTGCTCCGACGAACTTGCTTGCCATTCCGAATAGAAGGAATTCTTTCAGCATGTGCTGGTCGAGGATGAGTCCACAACATGGGCTCAAATATTCTAGATGAGGTAAATAGCCGTCGAGGTGACATTGGAATGCTAGATTGCAAGCGAAACCCAGCTTCTTCAAACTCTATAATTTCGATACGACTAAGATTTGTACCAATAAGAACAGGCCAAATCTCAGGGATCTCAGGTCGAGTAAGAACATGGGAACGCTTAGGTCCCATGACGCATCGTGCAATTTGGTCTGCACAAAACCAGAAATCCTCAGTTTGAACTGTTGTGCCCTTATACTCACGCTTTTGTCCTCTATAAGTAGGGGCAGCAGTGGATATTCCATGCCTAACAATCAATAGCTTGCATTTGGCTTGTGTATACTTTTGAATGGCATGACACTGTTTCCTTGACTTGTGAGAAAGTCTCGCTATATGCCATTCTGATGTATCGCAATCAGTTTCCATGACAGATTGGATATGGGATAAAACCGTATTAGTTTCTACAACTGCAGACCCAAGTTGCACTCTACCAGTAGCTGATCTAATTTGAACCCGAGGATGAGAGAAGTTTACTTTGTCAGGGCGATGAGAATCACCCTCAGAACCAATTGGAAGATCTAATTTCCTTTTGCTAGACCCAAATACTTCTTCACCCTCCAAATGCGGAATTCGAGTGCAAACGTCTTCAGCTCCAGGCATCTCACTAAGTGCGTCTGCGATTTTTTTCCCATCTCTAGATGCCATAGCCCTCTTCAATTTCAAATCTTCTTTAGAGGGGCCTTTTCCGGAAGGGCCCCCACAAAGATAAGCTCTGTAGTTGGTCATTTGCATGAAGGCTTGAACCCAGTCATCACATGTGGCAATGAACAAATCAGATCCACGCTTTCCTGAAGCTTGCATCCATTTGTTGTGCATAGTTTCTGCAAGATTGCATGTTGGAATATCTGCTAATTCTTTTGTTGTCAATTTCTGCAAATATATTGAATGAAGTCATTATTTAAAACATTGAAGATGTAGAATAAAAACTAGAAAACCAAATTATGAAAGTAGAGATCATACCGTATCCATGAATGCGCCCCATTGACGATATCGAAAGTGCCAAAATGCTAGCCAGTCCTCAAGTTCACGGATAGCTGGTTCTGATGCAGCTCCAGAAGAATACCACCAAGCTTTAATTTCTAAATACATCTTCTCTGCCTCAGCCATTGACGTTGCATCCTTATACTGCCTGCAGAGTCGGATATGCTGTTTTTGGAACTCTTTGGAGATTAGTTTCTCTGTGTGCTTGTGCATGCTTGTCGCCCAATGGAACAAACAAGTCCTTTCACGATCCACCATTGGAACAGATGGATCCCCTGACCCATACACAATGCGAATAGCATTGAAGTTGGCTTGAGCGCTATCACACATAAATCCCTTGAAGTTAGGATTTGACACTCCATTTTTGACCATGACCCTATTCAAACAATGCCAAAAAATGATCTGGCCTTCGGTGCCCTCAGTCTGCATATCACATACAACTATGGTCATGACTTTACAATAAGTGGCATCATAGACGTGACAAGCAATAGTCGTCCATAATTTCACTCTCTTGACATGATCGAACATGATAAAACAGTTTTCAAGGTTGCCGCCTGGTTGCATCCGTTGCACGAGATCCACTCCACTTCCAGGTCCATTCACAAGCATCTTGAATAAATAGACCTTATCTTGTCCTTGTCCTGGAAATACACTATCGTGGATGTACTCCATTTTGGCACGTCCCTTCATGTCAAGAATTCGATCAATCTCGCTTGCACCTTTATTGTTGTTCCGAAAGGAGGAAACAATGTTGCGCACATTGGGTGAGCTAAGGAGCTTGAACTTATCCATGACATTCTCTAACGCATCACCATGAAGCATCTCCTTTGGTCCAGGCCCATCGTGAATAAGAAACGTGTCAAGGAATTCCTTGCTTGCTGCCAAGGTAATGGCAGAAGTTTTGGCTATTGGAGTCTTAGCTACCTCGTTAGCAATTAGACTAGTTATTGCTTCAAGAGACTCTCTACATTGACCATCAGAAACAGGATGTGAATGAACACCCAAATGGATGCATGCACGTGACAATTCTCCAGTTCTAAGTACATAATAAATTCTCGAGTTACATAGACTGAGACAAACAGGAGGTTGTCTACAAACTTTACAGAGCACGGTAGAGTCAGGAGGAGGAATCTGACCTACGCTAAAAGGATGTTTGGTGGTCCCAATCCACTGAGATTCATTGCTTTTCAGAGCTCGTGTGCGGTAGTCACAGTTTGTATTTTCACAGATCAAGTGCCCAACACAATGCGATTTTCTAAACTTCAAACCTAAGTCATTATGGATGTTTGATGTCATGGTGCGACACCATGTATGACCATCATATCGCTTGTCCATACCTTCCATGCCTCTAGCCCCACATGTGGAACCACGAGAAGGTGGTAGCTCAAAAAGAACATTACCATCAAATCTAGTCGGGAGAAACTGAACCTTGTGGTAGTCCATGGCATCAAAATCAATTTGGGCAAGTTCGTTTCGTGAACCAGGCACTGAAGACAATTTGCGAAGGCATTCTAATACGGTTAAAGAATCGCGATGATTGGGGGGGAGAGGAGGACGAGAAAATCCAGACGATGCTGGACTACTAAGTGTACTATGGAAGATAGTAGGAATGGATGAATCTACCATACGTGGGAAATGAACATTCGAAGAAGAAGGTTGGCAAACTTTAATCGGCATTTGACCTTCAGAATCGCTAGACAACTCAATGACAGGTTCTATAGACTCACGCTTGATATTGAACGCAATTGTGTTCTCGGAGCATCCACTGCCTAGGGACTCCACTTTTACAAGACGTGGTAATGGGTGTTGTCCCTTTGACTTATCAGAAGTAAGTGTCAATCCTTCAGTTGAAGGTAGTAAGAGCCCCGACAGGAGACCATAAACTCTATAGCGTCTAGCAGGAAGAAGCCAGTAGAATCCTTCATGATCAGTACACCTTGATTGTAAGATAGACCCCGTAACAACACCGTCATCTCCTTGGAGTTCTTTCTTCACAATAATAGAAGAAGGGGTGAATCCAAACCGGACATGAAGAAGATGGGCAAGCACACGAACAATACCTTGACTGTCCAGTGGTAGAAGAAATGGGACATCATGACCTTTAGCAACAATACTAGCCATAGCGAAGCATTAAAAAAATGGGAAGAGAGACGAAGAATGAAGAAGTAAGCAATGATGTTTACGAGTGTAAAGGGCGTGAATTTAAAAGGAACAATAATAGAGTTGTTCAAACTGAATGAAATTTTTTTCATGGATGTACTAAATTTGAAATTGGATTGATAATTTGAATGGTCATGAATAAATACCGTATCAAGATTTGATATAGAAGAGGTAGGTGAAATGGAGTTGGGTAAGACGGCGTATTGTATGGTATCAATTAGCACATCACCAGTAATAAATGGATTACAATATGAAAGATATCAATATGAATTAAATCAAGTTGGCAATGTTAAACTGTCACTGACAATAGACGTCAAGACGTCAAGCAGTAGAGTTGATGGCGACGTAGGACACGTTTACAATTATAATAATATATTTAGTGGTCGGTCGAGAATATTGTAATCGATGATGATGAGTAGCAAATAGAAGTAGCCGTTATGTAGTCATGAAATGAACTTATATCCTTGTAGGAAGAAGTTGTTGAAGTCTCATCGAATATAAAAGGTTGCAGGACATGAGGAAGTAGTAGATAGAATTGTAAGTTCAGAAGAGGGTGTGATGTAGTATGGTAGATGTTGATATTGTAATGCCTTGATAGTTGATTATTTCAGATGCAGGAGGAATTGCTTCCTCCATTGTTAGTGTTGGACAGTGAAGTTCCACAGAGGAAGAAGAAGAGGAGAAGTAGCTTTCATTATTCGAGTAAGAAGCAATTGTTAAGGGCTAGAATGATTAGACGATTGTCCCGAATTAGTACAGCTGATTTGTCAAGCTCAACGAGGAATTTGACTTATGGAGATATAAGTCCATGTGAAGCAATAGGAGAGGATATTGTAGAAGTTGGGTGTACATCTTGTGAAGCTCAACCAGAGATTGTGTGTAGCTATAGTGATTGTGATGAACACATTGATGAAGAAGAAGAAAATGAAGACAAGGGAGAAGGACATCAACAACAACAGCATGAGCACTTTTTACTTCCAACGCTAGAGTTGGAGATGGAGCTTGAAGTTACAAACAGAATGGTACGTAAATAATTTTTCCAAGCAATGCTAAATGAAAAAGTATGTGAAAATTTTAGCAAGCCAGATTTCTAGGAACTTGACATGATTTTGTACGCGTCGGAATCCCAATTCCAACAGTGTATAGCACGGAAAAAATGGATGCATATTGAGTATTTTACGGCCTAAAAACTAAAACGGCATCTTGGAATCTGGCTTGAAATCTTCAAAATCCGCTGATTTTGAGGCCAAATCCAGCCTTTTGATTTTCAGCAGTTATTGGCGAATTTTGTAAAATCGCTCGAGTGTCCAAAAAATTTGAAAAAGATCAGAGTAATTCTGACCTGAAGAATCAACAAGTACAAAAAAATTTGGCTTAAAATTTTGAAAATTGAAAAAATTCTTTGCATGATTTCTTTGAGATACATCTACTAATTTTACACTTGTTTTTTTTTTTTTTTTTTTTTGGACACTTGCTTTCACCTAAACCTTGTAGTTTCTTCGCACATTGTCTTTGAACTTTGAAGGTACCGGAGGAAGAAACTTTCACGATGGAGGAAGGGGAGGCTGCAAGAGAGGCTGCTGCGGGAGATGCGGCGGTTTTGGAGCGTGGAGATGAGCATGGAGAAATGACGATCCAGGAAGAGAAGAGGACAGCAAGTACGCCGAATGAAGTCAATCCAGGTGCGTGGCTAATTTTTTTGCCCTCTCTAAACCCCAGCCGTTGACGGCTGCACTTTTTCAGATCCTATTTTGCGTTCAATATCGCCTCTCTAATGGACAGCCGTTGACGGCCACGCTTTTCTGCATTCCAGTTTAGAACTTTGTGAGCCTTCCTAGACCCCAGCCGTTAACGGCTGCGCTTTTTTCGGCTCTTTTCTTCCTCTCTAATGAACAGCCTTGAACGGACACAATTTTCGGAATTCTAATTTCAGAATCAAGGTGCTACAATTTCGTGAGCCTTCCTAGACCCCAGCCGTTGACGGCTACACTTTTGAGACATACATTTCCTTCTACGAAACATTAGGGATTTAGGCTAATGCTGAATTCTTTTGGCTCTATACAACATTAGGGATTTGATCAAATGCTGAAATCTTTGTGACCTTGGGCCGTAGCCGTTAATGGCCATGCTTCTAGAGACATAAATTGCTTGTCAAAATATACTACATTGCTATGTTTGTCTAAAGCTAAATTTTTTAGACACTTCTTAGACCCCAGCCGTTGACGGCCACACTTTTTGAGACATATATTCTTTTATGAATGTATGCTATGTTCCTCAATGCTTATCAAAATCTGAAATTTTCTAGGAAACTTTAGACCCCAGCCGTTGACGGCTACACTTTTTGAGACACACATTTGCTTATGAATGTATGCTATGTTCCTCAATGCTTATCAAAATCTGAAATTTTCTAGGAAACCTTAGACCCCAGCCGTTGACGGCCACACTTTTTGAGACACACATTTGCTTATGAATGTATGCTATCTATGTCATTTTATGCTGAAAATTCTTGGGCCTCCACCAAAACTTCTTCTAATCTTTATGTATACATTGTTTTGGGGATGCCGGCAGAAGGAGATCCACAAGCACCAAGAGTCAATGCTATACTTGAGCCTCTTTCTCAAAATCAACTTGAGTTAGAGTTGCATGGATTTTTGAAGAAAGAGAATGTGAATACTTCTTCTCGTCTTGAGCGCTTGAGGTATCAACCACGAGCTAAATCAAAGATCAACATTCCTTTATGCCGTAGGATATCTCTACCGGTGGTGAGGCCTTTCTTGAAGAATGATATCATGAATTTAGCTGCACACTTTGTTACTTGTGGTTATATGGAAGGAAATGGCGTTTTCTATGTTGCCTTAGAGAACAATGAAGGGAAGACAGTGGATGTGACGGATTCCATTATCAAAACCTGGAGTCCAAATTGGCTGAGAGCAAATGCTGCATTTGAGAGAGAATTGCAAAACGATGAAAATCTCAAAGTTTTCTCTAGCAAGATGTTCATGGTATGGGATGGAAACCGTCGTTTGCAAGCATGGTTACCTCTTATCAACCGAGATCATACGGACAACTTTCAATGACATTATGCGGTTGAAAGTATCATTTTGGAAGTCAAAGGGGATGTTGCAACTACATTGACAGCATTACATGAAGTCAATTGGTATTTCCTTATCATCCTTGATGAATTTCCATTTTATTCAAGTCTTCTGTTTCCAATGTTTGTTCACTTTGAATCATTATGTCCTACCTTCTTTTAATTGAATGTTTAATTTATATGATTTAATATAGTAAATTTTGTTTTGGCAGGCGAACCCAGAAGTCCCATGTTTCCATAAATCTTGTTCACAAGCTCTATCGCATTCATAATATTGCCGGGCAGCCACTGTTGTATTTTGAGAAACTTGTTTCTAAGGAGGATCTTGCTGCAGCTGAAGCCAAGCAAAAATCAAAACACAGGACTTGGTTCACTCTAACTATTGAGGCTCTAAATGGAGTCTTGTACCAGGTTTACTTCTTTATTTCCTTTTCTACTTTTCATATTTTCTTGAATGTTTAGGCTTCTTGACATTAGTTCTTCTTTTTAATTTGATTTCATATCCCTTGTTCTCCTATGCAAAACATTTGTTCTCATGAACATTTATGTTTATTTTTAAATTTTCTTTACGTTGTGCAGCAAGAGTTGGGGGATGCTGCTGCTGCTGCTCAAAGAAAATTCTATGAAAAGTATCCCGATTCCGCGGATTGGACTTCAACTGCAGTTTCTGAGTGGGTCTCCAAAGCTATTGATAAGGTCAAGGTGGCTTCTCATTCCGAATTGAAGAAGCAGCTTCCCATTGCAGATCCAAAACATACGATTGCATTTTTGGAGCAAGTCAAGCTTCACTATGAAACTCATGACGACAATCCGGAGATGACCCAAGAGAAACTTTGGATGTTGGCAACTTCAGCAATGGATACTTCCATGAAGATCAAGTGGCTTGAGAGATGGAACAAGTCTCCTTCTCTTCGTGAGGCTCTCAAGTTCCCTAAACCAAAATTCAGTGACCTTGAATTTCCAGAGTGGCTTCATAAAGCTACATGGTGGGCTCAAGTAAGTACTTATCTTTCTTTCCTATAGTTTTAGTATTAATTCTAACACCATATTCATTACATATTTGTTATTTCCAATCTCTGATTTCAAATACTGTTCAGGTCCAGTCCACCTGATCTGCACCAGAGTTTGAGAAACTGGAATGTTGAAGTGATGATAACTTACTCAGATTTTGTCCAAACTGGGCATATAAGGTGTTTTTTGACATCTACCGAATCTGTAGATGTCAAAAAACACCTTATATGCCCAGTTTGGACAAAATCTGAGTAAGTTATCATCACTTCAACATTCCAGTTTCTCAAACTCTGGTGCAGATCAGGTGGACTGGACCTGAACAGTATTTTCTCAAATTCACTAAAGTCTTTCATTACAATGAATATGGTGTATTCTTTGAACCTTGTGGATCAATCAAAACATTCTTCTAATTTACAATTTATGTGCATGGCAGTTGGCTATTGAGACCGAAAAACTCTTCAATGCTACAGTGGCTGATTTGGACGTATCTATTAATTATCTTCCTGATGGTATGGATCCTTTGCCTACCATTTTTGATTATGTGGAGACTATGCGCATATTGTTGTGGGATACTGCATTTTTCCGTGAGTTTGCTGTGGATAAGGGGGTTCACAAGAATAATAGATAGAGAAGCAACTCAACTTCAAGTCAGCCATGCAAAGGGTGCTTTATAGATACTTCAAGTATGTCCTCTTCCCTGCCAAAGCCATTTCCAAGACTCCCACTTTCTTTGCCAATTATTTGGACAAAGAAAGTGAAGAGTGTATGTTCACAGAGGGGATCATGGCATCTTAGGATCCCATACATTGGGAAAAATGTGGGTGGTATTTGGATTGTCCCCTCAAAAGACCACCAACTTTTGATATTGTCCTTCGAGATTCTATTGAGCCCGCCTTCAAGGGTACAGCTATAGATGTTCCTAAGAAAGCAGATAAGGAGGCAACCAAGAAGACCAGGAAGACCAGGTTAAAGAAGTTGGTGGTTGAACTTGATGATTCCAGTGAAGATGTACTAGTTCAAGACACTATCAAGAGCCTTGTGGTTACTAGACCTTCATCTTCAAATGTTGAAGCTACACTCCCTGCTTTAAAGCGCCAGAAGACGTCTTCTACTCCCGTGGTTTTAGTACCAACCTCCTCTCCTATTTTTGAGCTACCTCCCAAGCTTAAAGGTATGAGGAGTACATTGGCTCCTTTGTCTACCAATCATACATCTTCTGATCTAATCTTGAACGATTCTTTTGTTAGAATCATTGAAGAAAAAAAGAAGAATGGTACATTTGGAGTACCATATGAGAACATTGTGGCTTTTCTCTCAAAGGTTAGTTTATTTGTTTTATTTCCATCTCATTTTGATTGTTATGTAATCTTACATATTCTACATCATTTACATCTTCTCATTTTTGTTCTTCTTTGACATTGACATCTTCTATTATGAATTAACATTTTTGAAATTTATCTTTACAGGTTGGTGAAGGTAGAGAGTTCTTTTTTGATGGCAAAATCCAAAAGAGACTAGCTGTAGACCTCATCATTGCAGAATATCCAGATGGTCTTCCAATTCCAGGGGTTTCAAATCCATCAGCTGAAATTCCTCATTGGAATGCTAGCATTCCAAGTTTCTTCCAAGTAATGATGGCATTCTCTCTTACCTATCTTCATGATGATGGAGCATTTCTTCTATTTTATCCTGACAGTTCCACAGTGAAGAGAGAAGTGGCTGGATTCTTCAAGAACTACAAGTTGAAGATCAAGGATGAGTGGACTATCATAAATTGCTTACATTTGGCCAATCCTATGAATCCATCCAAATTTGTAAGTACTACTTTCAATCTTTTGTTTTTAGCTTTGATTCACTTGTAGATGTCATTTATTTTTATTTCAAGTAACACCATATTCGTTATTTCCAATCTCTGATTTCAAATACTGTTCAGGTCCAGTCCACCTGATCTGCACCAGAGATTGGAAAACTGGAATGTTGAAGTGACGATAACTTACTCAGATTTTGTCCAAACTGGGCATATGAGGTGTTTTTTGACATCTACAGATTCTGTAGATGTCAAAAAACACCTCATTTGCCCAGTTTGGACAAAATCTGAGTAAGTTATCGTCACTTCAACATTCCAGTTTTCCAATCTCTGGTGCAGATCAGGTGGACTGGACCTGAACAGTATTTTCTCAAATTCACTGAAGTCTTTTATTATAATGAATTTTGCGTTTAAATGTACAATCTAACTTGGTTTTAATTTTGATTTGCAGACTTTGAAGTTCAAGGCTTTGTTGTTGGTTCGATCATTTGCCTCTCCCATTGCTAGGCAACCTCAAGAGCTTCAGATTTCTATTGATCCCTCAATTCCTGAGGTTGATTTAACTACAGATGACGTCCTCTTCAACACTATTACGACGACAACTCAATCACGTAGAAAGGAAGATGGCAAGCCATGGAGGGGTGCTAAGGAGAAGTCAAAGGTTTTCATGAAGCTTTTTGTTCATGGCTTGACCCCTACAAGTGGTATTGTGGCAGACATGACTGCCTCTACAGGTATTGTAATCTATATCATTGAATCATTGTTTTTTGTATTTTCTAATTTGATTTTTCTATCTACCCTTAAATTCTAATGTATTTGTAATGTCAATTTATTGTCTTATACAGGTTCTTCCATCAAAGCAGCTCATTCATATAATCGTCATATTTTAGCATTAGAAAGTGATGCCAAGCTCTTTGATGAGGTACTGAAGCCATTACAAACACCTACAATCATCTCCAAGGCTCTTGATTCTACTACCTCGGATGATGGTATGGAGATTGATGATGACTCTCCAATTGAAGATGTCGAACTACTTGACTTATGTGAGTAAGTTTTATTTTTATTTTTCAATAATTTTGATTCAAAGTTTTGTATTTTGAATTTTAATTTGTTACTATATACTCAAACATATGATTTGTTGTTTGCAGTTGGATGAGTCCATCACCAAGACGCACTTTGCCTTTTTATCGACATCCTGGATTTCTTAGAAGTCTTTCTTTGAGTCCTTGTGGCCTACCTATTTATGCCGAACATTTAGCATTAGCTTATGTTGATGCTTCATCTGATTCATCTTCAATCTCTTTATCACCTCATAGATCTTATGATCCCAGAGTATGTTCTTATTTCGAACTCGGTGCATCTGAGTCAGACGATATTTGAGTTCAATTTCATGCTTTTATATTTGATTTCTATTTACTTTTTGTTTAACTAAATCTAACTATGCATGATGTGGCAAATGGCAACAATTCCATTTGATGGCCTTCAACTTCACTTCATGTCCACATTGCCTTTGAGCTTGTCTATGCCCAAATTGTCTTGAGCTTATGATTCATTCATTAAATTTACATGAAGGTCAACAATTAAGACTACATTTATCACTTAGTTATAAGTTCAAGACCATTGTTCATGCTCTAATGCTTGTAAAATTTTGCCTATCATTCAATTTATATTCAATCTCTACAACCCATATTTATTGTCCCTTCTATTTTTAAATTGATAAATGTTCCCTTAAAATTTTGGTATTATGTTGCATTGTATTATTTTAATATATATCTTGTACTGAGATATTCTAAACCACTATATACACCTATTTTCATTATGTGTTACATTCAAAAACCTCCTATTTTATAATATTTCATTTTTTAAAAATAGAATGGTTCAATTCTGGGGGGCAAAATCTCATAGGAATATATTCATTTGTTATTCATTTGGACTATAGATCCTTACATTTATTTCCACGGTCATAGGACTTGAACAAATTTAGGAATACTAAATGGATAAAAAAATGGAGGCTCACAGGCTCACGCTCACAAGCTCACAAACTAGCATCCCCGCACCAAAGGTAGTTTGGTTTGTTCCATTTGTTGCCCAAGGGTAGTAAGGTTCTAAGAAGAAATTACATATTTTGAATTTAGTAGTTTCATTAAAATATCCTTTAGACCCATGATTAATAACAATGTTGATATTTTTCTTTATTTTTCCATTGGTGATATAACTAGCCTACTTCATTTAGTCTATGGTAGTTCAAAAAAGGGTTTTAGACAAAAGATTATAGTAGATGAAAAATGAAATTTTATAAAATACTATTCCAATACTGACCTTGTGGTCAGACCTATTTATACTTTATAATTTTATATATACATGATCTTCTTGTCAAATTTTAAGTAGATTCAAATTTTGAAATCAAATCTCTATAATAATATAATCAAGATTGTTTCATCAACTTTCAAGCTACCAAATCTATATTAGAGTGTGAAAATTTTAACATTTTGAAATTTGAAATCTTTAATTTACAATCAATAGTATCTCTAAGAATTGAAGATACCCCTAGTAAAAAATATAATTTTAGAGGTTTTGAAATGTATTTTGATTATTTCATCAATATTTATAGGTATATAAAAAATAAAAAATTAGATTGGTCTATTCATTCATTGGATATAGTTGATGATTATTGGTCATAATATTTTCCTTGCAATGATGTCCTTTTAATATTTAAGAAATGCTTCATTGCTAGGATTATTATGATATTGCTTTAAACATAATTTCACTCATATAAATGGAGCTTTGTTATGAAATGTACTATAAATTATTATTGTAAGATTTATTTATTTTATTAAAAAAATATTATGAAATTCATTTTCTATTATTGATGATAAAATATAATTCAAATAATAACTAAAGCTTTGTTGCTTTCTTCACTACTAGTGACAACCAACTACAATTTTTAGACTTTGTTTAATTGTTTTGTCCTTTGGAGATTTTGGAAACAAAAATTTCAAGTTTTTAATATGTTATTATACAAAAATTGATATTCAATTATTAGATGCAAAATAAATCATTGAAATAAGTCAAAATTCCATGGTTTTATGTTTTTTAAACTCAAAATAACCCTACATTCATTGTTATAGAAAAATGTAAATGGACCTCAAAGATCATTGTAGTTGGATTTGAGACATTAAATTAAAAAAACTAAATCCTAGTTAGATTTTGGATTCTTTCAAATAGGTTTGCTACAAAACAATCAATATAGGCAATCGCAATACATGGAAAAGTCATGTCTCCAAATTGATATACAATCTCAACATCCAATCTCAACATCCAATTTATTAATCCCTACACATAGTCTCCACAACAATAATTCATACAACTCCAAATGATTTCAACTTAGGCTACACATACAACATCTTATTTCATTAGACTACAACATTCCAATTTGGATACACATACTTAGTAACACATACACATAAAAGTAACATAATCCAATTTGATTAATCATTTTAAAGTTGCAAAAATACTAATCTCTTCATCACTCACTCCAAAAACAAAAACAAAACAACCAACTTAATTGGGTTGGGACTTGCACACTCATCTTAGGAGTGGATAAAAAACAAAATGAGACCTTCCAAATCTAATAGGAGGCATTAATAGACACTTGCCAAACCAACTTCCACTAGGTTTTTCAATTCTCACAAACAACTCCTCTCAACCTAGCTTTATGATCCAAACTAGCAACTATACTTACTTGGGTGTATATAAAACAATGCCTATTTAGATTAACTATATCATTTCACACTATTTAGCATTTAGTTGGCTAGTTAACCGACCTAACTAGAAAAAACAAGAACAAAATTTGAAATTCAAGATCTCAAGGCCAATTACTAAATCATTGCCACCAAAAATATCACCTAATTTATGCACTAATGAACAATTGAATGCATAAATTTTCTTTGCACAATTATCTTCATTAGTAGAGACACTACCTAAATTCAATTTATCAAAATTCTATGTGGTACATTTCATAAATCTTAACAACTAAAATATCATTGCAAAACAAATATCTTGTTCAGCTTAAAAAATTTGATACAAAAGATAATAAAAAAACATCAAGAGAGTCCAAATGTAGATCCAAAGGCGACCAAAGGAAATTTGTCGTGACAATTCCATACTCATAATAGATTATATAACAATCCCTATAGGTGAATTTTTGTAGATCAAATTTTTTTTTTTTGTTGCAAGCTCACAACCTCAAAAAGAGACCCCATGGTTGATGAAAATTTTGAAGTATATCCTATATAAGTCAATGCAAAAAAATCACTTCCAACTTAAAGGTTGTTGCTAAGTTCACTTTCATATATTCATTATAGAAAAAAGTAACAATTATTTATTTAAATACAAGACATTCAAACCAACTTAATTCAAGACCAACAATCAAGACATGACGTATATCCTTCATAGTATAGAAGGTTCACTATTGGATAATCTACATTTAAATATACAATTAAACAATATTCAATAATAATAGGAACTTCAAAAGGAGGAAGATGAATGCAATCAATTGGGAGCAAGAGACTTCTTTGGTAATCCAAAGATACTAGAAGGGTTTTGTTAATTTTTTTGCTTTTGATAACATGAGACAAATTTAGGTGATTAAAATTTGGACCTCACAATTTGGAATGTGAGATTGCTACTACGAACCAATTTTGGTGGCAAGAGGTTAGCCTTGTATAATATTAAAATATCTTCACGTCAAATGGTTGTTTTTCTATATTTTCAAAAAAAATTCAACAAAATAGCAAAGAGAAGGAATATATGTTGATTGCAATGCCATTCATCTAGTTCCCCCCATTGCCTCAAGAATTTTCAATCAATGTAACAAAAATATGAAGACACTATTGTGTAAGACATTTCTACAAACTTCATCACAATATAGAAAGTTTGTGGGAAAAATGATTGGTTTTTGGTTGCAATGTCCCTCAACATGGTCCCCACATCACTTCAAAAAATGGCCCTTCAATGCAAATGGCCTTATAGACTAAAAATAGGACTTCATACAAACAATCATTCCAAAGAAAGTTCTAGTAATGAACTATAATTATATGGATATATGAAATATCTAGGCAATTTTACATTGATGTGTATCCAACTTCCAGTCTTCCACTATATACATGAAGTGCATAAAGCCATGAAATGCTCAATTTGCACTAATTTTGTAATAAAAATATCCATTTTTTCATTATAATTTGCACTATAAAATCCATTCTATTAAGCTAAAGCTAATTCATGACCTTCATCAAAAACATCAAGACAATTTTTTCCTCATAATTTGTATAGATTTTTAATTTATGAAAATAAAAAATATGCTTTGTGACATATAAAAATTGTTGAAAAAGTGAAATGTAAAAATGAAAACAATCTTAAAGTAGTATAAACATGAAAAACAATCTTTGAGATTCTACTTACTAGTGTTGAGTTTTTTTAAAACACTCTCAAATTTTGTAATTAATAAGATTATTAAATTGTGTGTATTAGTGTGTGCATGATGCACTATGATGAAACACTAATTCATTGGAATATTCCTCAGTAAGATCATAGAAGATTTTCTTTATTTATTGTAGACTTTTATATACTTTGGATACACCTCAAATTCAATTTTTATTTTTTATAGTGGAGAATTTTTAAGTAGTGCAAATTAGTATATGTGCCAAAAACTTTAGGTCTATTGTTGTGTACGAATGCTAGCTTCACAAATTTATCAATTCACTAATAATTGAAACGTAGGGAGAAAACAAATACTTTATTCAAGGAAGGAAGTTAGAGGGACAACTATCCGTGTGGAATATGGAAATTAGGAGGTAGCTTATAGTCAAGGCAAAATGCAAAAGTTGAGTTTATAGCTAAAGTTGATCAAGTTCAAGTTCACAAATGAATTTAGGAGCTAAAAGACAAATTAATTAGGTGCATATTTTGAATTGATAACCCAATCAAAACCAATTTGTTGATTTTTTCATCTAATATCAAATGTATTCATTGTGCTTGTTGCATAATTTTAGATCTCATTTGATCATAATAAATCAAATGAGGTCAAAATCTTAACTCTCCCATGTCTAATACATATATCTTTATACTTACGTAAGTATATCATTCAATTTTCCTCTCATTTCTATCTAATATGGTTCAAATATGAAAGAACAACTTTGAATCTCATTAGACCATTCAAAATTAACCTCATTTTGAACCCTTAAAAACACAATCGACTATTTCTTGGTTAACTAGTAGAAATTGACATCCAATCAACAAGTTGCATTGATTCGATTTGCCTATTCTATTGGCTTGATTCTAATGTTTTTATATACAATTGTTTGGATATGTTGTGCTACTTGGAACGGCTTGGTTTGCATCCTCTTTTATTTTTACCAATGGTGGTTCCTAATTTCATCTAGCCTTTTTGGGAAAAAAAACTTTTGTATTTTAAAGCAAAAATGAAAACTAGATTGGTTTATTTTTCTATTTTAATATTCCATAGTAAGATACTAAAAATGTTAAAGTTAGAAGTTTTTTCAAGAAAAAAAAAAAGCCCAAAGGCTTCAACTTTATCTAATGATAATTTTTTTTTGCTATTTAGAAAAAGTGTTTATGCTTTTATCATGTATTTAATTATATTTTCACAATTGAAGTTGGAATTTTGGCCAATCACAAAAATTTAAATTCCTTAAATAATAACTATTTTATATAAACAACAATTATAAACTTCATTTTCTAATGCATTTGTAGGTTGTCTAAATTTGCCAAATCTTTAAGTTTAGAGAATCATATTATTTACTTTCTTAGTTTGAATTAGTATATATTTAATATTCCAAAAAATTAATATCTAAATATTGAACTTCCCTTGGGGTTTGGCTTATAATTCAACCTAGTATGTTTATAGAATTTAGATAGAATATAGTTATTGAATTTTTGAATTCTAGTAACAATCTTCAGGTTGGCATTGGTTTTTACATTTACATAAATAAGGTTCATTTGTGAATTTTTGACCAACCACGGATTTTATTTTATATATTGAAGTATATCTGTATATGTCATACATTTGACACATGTAGCATGATTGAAAAACCGTAATTTTCAATTTATCACAATTGAGGTTAATTAACTCCTAAGGACCAAGGAGCCCACTTTGGGCTTTTTAAGAACTTGGACAAGCTCTATTGACTTCATAATTTTGAAATTTTGCTTGAATTTTTTAGGATGGATGCTGCTCATTATAATCTACATGTGAAGCTTTGATTGTGTCATTTTGATAAATATTGCAAAAGTTAGAAGGTTTTTCTTGTTTTTAGTGTCAAACTGGGTAGCATAAGATATATTCTAAAAAAATATTAATCATTTTGTGGAGATTGTAACTACTCAAAAATATTTTTACCATTTAATTCCAAATAATAAGATAAGAGTTTTGAGGAGTTTTAGTTTTTTGGAAATGAAGGTAGAAAAAATATATGAAGTTGTCTTTTGCCCTCAATTTCAAAGAATTTCAAATAAAATCAAAAGTAAAGGATGTTAATTTCTTACTAGAGCATTCTCACCATTGGAATTAACAATTCTCAAATTCGTCCAAAAAATTTTAGCATTATTTTCAATAGTTTTATCTTCCATTTGTAATTTCTTCCATTTTGCAATTCTAAAAAAATGAATATAAAAAAAAATTTGGGTTTAATTTTTCTGTATGTTCTGAATACATTTTTCAACATATTGACTAATATACACAAATTATAGGACATTCTTGTTTTTTTCTAAAAATATTGATAGACAAAAATTCACCATTTGGAAGGGCTAGAAAAGCCTACATCTTGAAGTTTGGGCGCATGGAACTTACAATTGGTAGAGATATTCACTTAAAATTTTGGACAATATTTTTGAACAAGTTAACCAAAGGATCCTACATTTGAATATGCTAAAACATAAATATTGATGAAGATTTTGACTTTGCATTGGAGATGAGTATTTTGAAGCAATTTTGGACCTCTAAACATGTTGGTCTGTTAAGGATTAAGTTAAATATTCATATTTTAAAATATTTTAAGTTTATAAAATATTATAATTTAATTATTTCAAAACTTTCTTAGTTTAATAATTAAAGAACTTGCTAATTCAAAAATACAAAATTTTGAATTTTGAATTTTTTGAAATATTTATATCATAAATATATTCATTCTAAATTTAAAATGTGATAAATCTTAAGTTTTTAATATGTAAATTATTCCCTCAGTCCCACTAAAAAACTCCAAATCAAGCACAATTTTTGTCCCACTAAAAACTCTGTTTTGTGATTTTGACCATTGAGTAAGCACTTGTTGTAGTGAACAACCTTATTAGGGAAAGTCAAGTAATTAGGGAGCATTTCTCTCCATGCAATCTTTGCCTTGCCTATATAAGGCACCTTGTACAAACTGCTTCTTCAGTATTGACAATGGGTTCAATAACCATTGGGTGCTATGAAGATTTGTTCATATAGTAGCTAGTTTTCCTTGTTGTGTATATTTAGGGTGTGATAGATATTTCTAGAATCTTATTGTTGCCACCAACCTTTAAATCATCAAGAATGACAAGTTGACAACATTCACAAACTGTGCTCAAATATGATATTTTTTATAAATTTGTGGATTTTAGATACTTAAATGACTACAACTAAGCTGGAGATTTTGCATAGATCTAAGGGATGGGATATTGTTTTTTGAATGCATGTATCACTGGCATAAAGACTAAAATATAGTTAATTTCTTTTGGAAAAAAATTCTAGAAGCTTTTAGTGGGACAGAGGTAGTAGTAACTTATTAGTTTTCAAATTTGTATTTTATATAATTATAGATTTTAATACTTAAAATTTTAATATTTCAACATTTCAACATATCAAAGTTTGAATTGGTTGTCATTGATAGTATACAAAAAAAACATTGCCCTAATGTTTTCTAATAGAAAATGATTTGGACTTTAGAATGAAACAGTCTCTAAATCTTTAATGTTTTTTTTCAATCCCTTGAATGAGTTTTTTTGGTAAATAGTACAATCATCAATAAAATAATAACTTAGCATTGACCTCCAAATGCTCATGATTACAAGGTTGTCTATATTGAACATGCTTCTAACATTTATCAGATGTAAAAATGGATTGGATTGGTAAGAGGTTGATGAGATTCTTATGCGTTATGTGAAAAGCATAAATGAGGATTATCCCGGGATGAATCGTCATTTGTCCAACTATTTAACACTCATTGTTTGCCCATGCAACCATGCATCATTAAAGGTTGTCTACCAAATGCCATGAGTCCCTAAAGGTGATCAAGAGTATGCCATCTACACTAGCCATCAATCGTCGGTTTCTAAGGTGCCATGTGTCCTCCGCCACATATCGACTGTTAAGTGGACAACTTTCTACCATATCATTTGCCTCAAACTTGCTTCAAAACTATAATCATTGAGATGCTCATCAAAAGAGAACTTTGACATGCCCTATCCACTCTTTAAATTAGTCATGAGTCCAATTCAAATGCTTGGAGGACCATCATTGGATTGATTGCTTGTATAATCCCATATTGGATTGCACACTAATCAAAAGCTATGTGTATGATTGATCCCATCAAATTCCCTTAATTCTTTAGATTTTGGACAATTATTTTTAAATACAGGTTTACAAAGTATAGTTAGTTATGGAATTGTAAAAACATAAATATAAATTCCAACTATTAAAAAGTAATGGAAGTGCACTTGGTTAAATTGTTGTGGTATGTTATTTTTAGTTAGTTACTAATCCAATAGTGCACTCTACAACAAATTTTGTATGCTACAAGGCATATAAATAAAATGTTTGTGCACTAGTCAATAATCCCTTTGTATTAGCAACCATATAAATATCCAAATTTTTTGTAGTGAGACAAAAAATAATATAAAATAAGATATTATAACTTTTTTAACAATTCATTGTTGGTATATATACAATATTTCTTAAAATCTTGATGAATTTCAAAGATAGAAGACACAATCTATAAACAATTCAAGATGTAGGCTAATACTCACCAAACACTAGTAGCATTGAGTCATATACTTATTGGTCATTCTAAGATTGGAAAGTCAATCCAAATATCTAAATATAAACATTACGATCTTTGAAAAACAACACATTTTTGTAACATTTGCATACCTCTTTAATTATAGACAATAGTATAATATCAAATATTATACTTTTTGTGATACACTAGTGCAATATTAGCATATTATTAGGATGTATTGTGGTATTTGGAGATCTTCTAAAACTTGAAATTGTATTAGCCTCGCGTACAGAAATTTAGATTTTGGCTTGTCAATCACAGAGTAAAAATTATATTTAAGACTTAATGTCCTCACAAATTTCTTAAAACTATATTCCTTGTAAATTAGGAAAAAATGTGGCTTGCAATTCAACACTCTTTGAACAAAAATCAATAATCTCATTGGCTAAGCTCTAGATTCTTGAGCAAATTATATGAGTGGTTCATGTGTTTTATAAACAAATCAAAAACTTCACAAAAATCAAGATTTTGCCCCATATTCCAACATACAATATGATAATTACAATTGAAGCATTTGCAAATGATGTTTAGTTTATACAACTAAAAGAATCACTTTTTCCACCTAAGTGACCTAATAACTTAAGTTATCAACCTCTCAATATATTCTATGTAACAAACAAAACTTAATATGATTGTTGAATACTAAACATTCCTATTTTTCATTCATTGAAATTTTTCTAAATAATTGAAATGACATTTAATGAAATACCATTTAAATGCAATGAATTAGAATTCTATTGATGAAATAACATTTAAATGCATTTCTATTGTTAAATATTGAAAATCACATTAGCTTTCTAGAAATATATTTTTATTTCAATCGGTGCATAGGAGAAAAAGTTATGTGATCCTAAGTTTGAAAAGCAATTTATTGGGTAGTACAAAAAAATACCACAAAAATTGAATTTCTTAATTTTAATTTTTTTTTCAAGGATTATATTTTTGTCTACATGTGAAGCTTTGATTCATTCCATTTGGATTAGTGAATTGAAAGTTATGGAACTTTTTGTTTTACAAGTAGTCATTGCATAATCCCCCCAAAAAACTTATAGGATTTATTTTTTAATTCATTTTTTTACACTTGAAAAAAATCCTAAATAGCTGACTTTAGGGTTGTCTTGTTGGACATGTTTGGGGGTATTGATGACATGTTGGACGTCTAACATCGCGTGTTGTATAGGACAAGTGTTGAACAAACGGAAATGAGGTGTTGCATAGAAATTTAGGATTTCAATTTTTTTAATCCCGGGTTGCACGAATTTGTCTTACGTGGCTGGTTGTCAAGAATGATGTGGAAAGAGAATACCACATCATCTAGGGCAACTTTGGTTTAGGGCGCGTGTAGGTTTAAGTTGGGCGACCGCAAATTTGAAGATTAGGGCGACTTCGGATATGTCTAAGCGACCGTGGCTCTAGGAAGGGCGACTTTGAGTTTGTCTGGATGACCACAGCTCTAGGAAAGGTGACCCCCGCTCTAGGTTAACCTACGGTTGCCCCTCACCGCGGTCTCTCACTTGAGGTCACCACCAGAAGTGGTCACCCCTACTTAATGTCACCCCTATCCGCGGTTGCATTGTACCAATAGTCGCCCCTCCACGTCAAACCTACATGCGCCCGAGAATGTGCCACAAGGTCGCTACATGGCATCCAAGTGGTCCGGGTAGCAAAAGATTTTTTTTGAAAAAATCAAAGGTCAGTTTGACTTTATTGGACATCGTGGAGGCTCTATTGGACGTTGGGGACGTCGCATGTTGCAATATCTGGGAAGACAACCCTGGTTGACTTTGCTTGCTAAATCTCACTATTGTATATAGTGTATTTCAATTCCATCTTTGAACTATTAACAATTTAGTTTATCTTTCTATCTCGTATCTACTTCTACATAATAATTTTTTTCAGAATGAAAATCATGTGTTTAAAAAAAATAAAAATTCCCTGACTCTCAATTCAATTCTTCAACATAAGAAATTAGAACTTCCAAATAGAGAGTGCAAAAATTCTAAGTTAAAAAGATTTAAAGCCAAAAAATCTATTCCAGCAAGTTGTAGAAAAAACTTATTTTCTTTACACTAAATGCAAATAGCTTACAATGTACATGGTGCAAGTTTATGAAATTTCTTCTACACATTTCTATAATAGCCTAGTACAAGACCCTATGGTAAGATATGAAATAATATGCAATTAAAATTTTTTTTTGCTCTTTGCAATAAAAATGTAGTATATTTCTAATTGTAAGATATACTCTATATTTGCAAGAAAATTGCATTATCTACAAAGATGTGGATCTACATTATTTTGGATTTAACTCTATATAGAATTTGCTAATAAGTGCCAAGACAATTACTAGTACCATTGGTACAAATAATACATTAGCTAAATGCTTATTGTCTTAATTTTTAATCTTAAATGAACTAATTGTTTGACTTTCAATTCATGTAGATGTCAAAAAGCAATTTGAAACTTATACTTTCTTACTTCAATTTGAATTGACAAGCAAATTACACTATAAACTAGTACATAGATTCATATTACATTGGTCTTTTATTTCACATAGGATTTATTAATAAGTGACAAGACAATTATTGGTACTGTCAGTATAAATAATACCTTAGCTAAATGCTTGTTAGACTTAATTTTGAGTCTTGAATGAATTGACTATCTAACTTTTAATTCATGTAGACATTAAAAAGAAGTTTGAAAGTTGTACTTTCTTACTTTATATTGAATTGACAAGCAAATTACACTATAAACTAGTACATGGATTAATATTAATTTGGTCTTCATTCTACATAGGGATTGTTAAGACGTGACAAGACAATTACTAGTACCAATAATACTCTAGGTAAATGCTTTATTTGTCTTAAATTGGGTCCTTGAGTGAACTGTCAAAACTACCAAATCATATTGACATTAAAAAGAGGTTTGAGTGGGAAAAATAATTAGATTATTGTATAGTACCTTTATGTAATATTATTTAACAAGAAAATTGCACCATCAGTTACTAATAAACAAACACATATTACTTTGGTCTTAAATCCATGTAGAATTTGCTGATAAGTGAGAAAACAACTACCAATAGTACCTTAGCTAAATGCTTTAGTGGTCTTAATTTAGAGCCTTGAATAAACTAACTATTGGACTCTAGGCTTGTAATTTATGTTGGAACTTTTTAAATGGATTTTATACTTAAATTACAAGATGTCAAGACATTGCCATTCAAATCCGTTGATTTATTTATTTCTCTTTAGAATACCATTGAGCATTAATTTTTTTTCCATTATTTTTTTAAAGTCTCTAACTAGTAGCTATACATTAGATGTTTCAATTTATCTATTGGTGGAGCAAGTATATACACCTCTTTGCTATGAATGAATCTTGAACATGCACAATTTCATTGTGATTCTTCAATCACACAAAGAAGCCTCCTTATTAATAAAGAAAACAAGATACAAAATTAACAAAAGAGACAATATGTGTTTCATAATAAATCTGGATGTAAGCGTACATTATATAGTGGGAACTAGTAGCTATTAAGGAACAATGGTAGCTACCAAAGAGAAAGTCTTCAAAAGGAATTGGCAACCAAAAAATATTGTCAAACTACCAAGGGATTTAATGACTAGGTATCCAAGGAGATATTGGCTACTAAGGGGTACATATCTTGTTAACATTAAATAATTTCCTTATAGCTTGTGTTATGTCCTCGTAAGGGCCATTTAAAGCTAGATGCTTAGTGTACTTTAGTTCTACTTGTAGTTGAAAGACATCACTTGTATCCATATCATTTGGTAAATATTTCTTTTAGAAAACTTTGTTCAAAAACTTTGTTTCCTTTTCAAAGCTTTCCTATCATTAGGTGTTCATTCCTCCATACATGGTCTTGATTTTACACTTTTGCAGTGTTTTGTAATTCCAATGGATGAACAATAGTCAATTCACCAATGGGAGTCTTGTATTAGCAAGATAGTTATTCTATGTCCGTCTAATAGATTCATTTCCATCTATAGGTCCACCTCATCTAATATATTTCCATTTGATAGTTTCATCTATAGTCCATTAGGGAATCTCTAGGTGTTTGGTAATTTATGAGTACTCCAACTCTTTAGTTTCAATAAAAAATGTATTTATAAGCACAGAATGCACACAATTTTACATATAAAAATAAAATAAATTGCCACTTAGGAATTTGAATTAAATATTAGGGATTGATAGGGATCAAATGTAGATTGGAGAAGGCCTAAAAGACAAAGAGGTAGTTGAGATGCTCCTTTTTCAATGCATCATAATTGCAATGGTATGTTCATTTCTCTAGTTCTTGTAGAATAACTTCATCTCTAGTTTTAAAAAACTTGACTTTTTCTTTAGTTTTTTAGTCATTTACTACTTCAAAACCAATCCAACAATACAAAAAGGATTCAAATATTGTTGAACAAATGAGATGTAAACCCTCTAAAACAAGGCCAAAATGCTCTATACCATTGAGGCTAAAGCTAGAGTTTGTATCTAGAAGCAAATTTCAAAATCGAGTTGAAGACTTATCAATACAAAGAATGTATATATTAATTCTTCAAAGCAATGCAAAAAATATACAAAGATTGTAATGTTGCACAAAATACTTCTAAACATTGTTTAAGCAAGTCCAAACATGAAAAAAAGGTGTAGAGTAGAAGAAGACAATGATCTCAAATACAAAATGCTACATAGTTGCCAAACGATCTGAGGAGAATATTGCCCTAAGGATTTTTTCACATACAAAGCACTATACAATTGCCAAATTGTAAGAGGAGAATATTGCCTTAAGGGTGATTGCAACAAACACTTGTATTATTTGTTGCGTTCTTGATTTTGGGCGTATTAGTATTTTTGTACTACGAGACTCATTTCACCTTTAGTACCATTTGGGACATAGAACATGAAATCTGGATAGTTGATTGGATTTCAAATCATTCTACTATTTTGACAACTTATGATGTTCATAATTGGATGGAAAAGATGGATGTCAATACTTAATTTGCCATAAAAAAAATAGTTCACATTGACAAATTGGAGGCATTATGCGATTCCAGCAATACTACTGTTGAGTCTTCTTGTGTATCCTAAAATACTGTTTTGAGCTATAGGCTTAACTTTATGCTTGAAAATGAGACTTCCACATTTTTGTTATTTTTAATTATAAAATGCACTTTAAAATTTTATTTTAAAAGTGGCCATTGTTGCCAACTAGGAGCAAAAAAAGAAGATCAAAGCTAGAATTGAAAAAACATTTTTAATTAAACAAAAATTCAACTTGAATATAGCACACTTCAACCCAATGCAAAACACACTTGGAACATGTTTTTGAAAATCCCTTTTATGAGAAGGTATATTTCTATTAGACTTACTAGAGCTAACCTATCCAAATTGACAATGTAACTCTTCAAAAAAGATACTTGACAGTATTAAAAACCACCAAAACTGCACAATCTACATATATTCAAAATTCAGTTTCAACTACTGAATTAATTTTGAAAAATTAAAATAATTCAAGTACCTTTTTGCTTGCTATAGGAATCTTATTTGTGAATTCATATTCATTCAGTTATTTTTGCAATACTTATGGCATTAAATGATTTTTACAGTGAATGTGTGACAAAAAATAGGACAAGTGTTTCTTGCAATTGCCCCTAAATGTATTAGACTATCAATAGAGCAATTGCACATGCCTCTTTGTCAATAGTGATTTACTAATATGAAAAACTTCTAAGACTCTATAGGTATGTTAAGACGAAGATGCGTTTGCTCATAAGAAAATTACATACAAAAGAGATGATGCCTTTCAAACTTTCAATGCTTCTAAACATTGTTCAAGCCAATCCAAATGTGAATACAAGATGCATAGTTCAAGAAGACAACAATCACATATACAAAACATTACATAGTTGCCAAACGTTAATCTTAAGGAGAATATCACCCTATTGGACTATCAATAGAGCAATTGCACACACCTCTTTGTCAAAAGTTATTTACCAACATAAAAAACTTCTATGGCTCTACATGTATATTTAGACAAAAAATGCTTTTGCTCACAAGAGAATTAAATACACAAAATATGAGGTGTTTTCTTCAAGTTACTATCTAGACTTAAGTTGATGTGCTTATATTATCGAGTAGGAATTGATAGATACAAAGTGACAACAATTATAGCTATAAAAGGATATTGTATTAGCATATTCCTCTACAGTGACATTTTAGGTCTAAGGATTTATTTTGTTGATGGATTATGGGTGTGACAATACTTTATTGAAATTAAATACTTTTAATTTAGTGCAAATTAAAAGTATTATAGTATCAATTGTTCTAACCAACCTCTAAAAGACAATTGATTGTTTGATAGCAAACCGTACAATTTGAAATTTGGACAAGTTCTATTAAGGTCACATTCAAGTATGACCTTATTAGATCTTTTCTATGTTTTGATATAAGGCATAGATATGTATCCCCTTTGTGGGAGTTCCAAAACTTAACCAATTGGATGTTTAGATCAAAATTAACTCTATTTAAAGTTTCAAGATAAACTTAGTAGCTTATATTTTTTTTTTTCTATTAAAATTTGGCATTTATTTAAATAATATGATAGAGGATCTAATTTTCAAATACTATTATATTTGGTGCAAAAAACTCGCTCTATAAAGAATCAAAGTTTATTGCTTTCAAATATTAGATAAGGATATAAGGCCAAAAAACTCCTTCTAACTTCAAACATTATAATCTTGTAATTTATAATTCCCAAATTAATTGGTGAGAATGTTGTAGTAGGCAATCTACACTCTACATTTTTTCCACTCTTAATATTATAAATTGAGTTAAAATAAGAACACCAATTACTATTTTTTTTGAAACAATCCTACAATTGTCTACAAAACAAAATTTATTACACCTATCTTTTGATCAATAAATAAGAATGATACAAAGCTTTTTGTGCATATACATCTATAAAATCAAATTCAACTTTCTTAAATTGAATAAGCAAATTAAATTTCTTCAACACTTAGATGTATGGTACTATGGTCTATGGTATAAGTTAGGATTTAGGATCTAATAATAGTAACTATAATTTGCCATAAAAAAACACTTGGCACTTTTGGAAGTATCCTCCTTGACATCACCAACAACAATATACACAATTCTTGGTGTCACTTGATATTAAAGTAACTATAATAGAAAATGCCATCATTCTATTGTACTAGCTTTATGAGACGACAAAGTGACAATAGAATGATGACGTTCAACTCGTAGTCAATGTTAGTCACTTTATGTTCATGCAATATCGGCAACTTTTTGTCATCCAACCAACATTTGAATCCATGACAATAGAATGAAAAATCATATTTCTCGACTCTCGAGCCTACACAATGTCTCTTCCAATAACAACGCCCACTCCATCCAATAACCGTGCGACACGTGGCACTCCCACACCATCCTCACTTGCCTTTCCCAATGGGATGACCAAAAGTTCCCAAAACAAACAATTCAAGTTCACGACCTGACAAGAATTCTCAAACACGGAGAGCATGATGCTCAAACATTGATGTTTATACTATAATAATATCTGATATTCTCCTGCATTGATTGACTGAGTAGGCAGCCGGGAGCTTGACATCTTGACATCTCAGTCAGCCCAAGCAGGCAGGAAGGAAAGATCAGTCTGTAAATCCCCAGCCCAACTTAAGTGAGTGAGGTTCGCTTGGCTTTACGCCGGTATATATAATTCCCAAGCCGGGGACACCAGACCGACTGTGGCCAGTCGGCTCCTTCCTTCACCAACATCCCGTTCTGCACGCCTTAACTGATAGTTTCAAGCTCGCGCGCGCCGCTTCTTCACTTGGGAACTCAAGTTGTGCAAGTGCTCTAACTTAAGCTTGTTGGGTGGTCCGTCTTCACCTACTTCATGCGAGTCGATCGAGTTCTGCAACCCTCCAGCAGTGAAGCTCCGGGATTTCCTCTGAAAGGGAAGTTAAGCAAGCAAGCAAGCTTCGGGGCCCGTGCGCGCGTCGGTTCCGATCGATCCGACACTGACGCCCCGCGACTGGAGATCTGAGAGGAGTTTGCGCGCGGACAATGTAAGATCGAGCTTGGCTGATGTTTTGTGCCTAGCGAGGGAGTGCTAGCTGCCTATTTGCTTTTGCTACATCATGGTGTTATTTTGGTGGTTACCCAGTAATTAAGGAGCAAGGCCCTGACTGGGTAGTTGTAAATGCCCAGAAGGGGCTACTAGATGGAGTTTCACTTAAGTTGGCGCTTCAAGTCTGTGTCTGTGTCTTTCTTTGCAGTTCTTTGGAGTTTGCGTGGAGGGTTCACTTCGTTCGTTTTGTCTGTTTTGCAACAAGGAAGAGAACTCCTTCTTAATCAAATGTTGGATTCGAGACGCGTTCCACGACTGTAAGTTGAAAGGTCTTTCGTTTCCGTAGGTGAGTTAAGGTTTGGATGCAGTGACTGTTACTAGCTTGTGGGTTGTGGAGGTGCATACGGGAAATTTCGTTAAAATGGCGTACTCTAAACGCCATTTTTCCATTCATTTCCTTCTCTAGCTCTGAAGTCTAGGAGCGGTATAGATTTCAGACACGGTCTAGACGGCGGTTTGTGCAATACCGCCATTTTAATGAAATTTTGGTTGGCATGAAAAACTAGTTGGTAACAGCGAAATGGTTTGAAGCTAGTTGGTTGCATCAAAAACTAGTTTGTACCGAATAAGATGGATGGGACGGAGGCTAAGCTTTTCTTGTTTCTTCGTTCATCAGCCCCGGAAAGTCGAGTTGGGCCAGATTGGGAGGGTGCGGGTCGATATAGGGGGATTGGGTTGGGTTGGATTAGGTCCCTGCAGGACGGCATCCGTGTATATAAGCCTTGAGCCTGCAACGACGTCGACGACGGGGTCAAACAGCGAGCGAGAGAGCGAAGTGTTTTTGCGTATAAATGATCAGTACGGGTTTTCAGGACTTTCTACTTCAACTTCTTCTTAATTACCTTCCAGACAACTTTCGATTCGCGGATGCCAATGGTTGCGACCGACTGACCGTGCCGTGCGTCGTTTTCATTTCAAAGGCTTCTTTTGGAGTGGCACAGTGTCAACATTCAGTCCCTGATCACGTACCAAGATAAATATGGTGAAGAAAAAGCACCACCTGTAGGTAGTACTAACGTTGTTAACTTGTTTCTGGAGATAGGGTCCTCACTGGTGTAAAGATTCTAGTTGCTGTCCACAGGTAAGTGCAAAATCGTGACTTGTAAGTATGAACCCGTGTCTAACCCTTGTATTTGAACCCTACCCTCTAAATTAGGGTTTGTTTTACTGTTTCAGAGTTCGACAGTCAGAGTAGAATGTGGAGGTACAAGTAGTCGACTGTTCTGGTGGTGTGGATTGTAGACAGATCTTTCTTGATAGTTGGAACTAGTCAGATGGTCGGTCAGATGTCAGATCGGCTTGCACATGTTTGCAAATCTGTTAGTTTCCGGAAGATCAGCAATATATCTCACTACTGAAGCTCCCAAGAGTTTGAATGAAGCATGCATGAGGACAGATTTATGTGAGAATCTTAGATTTTCGGTCCCAGTGTCCCTGATTCCAGGCCCTACCATCGGAGTTCGGAGTCCTGCTCTTTCATTTTCAATGACATGAAAAGTGCAGGTTTGTGATTGATGCAGTGCAGGCACTCGTTGAAAGAAAGACGGCTAATGCCATGTATATGCTACTGTAGGAGCTAGTACGTCATCTACAACAACTGAAGTCAATATCTGTGCACCTGCAGATACTATAGCAGATGGTTCTCTCTTATGTTTTTCATATGCTCGAAACTTCATATACAAAATGCTATATATCCTTGTTTTTGAAACGTAACGTTTCACATTAAATGCTGTGTAGATGATTCTTCTTCAGACTGCTACGTGGTAATCTATTTACTGTCATTCTCAGTTGCACTGAAGTTTAATATTCAGGGATGGGTTGAAATGATTATCAGATAGGACACCCTATAACCCTATACTCTATTAGTGCCTGTTTGGCCATAATTATGTGTTAGTAGAGTAAATTTGAATTAAAGTTTGAAATGTATATTTCTCAAACAGTGTGACACAAATGGGGTTTACTCCCTGATCTTTTTGAGACTGATTGTTACAGTGGAATACCGTTTGATCTTAAATAGTACCTTTGAATAACGTTCCGGCACTCTTACTGTGCACAGATGGACGTACACGGGCGCATATGGAAATATACGATACGGGGAGTATTCTTCGGCAACCTGCTGCAAAATGAAGTGATATTCCATCTCTGACCTGGCTCTTAGATCTACAATGCCACGTACAATTTAGACTTGACCAAAATGATCTCATTTTACTTGCAGTTCGGTACACGTTGAATCTGGAACGTGGCATTGGAGGTTTAAAAGCTGGGTCGGATATGGAAGCTGGAAAACTGTCTTATATAGTTATGTATAAGTTACAAGTGTCATCCTTCACCTGTGTTGTGATGATGTAATAGAGCAGTTAGAACTTCGAAGTAATCAGAAAATAGTTTAGCTGATAGACTGTTACCATGGTCAGTGCACAAGTTACAACTTACTTACAAGCATTTCTGTCATGAATATAAAAGAAAATGTGCGTCGGATTCAACTTGCCCTTGACCGTTGGCGCTCTTTCAATTGAGAAAACTTCTATTCGTAGTTGTTTGAATCCTGGAAAGATTTATGAGATCGTGCATATGTGCAAGGTTGGGAAAAATGAGGTCCAACCAAACCATTTGAACAGAGCTTCTAAGCTAAAAGCCAAGGAGGCAAACACCTCATGCTTGTTATTTGGTTTTAAGAGAGGATGATTACTTGTATTGAATAGGATCTTGATTGTGATGCAAAGTTAGGAGAGTTGATTGCGGATGATGATGATTATTGCAAATTTAATGTTGTTTGATGACTTTGGTGTCATTTGATCTTGACATGATTGTATGTAAGCATTGTTGTGAGAAATCATTAAACACTTGTTGATTATGTTGCATTTAGGGTCTAGTACTCTATGTAGTACAAATTTTTAGAAAAAATGTTTTTAAATCAAATATAGATAATTAGTAGAAGAATACAAATAATGTTTTTCAAAAATTGAAGCCTACAATATATTTATTCCAAAAGTTATACATAATGAATTTTTTTGTGAAAATAGATGTTATTTTATCTAAATTATTAGAAAATTCTAAAAGCATTCAATTTGTTTATAAAAATAAGCCGTTTTCAACAATTTAATAAAGATGAGATTTCACAGAAGAACTTGATACAAAGGAATCTTTGGATGTAAAAAAATAAGTGCACAACAAAGTCTTCTTTGTATCTATGAGGAAGATAAGGATTTTTTCTCTTAAAATTCCTTTTGATAAATAGTTGTGAACTTAGTATAGTAACATGGCTTCCAAATCTTCTAGTGAAAATCATTATTTCAGATTCATTACAATAATAAAATCTACTAAAGCCTAAAGTATAACAAATTAGAGAAATTGAATAATATATATTAATATTTTTTTAGAAAGTACACAAAATTATTTATTGATTTTGGCAATGTACCATCCAGTATAAATTATAACAAAAAAAATCCCTAAAAATTATGGTTAATTTTATAGTAGGCATGCAATAAGTTACAACAAATAGTACTAATTTTTTATAATTTTTTCCAGTCTCATTTTCAAAAATGGATAAAATATTTTAGGTTTTGTATACATTTATTGGTATTGATTTTTATATGTAAATATATTATAAAATCTAATTAGTTAATTCATTTGTAAATCACTTCTTATTACTATATGTTTTGTATTGAAAAGGGCCATAAAGACAAATTTGTATTCAAGTGGAGCTTCATCAACTTGATTATTAGTATGTAGTTTTAGCTTTATAGTGTACTTTTTTTTATATGGTCAGGAATATAGTGCACTTTTGTTTGTTTTTAATTTTTATTTAATTTTTAAACTTGAAGCATAGATTAGATAAGCTTTAGATCTTGCATTGATCACTTGTTAAATTCACGATTCTTGAGTATTTATTCATTGAAAAGTTTTGCAATAGTAGGCTCAAGGGATAGAATTTAAAGTTTTTTTAAATTAAATATTTCTCTCTCACTACTTACTTTTCTATAAATATGTAATGTTTTTATATACCGTAGACAAAGGTCACCTTCAGCTTAAATAATAAAAATTTCAATGCCAAATAATTTTGAAAATTAAAAAGTCATTTACCAAATCCAAGAAAAATTAATTGTAAAGAAAGCCAAAATGTTCATATATATACCAATACAAACAGATGCCACCTCATATCTATTACACAATGGTAGGAGAGGTTGTTTTTATAATAAAATCCATTGTCCATCATGAATTCATAAAAGGTATGGGACAATTTGTAGATAAGAGCTTGACCACTCATTGTCAAATGCTAGAAATGTGTTTAGTGTAGAACTTTATACTTCATTTTGGCCTAATAGAATAACTTTTTTTTTAAAACTTTGAACTAAAAAAGTTGGTAAATCAAGCTAAATTTTATTTCTTTAAACCCATTTGTGATTTTGAGCCTTCCCCAAAGAGTTATGGACAAATTTCAAAGAGGATGTTTAAAAATGTCAAAGAAGATGTTCCTTCCAACCCCTCTTTGAATTTTGTCCTTCACTTTTGATTGGAGGCTCTAAATAAATCTCAAATGTATTTTTGAAAATGAAATTTAGCTTGATTTACCAATTTTTGGTAGTGCAAAGTTTTTTGGAAAAAATTACTCTACTAGGCCAAAATGAAGTATGAAGTTCTACATTGAACACAATTCTTGCTTTTGACTTAACTAGGTACAAGCACTTGAGCTTCTACTAATCTTAATTGACATATTTCACATAGGTTATTTTACCTCCTACACCTCATTTGTATACATAAATTGTATTTACATTGCTTTTCACTCATAAAGAAGTGACTTTTAAATGTATGTGACATGGTTGCTGAAATTTTTCAATTTTTTAAGAAATGATCTTTTTAAGTGCCAAAGTTCATTTTGGACATTAATTAATTATTTGGCAAAAATGTGCCAAAAATGACCTCCAAGTACGATAATCATTTTCATGTCACTATCTAAGTGTCCAAAACCTCCAAATTATATTATTCTTGCATATGAATTATGAGTTTATGACTTTGTTTGTACTTCAAAATTAACATTATAAAGAATTTTTAAAGATTTTCAGTTACAATAGATGCCTTATTTTTAATGCAACTACCAAAATGAAGAATTTAACCCCATAATTTTATATTGAATTTTCCGACATTCACACTCTTTGCACTTTTAAACAACCATAATTTATAATTTTTTAAAATATTCAAAATCATCATTTTTATTAAGGATGATTGCACAAAAAACTTGTACAATTCTGATGTCTTACGTTGCACGTTTGATATGTAATATGTCATACCTTTAGGGTAATTGAGTCAACAGAGACAAAAGAAAAGAAAAGAAAAGAAGAAAAATAGTGGAGGTGGATGCAATCCTTATTATCATAGTGTTTATTTTTTTGAAGTTTTAAGAAATTATTTAAAAAATGCGATATTGTTAATTTGTCACTTTATCAACCTTAATGCTTTTTAAGACTTTTGAATATCCAAAAAGAAGAATCTAATTTAGATCATGTGTAGTTATTATATTTCCACCATAGGCATGTATCAATAGTACAAAAAATAATTAAAAATAATAAATTTCATGTCCTCTACAAGGGTGCAAAGAAGGTTCGAAAGAAAGCTTTGTTTTATGCTTATATCTAGTCATTTAGAAATATTCTTCTATCATTTCTTTTGTAGAGTCTTATCTCCATCAAGTATTCAAACTTTAAAGAATAAACAGCTTTAATTTTTTGAACATCTTGATTATTTTCAATAATTTAAATGTAGAACTATTTATTTTTTTAAATAAATTTTTGTAAATAAATTTTGAACATAAAATATTTTAGACCTAATTTTTAGGAATTTTATTATTTAAACTCTCCTAATAATTATCCATTTATCTTATTTAATTGCTATTTTTTTTCTTTCAAAAGCTTATAAGAGCCAAATTCAACAAAGTTAACAAGTTTGGAGTGGTTGAATGATGTCTTCTTTAACATGTAGATGCATGTAATAATATATCAAGAGTTTGAATGTATATGATATGCCATGTGTAAACTATATTAGGAGTCATCTAAATAAATACTTCTAATATGAATATGTCCATGAGTTAGCTTGAAATTGACAGAATTAGTATACATTTAAAAGTTCAAAACAATTTGAAAATATTGTTGTTGAAATGGAAGTTGGGTTAAAACTTATAAGAATATTCTATTAAACATTCTAAGATTTGCACTTGTACTCAGCCCATGCTCATACATTCTAATGTTTGTATTTGTTTAAAGATTTTATGTTAGCCGACCTTCTTCAAAATCTACCCTTCAAATTTGACTTACCAAAACATCACTAGAGAATCATAGATGTAAAAATGACTAGTGATTTTATACATCATCCAAAAAATGTATTCTTAGGTAATTAGAAGTTAAGAAAATAAATTGAATCGACAAGTAATATGAAATATAATAGAAGCTACGGAAAGTATTGCTTGTGCACTAATAATTTTTTGTCACTAATATACTCATGATGAATTATATATATGTATATGTATATACACATATGTATGTATGTATATATATATATATATACATATATAATATAAGTATATAATTTATCTACATGTCATAAAATTAATAAGCATTTGATTTTAGAAAGAATTTTTTCATTTTTTTCTTCTATTCCATGCATGACACTTTATATTCCATCCAAATGTGCTAATTCTATTAAATGACACCCTATATTGAAAGAAAAAAGAATTGACACACTTACATGAAATAATTATTAACTCTTAAAGCACCAAACTGCATTTTTTGGCAATCTAGATATTTTGGACAACTCACTATGAACAAATTTTTACACAACATGAAGATCAAGATTTTCTTCAAGACCCAACAATTTTCATCACTTTTGACTACATGGTTCAAAAGTTATTATATGATATGTGCTTTTTAGTGTTCAAGGGTAGCATGGACAATCTAAAAAAATCTTTAAAATATAAGAATTCCAAATTGGTTTTCCAGATTTATATATACGTAGAAAGCTTTGAATCATTCCATTTTGATCAATGAGATGAAAGCTATGAGTAGTTTGCAAGCAATTATGGATTCTCTATTCTAAAGTAAACTTTGAAGTCCTTTGTTTAATTCAATTTTTATTTTTTTTTGAGAAAAATAAAATTTTAGGATGTAGAATGTTTATTACAGCATTAAAACCATTGGGATTGTTATTTTTCAACAATTTATTATTTTGAATCATTCTTAATTTATTCTACTTACTATTAATTCTATTTACTATTTTTTTCCTATATGTTGTAGAATTCCAAATGATTTGAAAATTTTCAAGCATGTAGCCAACTTGTCTTGAAGTATGAATTCAAATAAGCATCACCAACATGGACATTTTTTCATACAAATATGACCTTGTGAAGTGCAACTGCCTAATATTCATGGAATCATGGTGGATTTAAAGAGTGCAATTAAGATTGATTATTTTTCTAATTTATATTTGTATTGTAATTAATATAAAGAATATTTGATGGTAATAATGTTGATTTTATTTAATATATTTTTAATAGAATTTAAAGATTGTGTAGTTTAGGGTGTAATTTATAAAGAGGTTGAACATCAATTGTTCCATGTGCTTGTGATGTGAGACCAATCAATACATAAGGATTGACTGGTTGAATATTTCATCCAAAAGTGTTTAGGTTGTTAATGAGTAATTGATATTTTCACATTTTTTAAAGTGTAGCATAAAGGAAGAAACAATGATTCGAAAAACTGAATCTTAAGAATTGGATTTTATAACTTTGAAAATTATTAGTAGGTGATTGTGATCTTCCAAATCATCACTTGGGACTCATTGTTTTGTTTTTGTTTTTTTACAGTTTAAGTTAAGTTTTATATGCCACCCTCTACCCTCTCCAAAAGAGTATTAAACCAAAATAAATTTGTTACATACTAAAATAGTATTTAGTCCAAAATAGAGTCAAATACCTAAAGTAATCCAAAATTGCTCATGTGTACACCTTAGAAATCAAGAAGTAGTAGAAACTGTGAGTATTTTGTGAATCTTGCCCCAAATGCCTAAACCTATCCCGCATGTGAAAAATCTTGTCTACAATGGTCCAAAGGAATCTAGTAAAATCCCTAAGTCATTTTTCAAAGATAGAATTTAGTTTCTTAGTTGTTCTAAGGAAAAATAGATACTTTGAGTCTTAGGTTGTTAGCATGTAAGTTTTAAAAACTCCACAATGAATTAGAAGAAGGCATCTATAGCAAAAATAAGGAGTTTAGGATCGGAACCATACTAGGAATCCAATGGCATTATTGATTTGCCAAGATATTTTTTGTATAAAGATTATTTGATCGTCAATAATTAAAGAAGATAGTGGAATTTTAATTTTTTTTTTAAATGTGTACAATAAAAATATGAGCCTGTACATCTTTTATAGGATTCTATGAGATGTTCCATAAAAAATTTGGAATGTTTTTATTTACAAATGATCCTCTTTCAAACGGTTAGCTACTCTAACTAATGATGGAAATTTCCTAGAAATTATTCAAGTTGTGGTAAAATCTCACTAAAAATTAGGGTAGTTTTTTTTTATGCTAATAAAATATCTCAATAATTTTCAAGGGGTTATAACATCATGAAGTACCCAAATTGATGAGATTTTCTACTTACAGCAAAATTGGGAAATATTCATGGAGTTGACCAGCATTTTAGGAGCATACAAAATTGGAATGAGGCCAAAGCAAGGCCTTTTTTTACTCCCTTATAATTTTGAAAGAACCTAGGCTAATAATTTCTTCAGAAAAAGTGAACTCCAACAATTGGATTTCTACCCATTTTTTGTTTAAGCTTGGCGCTAGCTTTTTGTGATTTTTTTGCAATGGGAAAGGGTGAGGAGAATTTTGAAATCAACAGCATAATTTATTTGTAATTTGGAGTCTTTCTCCAAAAACTAGAGATTTTGACAAGCATAGAAGTTGAAAATCATAAAAATTATTTGGATAAAAAGTTTAAGTGATAAGATTACCATTAGATAGAAGAGAGGACAGGTGCCCTTGAAAAATGTAAATAAAGACAACTTTCTCCCTTCCAAGACACCCCTTATTTATATTTGTTCTTGTTGAATCCATTTTAGTAGATTTTTTGGCCATTGAGCCAAAATTTGCCAAACTATTATTTTAGGAGCAATTGTGTACTTTTGTTCTTGTTTTTTAAGCAAGTTTTGAAGGACATTAGGGTCCCTTCAAACCATGCATTCTTTTGTGCCTTGTTGATGTTGTTTTTGTACTAGTATTTTGAATTGGAGTTTATTGTATAGTGCCTTCTAAAAAGTCTTGCAACCTTTGTTTGGTTTTGCCTCAAGTAGTCTAATTTGAAATTGTAATGCTGGCAAGTTAATTGAGATCTTTTGATAATATTTTTTGCGTACAAGAAGTCAATCCAGTGATCTACCTGTGACTCAGCACATAAGCTGAAATTGTTCTCCCATTGACACGTGGTTCATTTGAGAACCACTACGCTTGGTTTTAAAGTAGAAGGTTGTTCTTGAGAAAATCAGTACATCTGCTCTGAAGTATGGAATTTGGAGGAACTTTGAGGTTGAAAGGATGCAAAGACGCAAGTACTTGCTTGGAGTGTATGTTGCTTGTAGACATAGCCTAGAGAATTTGTGAGGAAAAATTCGTGTTTGTCAAAGATATTGTGTATGTGCTGCTGTTAGAAGTTCTTTGATCAAACTTTGTGAAGTTGTAAGTATTCTTTAATAACTTTGCGTCATGACATGAAGTTATGTGCCAAATGATGTACAAAATACGATAGTTGGTATGAGAAAAGTTGGCTTGTCATTGAGTGAAATTGGAGACATTGTAGGGAGATCAAAATCAACAATTTTGAGGGTCTTGAAGAGATTTAGTGTGTGTGGCTCTATGATGCCGGCAAGTAAATCTAGTAGGCCACGAAAGTTGAGTGATTGAGAGTGGAGAAGGCTCAAAAGAGATCTTAGTAGTAATCGTTGTGATCCTCTTACAGAATTGTACAACAATGTGACACCTTCTGTGTGTATGTCAACTTTACGTAAAGAGATTCATGAGCTTGGTGTTAATAGTTGCATTGCCATCAAAAAATTGTTTTTGAGTGAATTGCATAAGGCTAAGAGGTTGGCCTTTGCAAAAGAGCACTTACATTGGACGATTGATGATTGGAACAATGTGATTTGGACCGATGAGTCATCTTTTGAAGTTGGAAAACAATCACACTGAATTCAAGTCTGGTGAAAAGTTCATGAACGCTACAATTGAAATTGCTTAGTACCTACATTCAAATCCGGGAGGACTTCAATTATGGTATGGGGTGTTTTGACTGGATCCTCTAAATTTTATTTGGTATTAATCCTCCTAATAGACGCACTACTATAGACTTTGTAGAGATAGTATGTGAGGGAGCATTGGAGCATTATTATTGGCACCACCATAGCTTTTTGTGCATTACTGCGATGTATTGGTGCACCATCTTCCATCAAAATGAGGTGCTTATAGTGGTCCAATAGAGAACGTGTGGAAGCAAATTAAAGATCAAGTGCAACAGAGAAGTAGACCACAAAACAAAGATGAAATGTGGACATCAGTCAATTTGGCATGGAAGGATATACCTCAAGAAAGTATCCAAAAGTTGATTTCTACAGTGCCAAACCGAATGGAAGTTGTGATAGCAACTAAAGGTGGTAGCACTCGATGGTAGTAGGTGTACTACTTTGCTACAAAATAGTTGCTAGTGAAGAAGACATATTGTAAATTTCATGTTATAGTAGGCTTCTTCATTACTATAGCTTTCTAATGATACCTTATTTGACTATGTTTGTTCAAGTTTTAGTTTAATACATTAGTTTGATTTCCTTAGCCTTAAATTTGTATGAAAGAAAATTAAAAAACACATTATAGCAACATAGAGGAAAATTTTACCTATGTAGTGTGCATCTTTGTAATACAAAAAATGTAAACAATGATGCTTCCTATATATTTGTGCAATCAAATGTTAAAAAATCATCACATATATTTTTCAAGTAGTTTTTATGCGAAGCCAATAAAATAAAATAATTCACCAAAAATAAAATTCTTATATTTAGACATTGGCATTTCATATGTTGGTGAAGGTTCTATAAAGCAATACATTTAATAGGATAGTTTTGATAGAATACATTTACAATGGAAATACAAGATTTTTTTGAAAAGCTTCACTAAGTTGTTGCAAGACTTTTTAGAGGGTACTGTACTAACCTTGTACTAACCCTGGAGATAAGCCCCTTCCTACCTTGGCAATGTTGCTTGTAGGAGTCTTCTAGTGCTTTTTTATGTTTTTTCACACTTCTTTGGTGGAAATCCTTGGTGAGAGTTTTCCTAGAATTTGTGTAATTGTGTTGCATTAACCAAAGTTTATGTTAATGTGAGATTCAAGTGGTTGTACATACTAACATATGTTGGTTTACTTGTATTATACTAATATTCTCCTAACTTGACCCTTGTCAAAACTTATCTAGTATTTTCCTTACTTTCCAAGTCACGGTCCAAAGATTTGGCTTTCATCTGTGTCAAAATCCTTAGTTTTGTGTTAAAATTCCAAAATATAATGGAGCTTTGATCCTTGTATGTGTCAAAATCCTTAGTTTTGTTTTGAAATCTTCAAATAGGAAGACATGTCCAAAGAAAGGAGCCCCAAAGTGACTCAAAACTCTGAAATTTCAAAAGAAAGGCATGTCTAGTTGGTAGAGAGCCTAGGTTGACCAAAATTCTGAATTTTCAATAGTAAGGCCTACTTGGTTGGAAGGAGAGCCTCAAGTTGACCAAAATTCTGAATCCTCAATAAAAAAGGGTCTTGTCCAAGAAGGAAAAGCCCTTGGTGACCAAAGATTTTGAATTTAAAAATAGAAAGGCCTCTCTAGTGAAGGAAAGCCCTCAAGTGACCAATAAATTCTGAAATTTCAATAGGAAAGGCCTATCTAGTTGGAAGGCAAGCCTCAGTGACCAAAATCTCTGAAATTCCAATAGCTAGGAAGGCCTATTCGGCTAGCAAAGAGCCTTGGATTACCAATTTTTTTTTCAAATTTTCAATAGGAAGGTGCTTATTCAGAGATGGATACCCCCCGGGTTGACCAAAAAACTATGAAATTTCAATAAAAGGACCTGCTTAGTTTGAGGAGAAGCCTTGGAGGCCAAAAACTCTCCAATTTCAAATAGAGGACCTAGCTAGAGGAAAAAAAGCCCTTGGCTGACCAAAACTTCATATTCAAGTAGATAAATTTTGTTGGAATGTTGAAAGCTTGCTATCAATAATGATTGTATTTAGGAAGTAGTACAATGGAAGTTAAAATTGGAAGTGCACTAGATAGGATTTAGCTTTGGCAAATCACGTGTTAGCATTGGCAAATAGGATACAAGATAGATGCTTTAAAATAATTGACTTTAGGCAAGGAAATAATAGGGGAACAAGAATTTAGCATTATTTAAAATTTGTCTTTGGAATTGAATAATTTTTGTAGATATCTAAGTTGGATTTAATTTTTGAACTTTTTTGTGTACATTTGTGTGTGTTTACCTTGTTTTTGATAGGCGGGTGATTAGTTTGTGTTCCAATTTGGTTGTTTTTGACTAGTTTGGAGTCATTTTTGCAGTGTCGTGTTTGGTAGTTTAATGGGATGATGTGAGAGTTAACCAAGTCGGAGATAGTGTAGCCTAGTTGAAGTGTTGGTAATGTCAGCTTCTAATTTTTAGTATGCATAAGCTCAGCTAGTTGTTTGCAGATGTGGGTCCACATTAGAAGTTAATATGCGGATAGGTTGTCTTATTTAGAGTGTGTAGTTTTCAGTCTCCAATTTCTATTAGGTCCAGATTTTCAAGTTGGTTCTTCATCTACTGTTGCGGAGCATCTAGTGCATGTCCCAACTGAGTGGTACTATGTATTTTTGTTTATTTCTGTAAATATTCACAAGTACATTTAATGGTTATGTTTGTGTATGAGGATGTTAATGGAGTGGAGAAGATTTTTGTATCCTAATTGGAGAGTATGGGTGTGATAATGATATAAATTGTGAAATGGCAGTGGAAGAAGAAACTGTGACAAAGTAATTAGTTGTCAAACAAAAACATAAGTTGTAATGGTGATGTATTCACCAAATAGGAAATTAATGTGAAATATTTTTAGGCTAAGTGGGTGTGTTGTGGAAGATGAGTTTGTGAGTTTTATGCAATTGAATGAAGTCTGATGATCTTGAGCAATAAATCAATTGAAGATGAATATGTGAAGATGGATATTTTGTGTAAATCTAAGTAAAAAGTGGATGTGTTTCAAGTTGGTTATGTTTGAGTGTAATGAAAGAAAAATACTGTTGATATGTGTAAGTGTTATGAGAGTGTCTATTAAATTGATTAAAGAAATTTGAGGTGTTCAAATTGGAAGTGAATGTAATGCAATGTATGTGTAGAAATTTTGTGTATGTTAGTAGTTTGTGTGAATTTTCGAGTCTCAGTTATAATGGGAAGAATTAATTAATGCGATATTGATGTTTATTTTTCAAATTGGAATGTTGTGTTAAATTCATATGTAATGCCTGAGAATTGTGTTGTATTTCTGAATTGGTGGTTGCAATCTCATTCAAGTTGGATAAAGTCCGAGTGTTTTCTTGCAATAGTTTCTAATTTGCATTCAATTAAGAGTGCATGGCATTTGTGCAATTGAAAGAATATTTTTGCAGGATCTTTCTGCACTTTAGATCTTTTCTTTGCTATTGACTCCTCACCATCTTCAATATCGGCTTTTTGCACGTTTTTCCTCAGTTGAGACCTCATAATGTTCATTGATATCTTGTTTTATGTTCAGAAATGCTCTAATGTTGCTAGTATCAATAGGATACTTCCACCTAATTGCATTTCTGATGGCTTGAGCTCCTTTCTTTGTGACCACATTTGTTTGGACAAGTGAAGCATCAACTGAGTGTTGCTCCACTTCAACGTGGTAAGAGTCAACTCCACACACATTTATGGTGCTAGATCTCCCTATCTTCTCTTCCATAAGCTTCTTTATTCTTCATTTGCCAAAATTAGTATTCAAGAGTGATTTGGTGACTATATCATGAATTTTTCTATCTATGAATATGATGATGCCATCCTTCACTATCTCATCGCACTTTGTACAATCTTGAAGTCTATGCTTCGTGCCCTATTTTTTAATCTTGTCGCAAAATACGCATTTCCATAGATATTCTCTTGTACTATCAGATTTTTGTGAGAAGTTGGATGTTTGTGACCTCCTTAGCTTGCCCATTTCCACCCTTAGCTCTTGAAAATCCTTGATAAGCTCCTCAAGGGCATTTCCTTCACTAGCTTTTGTAGCCTTCAAAATGGATCATGGATATGTAGAGGGTGCTAGAGAAAAAGACACCTTTGAAGGTTTTGGTGTTTGAATAGACTTAGTGTCATTTCTTGCTTCAACACCTTTTAACCTCACATATTGTTGTTTAGCCAACAGAATCACTGTCTCTTCAATCTTCTTCCAATTGTTGGTGAAGCTACCTTCTGTAGTACAATCTCCAAAGAGTAGGAGAAGTCTATCCTCCAATGTATCATCAATTGCTTGGAAGAAAAGCTCTACCTTTTCAGAGTCTAGAAGACGTTTCTCTACCAAAAGTAATTGACCAAATTTCATCTCAAAATCTTTTAGTAGCTCGTTTGAGCCCATACTTTTTCCAGGTCGTTGGTCCATCTATTCAAGAAAATATCTTTTTGTCATTTTCTTTGTATCTTCATCAAAGTATTCATCTCACAATTGCTTAGCAAAAGCAACCCACGAGTTGACAATTTTGTGGATTTCTTGTATCTGGTCATGAATGTCATATACAACCACCATATCAAAAGTGTGCATCATCCGGTCTTCATCAACTTGATGCACCTCCATCTCACAAACGTAAACTCGCAAGAATTTTGAAATGTTCTTGCCATCAAACCTTCCAATTTTTGTGACTACATTCTTTACACTACTAGAATTGCCTACCCTCATCTGCACGTTTTTGTAGATTCGGCAATTTTCAAAGTTTTCTCCGTTGGTTTGGCAAGCAATCAATACGCTTTTACTGTCTGAACAAATTGAAAGTTGTTAATTGGTGTCCAAATCAACTAAAAGCTATTGATTGGTGCCCGAATCAAGCTATCCGAACCCACTCCCTAATCAACCTAAACCAATTGATTTTTAAGTGGGTCAGGACACGTTTTTTTCTACTAGTGTTAGAGCCTTAGTGGCATCTTATCCACTTAGATTTGTTCTATGCTATTCCATATATAAGGCCAATGCCCCTAGAATATTGTCCATAGATAATTGAGCTCTACCAGTACCTCTTCTACTAGTACCAATAGCCCCTTCAGTGTCTTCATGGCAAAAACTCACCAATCGCCCTAAAGCTCTTTCAGTGGAAGCACCAAATGTTGGATAGAGAGAAGGACGCTTTAGGAATACATAGAGTATCTAGCTGCAACTGGAAATAATTTGTTGAGAAATTCAGTTGAATCTTCTAATCTTCAAACTGCTTTTTGTTGTCCTATTCTGTAATAATTCTAAATGGGTTCAAAGGTTAAAATAGGTGATACAAAACCACAAGCTTTGGACGAATAGAATGGAACTAGTAGAATGGAATGGTCAGTCCACGAACTGAATTGTCTAAAAGATTGGCTCCTAAACTTCAAATCCATGGTGATCAGCAATCGTGTCTCATCAGAAAAGAACAACTATGTGGGTGATCAGTCCTACTTCATCGCCACAAATACAAAATAGGGCTATTATTGGATATCCACTTAACTTGCAACAATGTTTATAATGCAAAAATGAAAACAACAAGCTTCCAAAATCGGCTAAGAATAACATTAGAAAGACAACGATCCTCTAGAACTGGCTAGCTATAACAAGCCACAAACAATGATACACAAGTCTAAAGTCTTCAAGTCTTTAGATCTTCAAAATAAATATAAATCTAAACCCATTTTATCTACATTCTTCTCGAAATAAGAAGGCATCAAACCTTCTTTTACTTCACTATCTATAACTTTTGCAATTTTTCATTAAACTAAGGCTTTAATAGCTTTTTAGAAAGCTAACAAATTCTCCTATATTCACTAAAATTTTCACTTGCTATTGATTTTTCAAACAAAAATCTATAGCTTTACAAAGATTTGAGTTTCAAACAAAAAGGGCAGCAGACCCTCTACTACTCAAAAATCCATAGATTTCTTCACAAAGCTTTAATTGCTTTAAGTGATGAATTTTTGAAAAGCTAAAAAATTATTCTCTAAAATTTCAAAGCGATAAGCAAAAAATACAAACTTTGGTGATCACTCGAATCTTTGTTCCTCTTTGTCAGGTGGCAACAGACTCTCTTCCACTCATACACTCATAACTTTTTGCTCCCAACTCCAAATCATACAAATTTTTTCTCTTTAAAACGACAATGAAAAAAGAAACAAATCCTCAAATTTTTATTTCAATTTTTGTGATACATCAAAAAATATAACTACTTGAATACTTGTCCTTTTAAAACCCAATACACACATCCCCCCCACATACTACTCACAAACCCCAATTAGAAAGGAGGAAAAAGATGCCTACCTAAGCTTCTAGACCCCTGAGTAGGTGGAACCAGCCCATGCACACATCACATGGGCCTTCAAACACCTATTGGCCCAAGAAAAATACTCAAAGGTAAATTCTTATTTATTTTTCAAGGCCAAGAAACCTCTAAAGTCCAAAGTAGGAGGTAAACTACTTTTATTCCTTTAACTTTCAATTCTAACATACAAATAAAGTACAGAAAACTTGAATTAGCTATAAAACTTCAACCAAAATCAAATGGAGGTAAAACTGAAGTTGAAGAAGAATGTTATCCATTTGCAAAAACTTGATGATGCGCCTAACAATATTTGCAATGTAATTTGCACGTTCGGCCTTTGTTGAAGGATACATTGGCCCTTTCAACCAATGCTGGTAGCCAAAGCTTCCTTTGATTGGCCCTACCATACAATAATATTGGTTGTCATTCAGATCCTTGTAACTCCCTTCAAATGTCACTTACTGGATGCTCAATTCAATACATCCAACTTGGAGTAAAATTCCCAAAGCACAAATGTTTCTTTAGAGAATACCATGTCAATGTTGTTCCACACGAGATTTCTTCAACGGACAAGAAGGTCCAGCCTCACCTTGCAAATAGATTGACAATGGTGCAGAAATTGCTGGTTGAGATGGTTGAACTAGCAATTGTGAGAAGGAAAACTCTAGTTCAACCTCTGATTGAGACTTTGGATCTTATAACTCCATAACAATCCTCCAGTTCAATATTCTAGAGCCAAACTCCAAACCCATGCAAAGATTCTATATAATTTTAAAGAATATTTCAAACTAGTGAAACATGTCTCGGGCTCTTGTCTTTTCAACAACCCCATTAGCAACTAGCGTCACCTTGAAGCCACTAGAAGCGTCCCCATTAAGTTTTGACCTCCTAACCATAGAATCTCTTCAAAATACAAATAAGTCCATATTTCATATAGTACACTTATTTACATCACGACCCCGTGCCATTGTTTCGACAGCCAAAAAGGCCTGATTTCTCCTTGTGGACGCTCTCGTGGCGGTGCAAGGTCCAAAGGTCAGTTTGATAGTTGTAATAAAGATTGCTCAAGTTTTGATTTTGATTGAAGTGTCTCATCTTGAGAATCCAAAAAAATCTTCCAGTTCAACATATTGAACCTAAAGAAAATGAAAACTGAGAACTAAAATGAGCAACAATAAAATTTCATAAAATGGAAAGATCACTAAAGTAATGAAGCTCATAAGTGGATTTCTTATCCCAATAAATAATATGTACAAGAAAGTATTAATTTGAAGCCACTTACAATGTCGTCATCTTTCTCTACACATTATTATAATCAAAATCTAAAAAAAAATATATACTATAATTTTCTACATAATGTATGCATTTACAATGTCACACCACCTTTGCCGCGCTCCTCTCCATCCTTGCACAACAAGTCGCTCCTTAAGTTCATAGTGGAAGCAACAAAAAACAATCCTAATTCCTAAATCAAAATACAACAATGAAATTCAAAGAGAACTATGCAAAAGCAAACCCTAGTCTAGCTCATTGAGTTGTTTTTTGGTCTCAGAAAAAAAAAAAGAGGAAGAAATCAATAGATATAGGACAAATGATTTTTTGAAATGCCCAACTTCAATGCCATGATCCTCATACAAGAAGGTTTGAATAACATTAGTGAAATAAAAGACCCTTAAAAGGGCCCTTTTACTTTGACAAGCTAATCTATAATTTGCGCCTAGTGTAGTGCACAAAATATGACAAGAATCTATCGCCATCTCATCTAACTTACCTAAGGTAAGTACGAGTGTGGTGAAGTTAATTCACATTAATCTAGTATATTTTAATTTTTCAGTGACATGATTACTATCTAGCTATAGTATTAGTTTTTTTGGTAATAATATTTTTTTAGTCTTTTATGTTACTGATACCATGTTGATGTTGCAGACAATTCATTTTGCATGTACAAAAGAATTGTATTCTTCTTAGAATCATAAATGCAAGCATATTTGGAGTACAACTTTCTGGAATTAAATAAAGCACTAATTTGAAGTATACCAACTTCCTCCCACCAATGGAAACCTCTTTCTCTGCCTTACAGTTATAATTGTCCATGCTTATTACCTTGGGCGGGTATAAGGGATTAGTTCATTGTCCTTGCACATAAATATACATTTAAATATAATCAAGGGTCCTTTAGTGACTTCTAAAGGGGCCTTCTATTGTGCTCATTTTTTTTCTACTGTGCTACTAATCTTAGCACCATTGACCTTTTGCAAGTGTCTAAACATCTTCAATCTCTCTAATTACTTCTTAGAAAAGTGAAGTCTTGCCTTATGTTTCATCCTACAAAAACCCTCTAGCATCCCTCCAACCAAAAAAAAACTTCTGCTTTCTCATTGACAATTTTGTAATCTCTCCAATGTATAATATTCTTGGAGTCTAATAAACATACTCTCATCCGATTCATTATAGTTTCTTTGAACAAAACAACATCTGTACTTACTATGATATAAATGGTCACTAAGATCATCCTTTCTTTGCTCAACTGTTTCATTATCACTCTTACATTTAAAGATATCACCTCTATATTGAAAAAGGCCTCCATTTGGTGACCTCTAATCAGCCTTCATCTTTGAGTGTGTTCTATCTATAATTAATAATTCTAAAGATTATGTAATGGTAAATAAAATAAAATAATTTAACTGTTGGTCATGCATAAAATCTTTAAATTTAAGCCTTTCAATTTAAATTTCAAATCACTAGAATCCAATATAAAATAATTCAAATCTATATCTACTACTTCATAGTCATTTACCTACTATCATTCAGAAACTTTTAGATTCTCCCATCTGTATCATGTAGGCAATGACATTGAATATGAGTTTGTAGATTGTATGTACATGCAAATATAAACATGACACTTGTTTGTTTTGATGGATCTAGCATTCTAATTTCATTTTCTTGCAATGATGATGGTATCGCATGAGTATCTGTGTTGATTCTTAGTGTAAGGTTTAACTTAGAATTGGCATCTCTATGGGTGGAAGAGGAGGTTATTTGATTCCAAGGAACTTGAAGACATATTTATAGTCATGCTATTGAAGAACAAGAATGACTTAGAAGACGTCTAGAGGCTTTCTTTAGGTAAGTACCATGCTTTTGGTACTCCAAAGTTTACTAGGTCGGTGTCAACAAAAATTCTCCCACTTGGGCTTGCAACCTCTATTGTTCAGATGTCTTGGGCAAATTATGCAAAGGTAGAGTCTTTGAGTCATAGCCATATTAATCTTACAGAGTCTTTCGACAATGATGTTATTGATACATAATTTGTACTGTTGAACTTCTTGTCTTTGTTAAATTCTAGGACAAAGCTTGCAATGAGAGTGGAAACAAATGTGATTAATTAGACTACAAATCACATGTGTACAATATATGAATGCAGCATCCACCAAAAAATCCTTAAAAAATGATGCAACAATGACCGCATCCAATAATCCATATGAACCATAGTTAACTCTGCAACAAATTGTTTATGAAATATCCGCAACCATATCATTGTGAACAATCACTATTGTACAAAATATTCATTGCTATAGGATCAAATTCTTCTATGAAAAGGCCATAGTGGTGGCCGCCAACACATAGGATCTGCTCATCGTAGGTGAAACCCTCAGCCACCACTGCTTCGTTGTCATAGGATACAAATCGCGAGCCCACTTGGTTACGTCCTTGTTGCCACTCTTCACATGCCGCTAGGGCATCTGAAGCCGTCTATGCATTGCAACGTTTTAATGAGGCAGAGATCACGGGCAAATCTGGTACATATCGCTCAGCTTCTCTACACTTCAACTCCACCTTTGCTTTGTATCGATGATGAATGTTTTTATATCAAAATTGGTATTGTTGCACTATTATGCTTATTTGTTGTTTAGTCCCTCTATGCTGAGAGTGGTATTGAGTACAAGCCTTTGTAATATGATGCAATTTTTCCATCCCCTAGCAACTCCACATCAACAAACTCTTGAGCTTATCCACAAACCAAGGCCCATGTTTCATCAGCATGTGTTGCACATCATTCCATCCAACAATGCATTTCACTATGTTGATTTCGACCTGTCTCCTTAACGCAAATACTTCAATGGAATCATAAAAGTAGTGAGGAATCAAAAGTAGTGCATCAACCCGTGAGAAGACTTATATAGTCTACTTGATTTTATTTTGTTGTTCCAATTGTAGCTTTTATTAGTTAATTGGTATTTTTTAGTGGATTAGATGACTAGTGAGAGTACAGTAGAAAGTAGTTATCAATTGTGAATTATAATGGGATTTTAAGAGGTAAAGAAACCAATTGGTAGTTACACTGTAGTGGTACTTAGGTGGTGATTCTCAATTGGATTCTCAGTTGATCTTAAGGGTAGGCACACCTTCCAATTGCTGGAAGAAAAACAATTGAAATTTTTGTATTTGTTTTTGTGTGAAATTAATACACATGAATGTTCTGCCGATTGTGTGTGTTTGTGTAAAGGATAAACTGTGTGATTAATTGGAATCAGGTTTTTTTTTTCATTTTTTTAATGGCATAGAAAGGTGATTTTATTTGTGTGGTCGCAGTTGAAGTGGCGACCTGTCAGTACCGGCTCAACGTATTTGGGTGGCGATTTTGACTTAGTCTGTCACGAATTTTGTTACAAAGTTTCTTAAATTTGGGCGACCCGAGCACTGTAGGTCTGCCAACAACAAACTATGAAAAACATCTTGAATTTCATGAAGCAACATGTATTTCATTGCCTTTGTTTTTTACCTACACCTGCACCCACCCTAAACCCCCTCCAATGCCATAATGAGAATATTACAGGAGGCAATGAAGACACATACTTTCTTTTTTTCAACATCATATTTTTTTTAAAGACAAACTAAATTTCCCTTCTTCAGGACCACATTCTCTTTCTTCTACATCATATTTTTTTCCTTGAACAACATATTTTTTTTGTTTAGGAAAATTTTCCAAAGCATTCATCTACAAACACCTACAACCCCCTCCGATGCCAAAGTCAGATACATGTATACAAAAATCAATCGACATACACCTTGCAAGTTCACAAACAATAAGAACATGTCGTACATGAAAGGGACTTCACCCAAGACAATGGACATACTATCGCAAAAGCTACTGAGTAGAGAACACGCAAAGTAATACAAAACAAAGGTTGGGAATTCAGACAAGACAATATACACACACATTGCAAAACAAATAACATGAACTCCGTTGCGCCACCTGCATAGCGGCAGACAATTGCAGACAATGCACTGGAAAGCAACAAGGCAAGATACATTTAAACTTTGCTTTCATCGTGAATTACAAAGCATGAAAAAAATGGTTACAGAAGGGGAAGCTAAATTTGACAAACCTGGCCTGCCTACATCACAGAGCTACCTGCACAATTGTTGCTGCCTATTGTTGCACCTTAGCTACAAAAGAAATGATCATGCCGTCCCAGTGCTAACTAGACCGTGGCCAAATACCTGCCCCGCTCACCAAATACGAACCATTCGTCAAACACTTTCTGATAGGAGAAGTTTTCAAGGGTGAAAATCTTTTGTGAAAACATTCCCACCACCACTTGCAGATGCTCTTCCAAGTTGTTACGGACCTTTGACTTCAGGAGTCCAACTCTGGAAAAGAGGCGTTCGTCCTCTACGGATCTCAAAACGTGGACCATAGCCATCTCAGCAAGTTTTATAAACTCACAGAAATTTTGAGTTAAATTGTTGTTGCTATCCAAGACACGCCAAACTTTGGTCAGGGGATTGATATCAAACGGTGGGAGCATAGCTGCACGGGAGTTAGACTTTATGCAAGTCTTAAATAGAGCACGATGGAAAATCAGAGTTTTACGATCAATGAGCAGAGGAACAAATATCTTCTTTTCACCTTCCTTCAATACTCTGTCGTGGCTGTATGAGTCCATGAGAGTCCGCAAATGGTTATCGAAGGCTTCCTCTGCATTCAGATGACACCAATACTATGGATAAAATATCCCAAACGTATTCATCACGTTTTGGGCGGGGAATCTGGCATCCAACTCTACCACAAGCATTTTTGTGACACCTGCAGTGCACAGCATGCCACAAGCCAATGGGAACATTAAGTATACAGAAGGTGAAGATAACACAAGCGATTACAAATAAAATTAAAAAATTAAAGAAGTGACTTACCAGTGCATTTAGACTTCACTCTGGCCAGCAAAGTCACCCACACTTCTCGATCTATTGGACTACCCTTGTGTTCAGCATGGATTTGCTCACCGTGGCAAATAAATGAAAGCACCGCTGAGTTATTGTTCAAATCGGTAATCTATTTGATATGGATTTGTTCATGACTGCAATCAAGAAGATTATTGAAACTCCAGAATTTGTCGGTACTGTAGGACGTCCCTTTGTCATCATACATTCGATACAAAGACGCTTGACAGACTTTCATGGCTGCCACAAAGTCGTAGATGTACACATCGCGTTTCTGGATGAATTGAACAAGTGTATCAATGGCCTCCAATAGCGGTAGCAAAGCACACATTCCGAGCATGGTGAACGGATCTAGAAGTAGTTGCAAGCAAGCCTGTAGACATCCAGACACGAAGTTTATCAGTTTGAACCCATGCAAGATTAATAAATGAATGCACATTGCACAGCCGTGAAGCAAGCATGACAGAGACAGGAAAACCTGCTTATTCGAACTCTCGATTGCCTATTGTATCTTTTAAGCATTGACAAGAAGCAAGACAATCAAGTGCGGTCACTAACCTCAGCTTTATTATTGTTATTCAAATCAGCAGGTCATCTTATAAATCAACGTCCAGTATTCGGAGAGTAAGCGGTGCAGCGGCTTGATCAAGCTGACCCACCGGATCTAAACATTTCACAACATCTTCAACCCTTTAGTTTTGGTAAGGTCCACGAGCTGCTTGAACTCTAGGTATCTCTTAGGACTTTTGCAAAAGTAACTGTGAGTGACAGAAAGAAGCTTCTCAATGTCGGAAAAAATGCATTGACTGAATAATGCCTTGAAGGCCAAGTTGCAACGGTGGGCCATGTAGTGCACTCTGGTCAGAAACAGGGCATGCTTGTCTTTAATCTGAAGAGTTACTCCAGAATGTGTACCCTTCAACGTGGGGGCTCCATCGGCCCTGAAACTTATCAATTTTGCAATTAGAGACGGTGAATCCAGGCCTCCTCCCGAAGTGATGGCATCGACGATCAACTTTGTGAGGTTTTCAGCATTCGAAGTGCACTCTACATGCTGGAGTGACACCAAAAGTGGAATGCGAACCCAATCTTGCACAACGTAAGCATGCACCAAGAGAAAATTGTTGTTGTCAACATTGGTTACCTCGTCAACAATAAGAGCCATGAACCTTGCCGATTGGATCAATCGTGTGGTCTCATCAACTACCTGCTTGTACATGTAGCCAGCCAGCAGCCAGCCATAGTCCAACCAGAACTGTCGCACTAGTGTGCAGTTGGAAGATCCGAAACACCGAGCAATTTGTACAAAGCAGGACGAGATTGGAATTCCAACATGGAACAACCATCAGCAAGCAATTGAAACAAAGTTGCAAATTGGATCCTTTTCTTTCTGGCCTCCACAGTTGTACACTGATTTATTTGCTCGAAGACAGATGCTAGGGGCTTCGTTGTATAGAGGCGCATATTCTTCCAGTGTTTGCACTGAGTCACCACATACTGTTCATCGGCCTTGACCTTGACCTGCGGCAAATCTTTCTTTGTTGTACGCTTCCCATGATGCTTGAAAAGCGTATCTAATTTTGGTGCCACGAAGTAGGGCTTTCTGTCGATGGTGCTGCAAACTTTGCACTTCACTGTGTGGAGAATACCATCCGCGGCCATGATTCCCTCAGCCCAGGGCAACTTTGCAGCCCACATTGTTTGGAACTTGCGGTGTTTGTTGTAACACATCAGAGCCTTGGATCGCGAACTGCTAGACTTTGATTGCCTTATGCCACCTTTCTTAGTCGGAGGAGAGTTGAAGTCGGAATTGTCATTGGAGCCCTCGGAATCTATCGGCACCTCCACAAACTTCAAATTGTCTGCCTCCTCCGAGTCCTCCAAAGTCGTTATCAATGGCGACTTAGCGCTGAGGACCACCGTCTCACTAGAACCGGGAGTTTGGGCAGTCTCCTGCGACAATGATGTTCTTCTACACCTCACCCTCGCCTGAAGTCCTTCGTCTTTGCTCGGATACTCCTCGCAAGAATTTAGCTCCACCCTAGGAACCTCTGAAAGCAAGTCATCGAAAACTAAGGAGAGCGATTGACCCGCTCCAACACCTCGTGTAGAGTGGAAGTAAGAATTCATGTTTTTCTTCTGCGTCTCAATCTTCCTTTGCTCCACAATTTTGCCCTTCCATTTCAGTTCCCTGCGTGCAATCCCCAATGCCTCCTTCACAACCTTCTTTGCCTTTTTTTTGTAGAACATGCCACAGAGGCAGCTCGGACAACTTTTGCCACCGCATCCTCCCCGCAATCGTCATGACTGGGATCCATCGACAAAAAGTCACCCTTGACGTGGAGCAATGAAGTTTGTGCAATTGAAAACACAAAGCAAACAGGAAACAAAGAAAGAAGAGTAAGCAACTGCGGCAATTCCAAAACTATGCATTCGCATGACTACAACTTGGCCAAGCCCGCAATGTGAAGTGCATGCAAACCAAGCAACGTGCATGAGTGGCCAAAACCGCCATTTCCGCGAACCAAAGGCAAAATAAAATAAAATTAACGAGCAACATTCAATGTACAGAGTGGTGGGCTACAACCAAATGCTCCGATCACCCTGGTACAACCTACAAGGTGGCAAAATGCGTAGCTTCCCGAGCGGCAGCAGCGGGCAAAAACAAACCAGAATTAAAGGCGCGTTCGGGCGAAATGAAGAAAGCTCTCGCCCACGATGCTGGCGATCTCAAAGCAACGAGTGTGCAAATTCAAAGCGACATCTGCGTGGCATCTGGAGCAAGGAGTGGGAGGAATGAGCGTTGACTGGCGATAAGTGCTGCAGTCGTGGGTGCCCAGGCGATGAAGACCTGGCAATGAAATCCTAAAGTCGAGACGAGATAGGCGCCACTCTAGCGGCTACCAGTCCGCCTCAGCCACCACGTTGGCAAGCAAGCGGTCTTTTCTCAGATGTGAAGTCCCAAGTCATTTTGCCAGGGCCCACCAACAAGTGCAAACTGGCTATTTTTTGCCAAAAAAAAAAGCCTTGATTGGAATATAGTAATGATTTGCAATTGTGTGTGTATTTGAAGTTTGTGAAATTGATTGGAGTTAGTGAAATAATTTATAAGTGGAAATAAATCAGTTGTGGAAGTGGAACTATGTGATGTAAGTAACGGGAGAAAATTGATTTGAATGTTTGATGTGAGAAATGAATGGAATTTATAAGAGTGTGAACAATTGTTAATTTAATAATATAAGAAATAGATTGTAACTAATGTTATAATGAGAGACTAAGAGTGTTAGAGGCACGTGATTAAAATTATAAGGGAAACAATTGGAATGTGATTACCAAAGAATGATAAGAAAGGCCTAATGAAAAACTAATATCAATTGGAGATGTAGTGTTTGGAATTGTGAGACTGAAAATTAAGAGATCAATTGTGAATTCATTGGAGAGTTAAAAATGATTAATATAAAATTATAAACATATTAAATTATGAATAAGGAAAATACAAACAAAAAAAAAAATAATTTAAATCAATCGGGAAGAAATGCAAGTTTTGCCGTCAAAATATTATGCAAATTGGGAGTGTAAAGGTAGGAGCAAGAGTATAAACTTAAAGAATAAAGACAAAGAAGTTGTAGAGGAAAAGCTCAAGTACAATTGCAAATTGAAAAACAATTATAAGATTAAAGACAATTGGATTGATGATAAGTAGTTCTACACCTTTAGGTTATTGATATGTAATAGAAGGATTTAACATTCAAAATCTTGCAATTGACAATCCATAGGATAAATTTTAGATTCCGATTTGATGTAAATTACCTCCTCGAGTACGAACTCTTCTTCCTAGGTGGTTTATTTTAATATAACAATATTTTTTAATAAATTCATCTACAACTTACTATATAATAAGCGACGTGGGTCTCTCCAAATGCAACAATAAATGTCTTACCGAATGCATCCATACAAACTCGGCAATACCTTCTTTGCTCCTCTGACAACACCAATCCCCTAAAATATGGCAACAACTCCTCTAGCGTTTCCCACACCTGCCAATGTTTCACCCTTGCAACACCTCCTTCGAGGTTATTGAACTCTGACATGCATACGTCTTTACAAGCATTGTCTAGACTAGACCAATAGTTATGTTTAAAGAGCTTTCTTACAACCGCCCCATTAAGATTTGGCTTGGTGACAACATTTCCAGTCTTATCTGAGCACTTAATGTCCTACTTGAGCATGCAATTGCCCTTTTTTACACCAATGGCTGACAAAAGTTTTTCAATTTTCTCGATGGCTTCAGTGTTTCTATAATCATCTTGCATATTCCATATAAATCGCATGTGCAAGTGAAGGATCTTTTCAATAATTCACACCATAGTATGCAATGTACACATGTGCATTTTATATAGAAGAATCAACAAGATCTACTTCCAACAGGGATGTGTGCTAACATTAAAAGGTTCCGTTGCAATCCATAGTGCAAATAGTTTGTCTTGCCATATCTCTTTTTCCCACTGACTTGCCTTCCTATTAGCCTCTGTTGTGGTATACGTTACCAAGAGCTCATGAATCTGCTCACAATAAATGCAATTCATCTTGGATGAAGCCTGTTTATACATTTGATAGTTTTCATGTCTGCACTCAAGTGCCACTCAACCGCAAAGCTACCGCGACCAAGCACTTCTATTACTTGTCCATTAGTTTGTGCTTTAATAACCTTGGAATATTTGGTTTGCTAGAAAATCCAATCAAAAATTTGTATGATTCCTTACCCACTTAGAAGCACCTGACAAGCCAAATCTCTTACTCTGATTGGACCAAAAAATATCTAGGTCATTCTTTTGAATTGTTGGGTCAAGGGTTCAATTCATAAGTGTAAGGTTGACGTGTTCATATTTTGCTCCATGTATAATTTTTGCTTCATCAAGCTTCATTACAAAAATCAAAGGTCCATTGTTGCACTCTACAACAAGGCATCAAACAACCGGATTAGTTTAAAGACACAAACATCCTAAAATTTGTTAACAGAGGATCTCAAAGCATATCCATATTCTATAGCCAACCCAATGAAAACTACCTTTGACAGTGATGTCATAAAATAGAACCATCGAACATTGTACAACCTCCAATTCTGCAAAGAGATTGTTCTCGCTGTCAAGAGTGACCTCTTTTGCCGGACGCACAACCTTCTTGCCCTAGCGCACTTTAGGGACATGGTGACAACCCTCTATGTGGTAGTAATCCCCGATGAATTGCGTCAATTTTGCGTTCATTTGCTTCCGCAATTATGCCAACCAGTTAAGTGATGGAAGCATACTACTGTGTAATTCTGGAGCCACCAAATCAATCTTGCTCTTCAAAGTCTTGAAAATCCTTGTGTATCCTCTATGAGTCACTGGCAATCCATCAACGATATCAAGCATCACTTCTGTAAGCACATTCTGAACCTTCTTGAATAGTGTTTGTGTGACAGCCATGGTCGTTTGACTTATCTGAGGTTGTTCAGCTAGCACTTTGGCCTCTCCATGCAAAAACATGCTAGCAATTACAATGATTGTTTAATGTTGAGAAGTTCCTTCACCCCCTAGTCTTTTATTCTTCCCAAGTCGTTTGTTACTTTGTTGCACCTGATGTAGCACCTCAGGTAGAATTTGGTAATGCAGTTGTGTTGTTCTACGCTGAAAATATTTAGTACCACTCCTCAAGTCGGTAATATTCTTCATGATTCTTCTATAAACATGCTGACTCAATCTAGCTAGCATTTCATCTTAAGTCTAAATTTTTCTTTGAGTTTACTAAACTTTACTCTATATACTAGCAATTCATCTTCTGTAACGAACAACCTTTGCTGCTATTTAGTCAACGTTCCTATGGATACACTATTTTCAGCCAGAGTCACCTTCAATTGGACACACATTCTCTTTAGTCTAGTGACCTTATTTTCTAAACGTTGTCGGAGTTGCGCCTTAAGAGCTGCCGTAATAGCCATTGCCCAAGCCTCATCTTAAACTAGTTCCAATGTTGACGCAACCAAATTGAATCCTGCTCATGTTGACCGAGCTCCCTCTCCAATGAAATCATGCAATTTTCTAGACTCATTATTATGTGCACTTGATGAACAATACTAGGAGGTGGCACGATGTCTCTCAAATGTTTAGTATATTCCAACAATCCATCTTCCCCTTGACATAGAAATTGTAGAAATTGCTTTGAATTGCTAAAGCACGGTGCATGTTTTATCGCAGGGTGAATGCATGGTTGACGGCTCAAAATCGTGTCACACTTTTGAAAACTGCACTTATCAAATTTTCAAACGCGGTTTGGATATATTAGAAAATTTTAACTTGAAAAAAAAAGTTCATTTTAGGGTCTTAAACAGTTAAACTTGATTATGAACACAACTATGTTGTTGAATTTTTTTTGTGGCAAAATATGAAAGTATAGGGGACTTTTAAAAAAAGATGGGTGTGACAAATTTGCTGTCAGCACATTTTTCAAGGACTTTTTAAAGATGGTTTAGGTTCTTAAATTCATACAAAGGACTATGATTCTAGTGGATGTTTTAGTAAATTTTTACAAAATTATAATCTTGTTGTGTAAATACGTATTGAATGTCGGCAAAGGACTTTTTAAGGACTATTCAAACACTGAATTTTATGAAGTCTTTTTCTTATAGCCAATATTTTTTCTTACAAAAATGATTTTTCTAAGGTATAATGATTTTCAAGGTCTAGGGGCACTCAAAAAGCTAAGGACTTTTTGAATTTGTTTAGAATTTGTTTCTTATAGAATTCACTTCCAAGTATTTCACTCCCAAACATTTTACTCACAAGAAAGGACTTTTTGGACTTGGACTTTTGCCAAAAATGAGCCACTCAACCATGCATCTGCCCCGCAGGGTCTTCTGGATATAGTGCTCCATCCTTCCAAATATCAATGTGAGTTTGGCCTTTAGCCTTTTTCCTTGCAAAGTTTGATCTATTAGCTTGCCCATCTAGTCAAGTACCACTCCAAATAAGAGGAAGGTATCTTGCATCCATGTGAATTTGAGGAATGTATCCACCTATAGTGTTTGTGACAACTGTAAGTATCATGCTAAAGTAGTAGCTAGGTAAGTAATGACCGCATACATGTTCTAAATTGCACACACACAAACTTCCAAAAGTCCACGCAATCTTTGCCAACACAACATTTTCCGCCACATTGTGTTTGCTGTCATTTGACCCAAGAGTTTGGCGCCAATGCAAACCGTGCGGCATACCCATGAGTCTTCACCATTTTCAACTCTACTTATTGACCACATCACGAAATTTGGCATCCACCTAAGCATTGGCCGCACAACTTTTGTAACCAATGGAAACATGTATCAGCTACCCGTACTCAAAGCTTTATAGGTGGAAACATGTCCAAGCCATAAAGTTAAATAGCAAAAGTTGCCCACACAGGCCTTAGAGAGCCTTTTGGAGACTCCAAAACGCTTCTAATGTTAATCACTTCTAAATAGTAAAGAGCAGCTTGTGAACCAAAGTGAAGAGGGACCACAAAGGCTTTGGTTACCCAATTTATACTACACAGCTCAAGTAAGAGTGCCTTGGTCTGCAAGAAAAATGAGCAGAAAAATATTTGAATTGTTAACGGAAAAGCTATGCCAGAAGGTTCTTACTTGGAATTTTTAAACAAAGCCAACTATCCATAAATAAGCAGCCACCATTTCTAATTATAGTAAAATATTTACATGTGAAGTCCCTAACATAGATGAATTTGACCATAAATCAAGTACCCAATGGATTTAAAATAAACAAGTTGCATCAACAAAAAATTGTACCATAGCTAATATCAAATTAATATCTCAACTTAAAAAAATTGTAGTAAGACTATCCAATTGGGAAACATTCACTAAATCTCAATCAAAAGCACAATTAGTAAATTAAATTAGTGCAAACATTTTCAACTATCATCAAAAGATTGACCTTTAGTTTTCCTTACAAAGACAAGTGGGGATAACTAAAGGTTAGCCCAAGTACATTTTTACTAATAGTAAAAATTGAACTCCCCATGTTTATATATATATATATATATATATTCCAGATAAATGACTCAAGCTTTTATCCTTGATGTTTTTGAGCTCTTATCTTGCTCACAATATCGATAGCATGTATTTTATTTTAAGCAATCTTTCCTACCTTATTAAAAAATTGCATATAATAGCAAAAGTTGCTTATTTATAGTCTTAAAGGTTTGCAGTCTTTGTACAAACTTATAGCACCTATATTGGTTTCTTTTGGCTTAAAGCTATGACTTTATCTCTATAAGGGACATAATTAGCCTAACATGATGGTAAAATGCCATACCAATGAATGGCTATTAAAATGGTCTTACATGACGTTTTCACATGCCTCATTATAATCACAACCTGACATGACATTTCAAGGGAAGTACTTATTCCCCACCTCTTACATAATAGCTTAGATTCTTCTTAAAGTTTGCTGAAATGGATTTTTAATAGGTATCTTTATATTCACAGCCTGACAAGATACTCTAACTGTAAATATGGATTCTCATATAAGAGCATCGCCACCCATTCACGGCCAAGCTCCCAGCCCAGCGGTTGGGCGGGGCCGGCCAAGAAAAGGTGGGCCACCGCAAGCCTAGGGAAAGACAAAAGGTGACCGGTCACAACACAAATGCCTCCACAAACAGCAGTTCCCCGTCCCCGGAAGTTGTTGACTTTGTATGCTTACTCTCTTCCCAAGGAGATGTCGGACTTTAAATTTTGTCCAATTGTCGAGGCAATAAAAGAGAGTAAGAAGGTTTCCTTGGTTGCTGTGAACTATTTTGTTTTGTTTTTTTTGAAACAAAAGAAACAAGGATTTCATTGCAAAAGAAAGGGAACAACACCTCTCGCCACCCGTGTATTGTTTTTGTTATCAATGGAAATTGTCCATATATTTCAAGGAAAAAAAAAGGTAGGAAAGAATACAATGAAGTACAAAGTTATAAGCAATGCTGATTTCTTTGAAATAGAATTTATTTCACTTGCTTCCAAAAAAAAAAAAAAAAAATGACAAGGAAGATTTGTAATTATAAAGAACTAAAATTGACATTGCCTTGGAATAAATAAAAATTGATATTAACTTGAAATGACTTTTTTCCTTTCTTTTATAAAAGATTTCAATTTAAGATTTTGTATCAAACCAAGATAATGTAAGTAGTAAAAATGTGCTCTAGGTGTGCTTGTGGTAGACCTTGAGGTAGACCTCAAGCACATATCAAGCACACCTCAAGCATTTTTTGTTATTTTAAAAAAAAATTGAGAATAATTTCTTAATTTTCTAAATTTTTTACCATTCCAAGGCAATAAAAACAGTAGAAATGTACTCTAAGTGTGCTTCAGGTCTACTTTAAGTATAGTTAAAGCAGTTTATGATTTTTATTTATTTTTTTAATAAAAGATTTCAATTGAAGAGTTTGTTTCAAATCAAGGTAATGTAAGTAGTGAAAATGTGCTTGAGGTATGTTTGAGGTAGACCTCAAGCACACCTCAAGCATTATTAGTCATGTTTTAAATTATAAAAAGAGTTATTTAGTTTTTAGTTTTTTCTTCATTGAAAGGCATTGAAAAATGGTGGAAATGTAATCTAAGTGTGCTTCAGGTCTACTTTAAGCACACTTCAAACACTTTAGGTTTAAATTTAGTATTTTTATTAAAAGATTTTACTTTATTTTCTTTTTAAATTGAAGATAATGTAAGTAGTGGAAATGTGCTTGAGGTGTGCTTGACGTAGACCTCAAGCACATCTCAAGCATTTATATTTATATTTTAAGTTATAAAAAAAAGTCTTTAGTTTTTAGTTTTTCCTTAATTGGAAGGCAATGAAAAATGATGGAAATGTACTCTAAGTGTGCTTGAGGTCTACTTTAAGCACACTTCAAACACTTTAAGTTTAAATTTAGTATTTTTATTAAAAGATTTCACTTTATTTATTTTTAAAAGTCTTAAAAATTAAAATTAAAATGCTTGAGATGTGCTTGAGATGTGCTTGATGTAGACCTCAAGCACATGTCAAGCACATTTCAAGCATTTTAATTTTAATTTTTAAGACTTTTAAAAAAATTCTTAATTTTTTAATTTTCCTTCATTCCAAAGGAATGAGAATAGTGGAAATGTGTTCTAAGTGTGCTTGAGGTCTACTTTAAACATACTTCAAGCACTTTAAGATTTTTGGTATTCTTCTTATACAAGACTTCAATTTAGGATATTTTCTTAGACCAAGGTAATATAACTAGTGGAAATGTGCTTGAGGTGTGTTTGAAATAAACCTTGAGCGCACCTCAAGAACACTTCTAGCATTCTTTGTTATGATTAATTATTATGAATAAAGGAATATATTTTTTAGATTTTCATTCATTGAAAGGCAATGAAAATGGTAGAAATATACTTTAATTATACTTGAGGTCTACTTTAAACATACTTCAACCATTTTTTGATTTAATTTAATTTTTCTCATAAAAGATTTCAATTTATGATTTTCTTTTAAACCAAGGTAATGTAAATAGTGGAAATGTGCTTGAGATGTGCTTGAGGTAGACCTCAAGCACACCTCAAGCATTTTTTTAAATTATATTATCTATTTTGAAAACATTTGTTTAATTTCAAAAAATAATCTTCATTCCAAGGCAATGAAAATAGAGAAAATATACTCTAGGTGTGCTTGAGATCTACTTTAAGCATACTTCAAGCATTTAATGATTTAATTCAATTTTTTTCAAAAAAGATTTCAACTGAAGATTTTGTTTAATCCATGGTAATGTAAGTAGTGAAAATGTGTTTGAGGTGTGCTTGTGGTAGACCTCAAGCACACCTTAAGTATTTTTTTTTTTTTTTTTTTTTTTTTTTTTCTTTTTTTAGATTTAATTTCAAGGTATTACTCCTTGATTTTAACAAAATCTACGGCTGTTTCACAAATAATTGTCATTTAAATACATATATATATAGAATATATATCTTGTTTATATAATGATTTTCCAAATATTTAGGCTTACTACTTAAAGAGAAGCTAACTTTTCATATAAGGACTACCTTCTATGAGAAAACTACTACTTTTTATTTTTTGTCATAAAAGGCTCACCTTTTATGAGAAAACTACTACCTTTTATATTTTTTTGATCATAAAAGGTATACCTTTTATGAGTAAGCATACACCTTTTATTTCTTCAGAAAAAGATTTATCTTTGATGAGCTAGCTATTCAGTTGCCTGCAATGCAATTAACAAGCTTCATTCTTATGACACAGCTGATTGATATCCTCCCAGACATTTAGACTTAAGAAGTACAAAAGCCGCCGGCCTCTACTTTCAGTCTGACACGTATTAAAAATAGACTGATTTGACGGTGATTTGGACCCAGTGTCTCTAATGCACCATTTCGAAATCTCTCATGAGGGCTGATTTTCTGTCTGTTGGACAGCAATTGAGTCTCTACCGAAGCAAAACTGGCTACCTGGTTACCCCAGGAGTCCAAGACAGCTTCATTCTCTTACAGCCTTTTGTTACTCCCTTCACAGGGGCTAGCTCAAGAGCTCTTTTTTGAAGTACACTTTTGAGGAGGAAACAAGCTGATTTTAGTCATAGAATAGCAGACAGTTGCAAGTCTGCTTCATCATGGTGTTGGGATCACAAAACAGCGGCCAACAGGTGGTGTTTTTTGTCTAGTAGAAATCTTTTTATCTCACAATTTTTGCTTGTGTGATTGCATAGACTTGAAATTATTCTCTGGTGAACAAACAATAACAAGTTGTGGTACTCTGAAGACACCTCGTGTACATCAATTAGCACACTAATGGTTTGCTTGGTTGGTATGGGCACAGGTGAGGACTACCACCTCCTGAGTATTTTTCCAAAAAAATCTCCATTCTACCATAGACTTATGGCGTTTCGAAGGACCTGATCTTCTAGGACATATAAAACAGGTTTTTTTTGATTCCCATGTTTTGTGTAATATTTCCTTTGCTTGCATATTTCAGTAGCTCATTGGTAATTACAGTTTCTATGCTATACCTTCATTGAACTTCTACTATTTTTGGGACACCAAATTACTTGTCCTAGACAAAGCAATGATGGTGAAGCTCTTGTCTACTTGATCTACTGATAAGATTATGAGCACTAGTTTTAAGATTACCACTACTCTTTGACAAAATCTGACTTCTTATTCAAAAAATGGAACTATACTTTCAAACTATGAGTATGTATTTCGATAGGGAGGTAGAATCTACCCTGATTTAAAAGGGAAGTATCGAAAAAGCATTTTTTTACCTCCATCCTTTTAGAGATGGTGAGTCTCTTTTGGATTCTCTTCCTTGACGAAATGCTTACTCAGATGTTTGCTTGATTTTTTACGTGACAGCCACTGATCAAGAATCTAGTATGGCATCCTGACTTGCAGGCGCTGGGCTACAACAGTCCTCTCCCGCCACCGATTCCGATCATCCAAGCTACACTTGCTAGTCTCACACCAGCAGAAATCCATACTTTCATACAAGTTACGGACCTTGAGACTATTAAGTCTAATGGTGATGAAGGTGAGACACCGCTAATTCTCAGCACACTGGACTTGTCTCAGTGGACGAGGATTTTTGAAGTAGCCAATGGAAAAACACCGGAAGAAGGACTGATCCGTCTCAAGGAGCTGCATTCGGTCCTGGTGGACATCATATCACGAGACGCTGAGGAATACGCAAAGTCCCTAAGCGATGCAATCTCTGTTGAAGTTGCAATTCGCGCTGCAAACAATAAAGAGGATCTCGAGCTATCCAACAGTCAGAAAAATAACGGTGAGACTTCTACCATTTCTCATCCTTTTCTTGAAGGCATGGAAATGGTACCTAGCGAACGCATAGCCATAGAAGAGTTACAAGAATTGATCATTTGCACACAAAAACAAAAGGAAGAAGCTGAGCTTATTGCCTCTGGCAAAAGACTCGCTATTCCATTTACCCCTCCTCGTACAGTAGAAGACATGCTAATCAGCTGTGACCACCGCGTCTGGCAAATTGGCAATATAAATCTGCTTGCACCCATTCCTCCATTTGTATGGAGAATCTGGGGCGGATTACAGGCAGGGGATATGAAAGAATGTAAAGAGTCGGCCAACAACAACCGTGCTATGAGCACTGCCGCCAGTTCTATCAGTAATGCTTATAGTCTTAGTTCCTTCGATCATTCGAAATGTAGCACGGACAGCATTAAATTACAGTGCAAAATTGATCCTCCCACGGATAAGCATAGGAGAGACAAGCATATGCAAGAACTATGGAATGGAAAACGTCCATATATGAAATGCAGTTGCACTCCCAACGCTAACGTAGGTTGTACTGGATCGATGATCTGGTGGGATCATGCAATTTGGTTTATGGCTAATCATCTAGATCGCTTTTTCGAGGACGGACCTCACCCTTCCCTCAGATCTAAATTCAGCGCTTTCCTAGTTTGGCTACACCAAGCTGGTACGTTGGCTGTCAGATGTCACATCTCTTTCATGCATGCTCGAAAATGGATCTGCGAGGGAGCAATACAGTTAGCAATGAATCCTGAGGGACCACTGTTCCAAGAAAACATGCACCTGCCCGGATACAAGCAAGTCGAGCGCTTGCTAAAACCGGCCAGTTGGTCGATAGCTAACCCGGATAAGACCTCTCAAGCCCCGGCTGCTAAACGTCAGAAATTGACCGCTACACCACCGGGCAGCAACAACGCAGCAAGGGGACGGGGTAATGGTGGTAACGCTCGGGGCTACGGCAGAGGCCGTGGCAACAACTACCACAATTCCCCAGGACAGTCTTGGAACAACAGCCCGAATTGGCAACGTTTCAATAAACAGTCCAACGTCTCAGGCCAAAATTCTGGCCAAAATAAACGACAATCTCCTTGGAGCAAGGAGCTAAATCGTCCGCCACGTACACCAGATACAGGACCGGCCTTCTCAGTTTTGAGTATCGGCGATTCTTTTGGACCAAACACTGAAGAACGTCTACTCGATAACCAGAGATCAGGTGGACCGCAGTCCTCGGGACAGACCAGTACTCCGACTTTCAGTCGTATTCAAATGGTCTCTGAGTCTCCACTCAAGCGCAGGGCTTTAAGCTTTGACGATGAGAATGAAGACTAACTGCTATACTAGTTCTTACATAATGATCAGTTTGTCATGGTGGTGTTTTTTTTGAAACAGACAAGTCTCGACTTCTGGCTCATGACCAAGTCGGCAGAAGGATTTTACAAAGAGCAAACAAAACTAGTCCTACAGGCATTGTAATCGTGACATATCCTAGTAGGGCTATGGAATGGATCAACATGAAACAACTTTTTCAAGAAATGATGATACGGTTTGATTCTCCACATCTGATTCCTTTGGTTCAAGAATTACTCTTTGCTTGGCGTTATCATGATAACATTGCTTCATTGCTTTACAAACCTACTCTTGTCTTCAAAAACTTCAGTTTTGAAGAATTACTAGACAAATCCAGATCTTGTGTGTGTCAGACAGCGAAACGCTTGAGGCGATTTCTGGACCCGCTTACGTTACAGGAGACCTCCAGCGTTGCACCATCAATAATTCATGTTTGTACTGTAAGCTGCGACTTACTACAACATACTGAATTACGGAAAGCCGTGAATATGGGTATGAATCACATTCCTTTAAAACCTACAGCTATCGGATTATGCATCTCCACTGTTTTAGACGCTCTTTCGCAAGTATTTTCAATTTTGGGATTAGATTCGTCTAAATTCCCAATAAATGAGGCAAAAGAGTGGATACGAGCCACAAGTCTAGCTCAACTCAAAAAGGCAAAAAACGAAAATAAATTCGGATTTCGATCTTCACAGCAAGATCTGTTCGCCAATCCAGCTGTCCTTAGGGAGGTTGATTGGATCACACAGAATCTGTATTGTTCGGGGCTCGACAAGGCTACGAACAATATTTGCTTCATCTGCATAAAACATGTGCGCTTGCTGGCCTATGAACGGCTCATGAGCCAAGATTTTTTGCCATGCCGTGAGCTTGGCAACTGGCAGTCTCGGGCTACAGTGATAGAGAAAGTTACGAAATCATTACAGGAGATTATCCCTGAACTGAACGTGACTTATAATTCGTTACCTTATCTCATGACGACTTTCAAACTTCACAAAAACAAATACCGCTGGCTTACTAATGCCTTCCGGACAGTTTATTCCAATTTGGCGCATATGCTTACGATTTCCACGATGCTTATCCTGGATAGAGTCAAAGAGTGGGCTGCTAATGCTCACAAAGGATATATCAACTTTCTTAAAGTTGATACATCACTCTTCTGGCTCATAAATTCAGCTATTGAGGTAGCACTGAACTTACCAGGAGAAATCTCAAGTATCTATGTGGCTGATATCACTCGGTGCTATGAGACCATTCCTTTACAAGGAAAAGATAACTTGTCTGATGCAATAGCACACATTATCCGCTTAGGTTTTCGACAAGAACGCACAAAACATCCTCGTTCCAATCCACAGATCTAGATACGAGTAGACAATGCGGGCAATGCGGCGCATGCCACATGGAGTACTAGCAAACCCTCGTATGGGAACTGCTTCCCCTTATCCGAGGAGAAACTAATCAGCTTGCATATCTGGCTCATGAACCATTGCTTTGTAGGCCTTGGTGATCGTGTCTGGATACAATCACTGGGTATTCCGATGGGCTTCAGTTGTTCTCCACTGTGGTGCAACTTATACCTGTTACACTTTGAGATCCAATTCATTCAACGACTTAGTAGATTGGGTTTGACGCACATCATGAGTTGTTTTAAACACTCATATCGCTACATTGATGATCTGTGTTGGATCAACAATGATATGGCACGTCAATTTCTAGATCCCAACCAAGTACGTACCCCAGAGAATCCTTTCTGGATATATCCTTTGGATATACTAGAAATCAAATGTGAGATCACCGGTTATGCGAAAGATGACCCACTTAGAGGCATCAACGCTCATTTCATGAACCTGGAGCTAAAGATCAGAGATGATCTGTCGGGTCGATATCAAACCTCCAAGTTTGATAAACGCCGCAACCTCCCATTCCAGTATTCCCAATACATACAGTTCAGGTCGAACAGGCCAATTCGGCAGTCTTACAGCATTGCAATTTCCCAGGCAGTACCCATTCTGTATCTGTCTAGCGATGTCGATATGGCATACAACGAACTGGAAGTTCTGATCTCGACGTTACAAAGTAACGGGTTCCAGAGACAGCGACTTATCAACAACATTACCAAATTCTTACGGGAAAACTGCTTCCCAGGAATTAAATTTGAGCTATCGTCACTACTGCAAAGATTCAGGTAACCTGAGCCATTCAAACACACCCAATGGAAAATGGAAAAAAGAAAAGAACAAAAAGGTTCTTTTTTGTTCGTGTAAGTACTTGGTGTGCTCCTCAGTAGAGGGTACGCCAAGTACTTCTACTGAAAGCAGCCACACCAAAGGTGGTGGTGGGTGTTTTTTTTCTTTTTTTCTTTTTTAAGATTTAATTTCGAGGTATTACTCCTTGATTTTAACAAAATCTACGGCTGTTTCACAAATAATTGTCATTTAAATACATATATATATAGAATATATATCTTGTTTATATAATGATTTTCCAAATATTTAGGCTTACTACTTAAAGAGAAGCTAACTTTTCATATAAGGACTACCTTCTATGAGAAAACTACTACTTTTTATTTTTTGTCATAAAAGGCTCACCTTTTATGAGAAAACTACTACCTTTTATATTTTTTTGATCATAAAAGGTATACCTTTTATGAGTAAGCATACACCTTTTATTTCTTCAGAAAAAGATTTATCTTTGATGAGCTAGCTATTCAGTTGCCTGCAATGCAATTAACAAGCTTCATTCTTATGACACAGCTGATTGATATCCTCCCAGACATTTAGACTTAAGAAGTACAAAAGCCGCCGGCCTCTACTTTCAGTCTGACACGTATTAAAAATAGACTGATTTGACGGTGATTTGGACCCAGTGTCTCTAATGCACCATTTCGAAATCTCTCATGAGGGCTGATTTTCTGTCTGTTGGACAGCAATTGAGTCTCTACCGAAGCAAAACTGGCTACCTGGTTACCCCAGGAGTCCAAGACAGCTTCATTCTCTTACAGCCTTTTGTTACTCCCTTCACAGGGGCTAGCTCAAGAGCTCTTTTTTGAAGTACACTTTTGAGGAGGAAACAAGCTGATTTTAGTCATAGAATAGCAGACAGTTGCAAGTCTGCTTCATCATGGTGTTGGGATCACAAAACAGCGGCCAACAGGTGGTGTTTTTTGTCTAGTAGAAATCTTTTTATCTCACAATTTTTGCTTGTGTGATTGCATAGACTTGAAATTATTCTCTGGTGAACAAACAATAACAAGTTGTGGTACTCTGAAGACACCTCGTGTACATCAATTAGCACACTAATGGTTTGCTTGGTTGGTATGGGCACAGGTGAGGACTACCACCTCCTGAGTATTTTTCCAAAAAAATCTCCATTCTACCATAGACTTATGGCGTTTCGAAGGACCTGATCTTCTAGGACATATAAAACAGGTTTTTTTTGATTCCCATGTTTTGTGTAATATTTCCTTTGCTTGCATATTTCAGTAGCTCATTGGTAATTACAGTTTCTATGCTATACCTTCATTGAACTTCTACTATTTTTGGGACACCAAATTACTTGTCCTAGACAAAGCAATGATGGTGAAGCTCTTGTCTACTTGATCTACTGATAAGATTATGAGCACTAGTTTTAAGATTACCACTACTCTTTGACAAAATCTGACTTCTTATTCAAAAAATGGAACTATACTTTCAAACTATGAGTATGTATTTCGATAGGGAGGTAGAATCTACCCTGATTTAAAAGGGAAGTATCGAAAAAGCATTTGTTTTGAAAATAATTTCTTAATTTTATTAATTCTCCTTCATTCCAAGGCAATAAGAAAAGTGGAAATGTGCTCTAAGTGTCCTGAGGTCTACTTTAAGCATATTTAAAGGACTTTATGATTTTTATTTATTTTTCTAATAAAAGATTTCAATTGAAGATTTTATTTTAAACCAAGGTAATGTAAGTAGTGAAAATTTGCTTGAGTGTTTGAGGTAGACCTCAAGCACACCTCAAGTACGCCTCAAGCATTATTAGTTATACTTTAAATTATGAAAAAAGGTATTAAAATTTTATTATTTTATTCATTAAAAGGTACCGGAAAATGGTAGAAATGTACTTTGTGATCAATTCTTCCTTTTCAAAAAGCTCTTCATCCTTTTTCAACAATAAAGCATGTGAATCTTTGATTTGTTTAACCACATCATCATTATAATTAGACTTGTTAGATAGTTTGTTTTGAAGTATCTTAATTGATGATCTAAAATCTTTTCTCATTTTCTTTGAGTGCTCTTCAAATTTCTTATCCAATTTATCCAACATTTTTTTGAGATGTTTTTCTCTTTCATTTTGTTGACTCTTCATAATATTAAGATCTTCTTTCAAATGTTAACCTTCTTTATATGATTCTTCAAGCTTGATTTTCACATCGAGAAGAATAGTAACTTAAGAATTTGATAATCATGATTTCAGTTTTTATAATCATCTTTTAAGGTTTCAAGTTCTTTTGTATCAAGGTTTTTTCAATTCAACAAGTATTAAATTCTTCAGTATATGATTTTAAGGACATATAAAATTTATGATGTTAAAATTCTTTTTATTCAAATTCAATACATAAATTGTTCTTATTTTGATCAAGAATGAGAATACTATTCTTATAATTTTGAAAATTAGGACTATTATTTTGGTAAAGCTGACCACTGCAAAATTCTTTTAAACCTTTCTTTTTTTGAACTCCAAATCACTGTCAATTGTGGAAGTGTGCTTGAGATGTGCTTGAGGTCGACCTCAAGCACACATCCAAAACACTTTGAGCACTTTCTAGTTTTATATTCAAATTGAATTCTCCTATCAGTTAAAAATAAATTAATTCCAAGACAATGTCAATTATAGATGTGTCCTTGAGGTGTGCCTAAGGTCTACCTCAAACACATTTTGAGCACTTCTTTGTTTTATTTTCAACTTGAATTCTTCTTTTAAAAGATTCAAATTTTTTTTCAAGAGAATAGAGTTATTTGTAAAGTACCCAAAACCAGGGTTTAAGCCCCTCAGTTTTGTGAAAAAGTAGGTTTCGGGCAAAAAGTCACCCGCAGTTGACATACGCAATACAATATTGGATATCAAGACTTTGCCTGCGGGGTTAACACGATATTCGTTATTTTGGGAGAATTCCATGATTTTGGGAGTATGCAGTTCAGCGCGGTTCGCGCTGATCTGCGCCACAGATTGGAAAACTGGAATTTTTGAATGGCCATAACTTACTCAAATCTTGTCCAAACTGGGCATATGAGGTGTTTTTTGACATATACAAAATCTGTAGATGTCAAAAAACACCTCATATGCTCAGTTTGGACAAAATTTGAGTAAGTTATGGCCATTCGACAATTCCAGTTTCCCAATCTGTGATTCAGATCAGCGCAAACCGACCTAAATTGGGAGATAGGAAAACTCCCAAAATAACGAATATCGTGTTGGTTGTGGTCGTAAGTGTCGGGAGGGCGGAGCAGGTGGTCTCTCACTCGCGGGCGCGAGCAACTTCAGTGAAGGATTTCTGGGCGCATTGGGAAGGTGGAGCGCATGGCTTTGGTGAAGGCTCTCCAGTGGGTGCACAACATCGGAGGTGCGAGTACGGCAACAGCTACCTCACTAGGTTTGCAAAGGTCTAGGGTTTGCTTCAATCCCTTCCGCTTTGATTTTCATTGAATTCTGTTTACAATGCATCTTACTGGGCATTTTTGCAATTAGTGACTTGGGTGAATTGCCCTCTTTGTGAGCAACGCCACGTGATGATTTCCGCCATGGATCTTTCCATATCAGATGTTGGTCGTCTATGTCAATCTGCTTTTATCTTGCTAATACCACACTTCGACTTGCCCGTGCTTGGAAGTGTACACCACATTTGTACATTGGTTGGAATCAACTCACATGCAACTCATTTGCAACTCAAAACCAACTCATATACAACTAGTTTGCAACTCATTTGCAAAAGAAAAGTTGCCTCGGGCAACTTGTTTGCAATTCAAAGCCAACTTACATGCTACTAATTTGCAACTACATGCCAACTAGCTTGCACCTACATGGCAACTAATTGGCAACTACATGGCAACTAGTTTGCAGGGCCTACGAATCTTGACCAAGGTACCATCAATAATCCCAATACACCCTGGAAATCTAGGCACCATAGAAGCTAAGGCCTGCCTCTCCATAACATCAGGCCATTTGATTTCATCCCTCAAAGCCCAATTCACACAACTAGCAATAAAAACTTGATCACTTATAATTGAGGATTTTGACCAATTCTAGAGGAAACTTGGCAAGGTTGTAATAGGATCGTGCTTCATGTACAGCAAGAAGCCAAGCAATCGTTGTTCTGGACTCAGCTTAGACGGACGCCCTGATACGATGCGAACAGCACCTATAGATCGTGCGTGGTCTACAATTGTCGGACAAACCAATTGGCACAATTCTGCAAATTCAGAAATGGAGAAGTTTATTAGAACCTTAAATAGAGCTGGAGTAGACATCAGGGATCCTAGCACATCATGAACACGGTCGTTGGGGTTTACTGACTCTTGCCCACCTTCCTCCAATTCGTTTGTGTGAAAAAGCTCCATCGAGCTCTGCATTGCTAATTGAATGACAAGCATGGCCTGTTCCTCATCACTCTCTAATGAGGAGGACGAATCTAATGTGTTGCTATCCATCTCCGCCCTAACAGATCGCCGTAACGACCAACAGACCTCACCGAAAGTGGATAACTCAACAAAACACCAACAACGAGAAACCAATTTCATGTTTCGAAACCCACCCTAAACCACTGCAGCAATCATGAGGACCCTAAATCGATGTGCGTCTAGGCCCTCGAGCAATACATTTGCGAGAAAAAGGTGCGAGCAAAACAAAAGTTGTGAGCACAACGCGGCAAGCGCTTTGCCAACCGTCGGGGAGGGAGATGACGTCAACGGGTATCTCCCCGAGTATCGCAGAACTCCCCATCTGTTGGTTGGAGTTTCAAAACTCCAGCTGACTTTGCGGTTTTACTCCGTTTTGGGAAATTTGTAAAAAAGTCCCCTCCAAACTAGGGGGGGCTTTACGAATAACTCTAATGTCAATTGTAGAAGTGTAGTTAAGGTGTGCTTGACATGTACCTCAAGAACACCTCAAGCACACTTTGAGCAATTTTTAGTTTAATTTTCAAATTGACTTCTTTTTTATATATTCTTAAATTTCAAGACAATCTCAATTGTAGAAATGTGCTTGAAGTGTGCTGAGGTCTACCTCAAGCACACCTCAAGCATACTTTGAGTACTTTTAAGTTTTATTTAAAATTGATTTCTTTCAGTTTATTTTATTTTATTTTTTTTAATTTTAAGACAATGTCAATTGTAGAAGTGTGCTTGAGGTGTGCTTGAGGTAGACCTCAAGCACACCTCAAGCATACTAGGAGCACTTCTAAGTTCTATTTTTAATTTGATTTCTTTTATATTTTTTATATGTTTTTTGAAATTTCACAATTGTAGAATTTTGCTTGAGGTGTGCTTGTGGGGATGCTAGTATGTGAGCTTGTGAGCGTGAGCTTGTGAGCATGAGCCTATGAGCTTGTGAGCCTATGAGCCTCCATTTTTTTGCTCCATTTAGGGTTTGTGAATCCATTAGGAATCTATGACTGTGGAATTAAACGTAAGGATCTTCAATTTGAATGAACAACAAATGAATATGGCTCTATGTGATTTTGTACAAAAAAATTGAACTAAAAATTGAGGTATAGTTAAAACAGATAGTATTTGTAAGCAAATACATGATGATAATAGTAGTGGATAAGTATGTCTCACTGTGAAGTACCTAAATATAAAATTGCAATACATCATAGAGGTGACATTTATGAAGTCTAAAATTGATGGAGCAACAAATGTGGGTTGTAGATACTAAATATAATTTGGTGATAAATAAAGGCTCTAAACATTACAAGCACTAAATCATGAACAATGCTTTTGAAGAATTAAGTGATAAATGTAGTCTTCATCATGGGCCTTCATGTAAATTTAAAGGATGAAAATGGTCCACCTATTTTATTTTATTTTATGTTTATAACTATATTTGAAAATAAAAACAAAAATATCTTGGACATGAAATATTTAAAATAAATATAGTAATAATATATTAAGCACCAAATAAATGTACGAACCATAAATGACCTAAATAACCATTTTTCTAATCAATGCCTTTTTTTTAAATTGTCTTTTTTTATAATTCTTCTAAATATAATAATGATTTTTAAAAAATAGTATATATAATGAATCCAATGGTATTAGTTTCATTGAATTTCAAGTTAAACTTTGCTTTGTAGAATTTCATAAAGTTCAATAGTAGAGTGTGATTCAAGGCTCATGATTTACGAAAGAATGAAGTATCCCACAACACTATGAACATTGTCTCTACATAATAAAAAAATAGTGGACAAAAGATCCATACCATGCATCTAAAAGATAATTAATAGACATGCCTAGATTAACCACTATAGCATCAAAAAAAATTTGTCTCGATAGCTGACTACCATATACAAAATTTAAATTAGAAGAATGCAATGATTGAATAAAAAGTTTCAAAGAAATAATACTAGTTAAACAATAAAAAGAGACAAGTACTCACCTAAATCCACCATGTAGCTTTATGAAGCTACTCAAAAAAGTCTATACCATTGAATTTTCCTTTTGGAAATTTGAAAGTCTTACAATGAGTAGGAGACTTGTTCCACCTCTCTAGCCACTTGATCTTTACAGAAGAGTTTATTATTGAAGTTGCCAACATCCAAAGATGATTCAAGGGAATCTTTGGACTTTCATCATAAATTTTATAGTGACACTTCACTTGCTCTAAGAAAACCATGATATACTTAGGATCTTCAATGGAGAGCTACTTCTTCAATTTTGAATGAGAAGCTACCTTCACCTTGTCAAGAACTTTGAAGACCCATTCATCAAATGCACTTGAAGTCTAATATGTTGGATTGTGCTACTTTTCATAAAAAAATTTGAGCTACAGTAGCAGCGTCTTCCAACTTTTGCTGCATGAATTAAGTGACGTATAAGAATAAGGAGAATTGTACATGATGACAAATGTTAAAATGTATAGTAGAGCAACATATTATTAATTCAAATTAACAACAAGAATAAAGGGAAGACCAAAAAATTGAAAAAAATTGAAAATGAAAAATAAAACTTGAGAAATGAATTTGGTATAAGATTCCATTTAGAGCCTAAATAGTAAGAGTAAAATTCTTTGATTTGACTTTTGCCTCACTCCAACTATAGCAAGATCCTCTTTGGAGACAAATTTTCTAAAATATGCGAGCGGTTGCCTAACAATACTTTGAATGTGATGAAGCTTGTGAACAAGATTTATGGAAATATGAGAATTCTAGTTTCTCTTGGCAAAACAAGATTTATTGTGTTAAATATGTGAAGTGAACATCAAACCAAAAAAAGGTAGAATAGTGACAATTGCAATGGTCCAAACCAAGCAAGTTTTAGACTAAGAAGTGAAATGAAATTAAAAAATGATAATGAAATATAAAAGATTATCAATTGACTATATGTCATACTGCCAATATAGTTGCAATGTACCCCTTGATCTCTAAAACAATATTTTTAGTGGCATAATGCCACATGAAGTGTCTGCATAATCATGATTGATAATAGGCAATCATTCTTGTAAATAGTAATTGTCATCCTACACCATAAACATCTAGCCTAAGGAAACTTTGAGATCTTCATAATTTTCAATTCTTTCTCAAATGTACCATTTACCCCCACCTAACTGGCACTCTACAACTTAATAATATCATCCATGACATCTACTATCTTCTCCTCATTATTTTCCAAGGTCATATAGAAAATTCCATTTCCTTCCATGTAACTACAAGTAACAAAATGTGCAACTAGATTCATGGCATCATTTTTTAGCATAGGTGTGACATCTAAAAAAAAAATCATATAGCACAAAGGAATACTGATTATTGAGTTTGCCCTTGGTTGATACCTCAACTGCTCAAGATGAGAAGAAGTGTTCACAACTTCCTTCTTTAAAAAGCCATGCAATTGTAAGTCCAATTGATCTTCAGAAAGAAATTGAAGTATAGCATCTATTCTTTGCGCTTGTGGATCTCCTTGTATCAACATTTTTGAAATGACATTTAAATCAAGATTAAAAAATTCTAGATTGTGTATATGTATTGTACACCATGTAATTCAACATAGCAGATGTTAATGGTTGTGTATTAGAAAGGCCCAAAAATTTCAGAATTTGACCGAATTCTTGCATATGTTGTAAGCAAATTTGAATTCCAAAAACCATGGCCGTTAATGGCTATGCACTTGGAAGGCAAATTTTTTCCAGCATTTGACCAAATTCTAGCATATATTGCAAGCAAATTTCAATCTCTAAAAGCGTGGCCGTTAATGGCTAGGGGTCTAGGAAGGCCCAAAAAATTCCAGCATTTGACCAAAATTCTTGCTTATGCTGAAATAAATTTGAGTCCCTAAAATTGTAGCCGCTAATGGCTAGGGGTCTAGGAAGGTCGAAAAAATTTCAGCATTTAACCAAAATTCTTGCATATGTTGCAAGCAAATTTCAATCTCCAAGAGCATGGCCATTATCAGCTAGGGGTCTAAGAAGGTTCAAAAAAATTCAGCATTTGACCAAATTCGTGCATATGCTACAGTGAGTCCCTAAAACCATAGCTGTTAACGGCTGGGGGTCTAGGAAGACCCAAAAAATTACAGCACTTGACCAAAATTCTTGCATATATTGCAAGCAAATTTCAATCTCCAAAAGCGTGGCCGTTAACGGCTGGGGGTCTAGGAAGGCCCTCCAAAAGTCCCTATTTGACCAAATTCTAGCATACGCTACAATAAATTTAAGCCCCTAAAACCGTAGCCGTTAACGGCTGGGGGTCCAGAAAGGCCCAAAATTTTTTAGCATTTGACCAAATTCTTGCATATATTGCAAGCAAATTTGAATCTCCAAAAGCGTGGCCGTTAACGGCTATGCATTAGGTTGTCCCAAAAAAATTCAAGATTTGCACACCTAGATTAGGAAGCCACTAATTTTGAATGCATGTTGAATAGAAGACAAACTCTTTATACAATTGGGGTGGTACAAGGTAAAACAACCCATGTGGGATATGTAAATTAGGATTACTAGGGGCTCAACCACTCATACCTAGTTAAGTTAAAAGTAGAAATTATATTCAATATAGAACTTTGGACCTCATTTTGGCATAGTAGAATAATTTTTTCTAAAAAACTTTTAACTAAAAGAAATTGGTAAATCAAGTCAAATTTTGTCTCTAAAAATCCATTTGAGATTTTAAGGTTTAGATCAAAAGTTATGGACAAAATTTAGAGAGGGGTTGGAAGGGATAATTTCTTTGACATTTTCAAACATCCTCTCTGAATATTGTCTACAATTTTCTTTTGGAAACTCAAAATCACAAATGGATTTCTGGAGATGAAATTGGGATTGATTTACCACCTTTTTTCATTTCAAACTTTTTTGAAATAATCATGCCATTATGCCAAAATGAGGTCTGAAGTTTGACATTGTATACAATTCCTGCATTTAATTTGACTATGAGTGGTCGAGCTCTCATCTTTGAATTTTCCCATGCCCTTTCAGGATTTATAACGGACAATGGATTTCATTATTAAAACAACCTCTCAATCTTTTAATCTTAGTAAATTCAATCTCATTCAATGTCAATAAAGTAGTTCTTTCATTCAACCATCAAAGAAATTCTTGGTGGTAGATGGTCAAATTATAGTTGATATATGGTTCAGTGAATTATTATTGGATTCATTGGATTTTTGGCAAACCATCATTACATTTATTTATAAATTTAGATGTTTGGTCCTAGATTTAGCAAAAAAAAATTGGCGTTTGTTTTTTAGTAAATTTAATCCAAATTTATTATCTAAGTATAGTGTTTGTTTAAGATAATTGTAGATGGACATAGGAATGGAATTGATCTCACACAACAAGTGCAACCAAGTGGCAACCTTGAGAACTACTTTGTCATGTTTGGTCATGTGAAGAGGGTGATATCATGGACAACTATTGCTTGTCACATCTATGCCTCTACTTATTGTAAAGTCATGACCATTGTTGTTTGTAATATGCAACCTGAACGCACTAAAGGCTAGCTCATTTTTGGCATTGTTGTAGGCCAATATTGAAAATAGGGTGTTAGATCCAACCTTCAAAAGATTCATGTGTGATAGTGCTTAAGCCAACATTAACCTCTAAAGTTCCTTGACTATGTTTTCACCCAAAACGCTTCAAAACTATCATTTTTAGGACACATCCAACCATAGGATCTTGTAGTTAGCTGATTTGAGAAGATGTGAAAAACATTTCAAAACATTTCACTATGTAGATTGCAAGTTATTAGCGTTTGAATTGACAAAAAGCCTTTTTTTGTCCCTGCAAAAAACAGGGCAGCTGCACTTCACAAGGTCACATTTGTATGAAAAAATGTCCAAAATGGTTGCAACTCTTTGGATTCATTCTTCAAGGCAACATGTTTGAAAAATTTGAAATCATTTGGAATTGTACAACATATAGAAAAAAAATAGTAAATAGAAAGAAGTGAGAATGAATCAAACTATTAATTTGTTAATAATTTAGTTATGGAATTGAAAAATGTCAATCCCAATGGTTGCGGTCTTGTAATAAGAATTCTACATACTATGGTTTTATTTTTTCCAAAAATATTGAAAATTGAGTTAAATAAACAACTTAAGAGTTTATTTTAGAATAGAGAATCTATAACTACCCACAAACTAAAACTCCTCATAACTTTTGACTTGTTAATCAAATTGAAATGATTCAAAGCTTTCCACGTACATGTAAATCTAGAAAACTAATTTCAAATTTTTATTTCTGAAAAAAGTGTTTTTTTCTAATTTGACCAAATTGTCCGCATGGTGAAAAACCTTGCATATCATACAATAACTTTTTAATCATATAGTCAAAAGTTATGAAAATTGTTGGGTCTTAAAAACAAACCTTGTCCCCAAGTTGTGTGAAAATTTCAGAAAAAATAAATAAAAACTCCATTTGTAGTGAGCTGCCCAAAATCTCTATATTGCCGAAAAACAAAGCTTGGTCCTTTAGGGGTTAATGCAATTTGCATTGTGTACAGGTCAAGGGATCCATCTATTCCAATGGTAGATTGTGAAAGTACTTGCTTGTTCCATTGGGCAACAAACATAGAAAAGCACACAAAATTTTGGAACTTTTGATATCATTAGATTGGATTTGAGCCTTCAAGCAAATGACAAACTATAGGAATTATTTTTGCGGAGGCCCTTTTAGAAAAGGTCCCTCTAAAAAGAATTTGAAAATGAAGACAGTTATGACATTTGGAGATGGAAAGAAAATCATAGAGGCCCTAGTGAGATGCCTGAAGCGGAAGACATTTGCATTCAAATTCCACATTTAGAGGTGGAAGAGATATTTAGGTCCAATAAAAAAAATTGGGTATTTTGATTAATTTTGAAGGTGATTCTCATCACCTCAACAAGGTCATCTTCTCTCATCCTTGGGTTCAAACTAGATCAGTCATTGCTAGAGTGCAACTCGGGACTACAGTTGAGGATTTTAACATGGTCATGCCTTATAACTAATTTATAGTGGAAACGGATTGCAATATTTTGGAATGACACATAGCGAGAATTTCATACAAGTCAAGGAAACGATATCACATCATTTAGAAGTATACACATGTCAAATGCAAGCTATTGATTGCTAGGCATAGAAAATCCATTGTTGCCCTTATTAACAAATGACAAAAGCATGAGTATAAAGGCACAACAATTCAAACCAAGACAATTTTTGGTTTTGTATAAATCAAATAGCATGATACATTATGGAATCTAAGCTTTTACATGTTTTTATCCAACCCAAGATCCCCAAGGTTTGGCCTATTCTTCTTCATGCCACTCTTTACCCATACTGAAATCATTGAGCTTGAAGAAGCTGGACTCTACCTATTGTCCATCGATCCGATGTCATTTTGATGTTTATTCACTTCTTCTAGGATATTTGAACCTATATTGTAGACTCATCCTCGACTAGCACATGTTGAAGGAATCTCCTCCATTTGGAATGGCAAGCAAGTTTGCCAAGGCAATAAAGTACCCATTGAAAATCACCACAATCAGTGGGAAAGTGTAAGGAATGTTACCAAAAAAAAGAATTAAGGTGAACTTCCTTTTGTGCCCTAAATTTAGTGTCACTATTATTATGCTTTCATCCAAGACTAATTATAACCAAAAAGTCCATAACATGATTAACATCATACTTTGCAATTTTCCATTTTATACTTATTTTCATTGTAGAAGCATGAACGGGACTATCATTATGCCACATTTAACTACTTCTAGACTTTTGAGAGTCCAAAATTAATACTAGTCATTGAAAAAAGAAATACAAACATCTGGAGATAATGCAAAACAATGGGAGTTCAATACAAAACATCCGGATATTTTCATTGAATTTGTCTTCCTCTCATCCTTAGAATTGACTCAAAATTATTTGTACTCTCACTTGATCAATCCACCCTGAAATGACCTTTTAGAATATGATATAATTTTCAAAACATGCAATAGTATCAACTTCTCAGGCTTTTAGATCTTAAATCCACAGTCATGGGTCCCATGGTAATAGGTCATATCTTTCTAAATATAATAAATTTTGTTGAAAAAACATCAATCTTTTAATTATTTAACCAAAAGAATTAGAAATTACATCATGTTCAAAATTTCTAGGCTCTAGGCTCACACAATCCCTGCTCACCGCTCATAGGCTCACGCTCACATGCTCACATGCTAGCGTCGTTGGGTGTGCTTGAGGTCAACCTCAAGCACACCTCAAGCACACTATGAGCACTTTTAAGTTTTATTTTTTAAATTGATTTCTTTGAATTTAAAAAAAAGAAAAATTTCAAGACAATATCAATTAGAGAACTGTGCTTGAAGTGTGCTCGAGGTTGACCTTAAGCACAGCTGAAGCACACTTTGAGCACTTTTTAGTTTTATTTTCAAATGGATTGTGTTTTTTTAGTTTTTTTAATTTTTTTTTAAATTTTGAGACAATGTCAATTGAAAATGTGTGTTTGAGGTGTGCTTAATGTAGACCTTAAGCACATTTGAAGGACACCTTAAGCGCAAGAGAATTAGTTTTTGTTTTATTTTAAATTTAAACATTATTTAGTTTTCTTTGGATACCTTTTTTAAAAATGGATTGAGTATATTTATGTAGTTGTTTTTTGGGTAGAAATTTTTTACTTGTCTTTTTTTGAATTTTGAAATGCTTGGACACTTCCGGTACTTGTAATATATTTTGATTATCGTTTAGGTCTTCTTTGCACACTTCGGTGTGGTTGTTGTCTACTTACATTTTTTCTTCTCGAATACATTTTTGTTGTGAATCGTTGTTCTTAGATTTTGTCAGTTTGTAGATGCAATGGCTCAAGGAGGGAGTGTATACTATGATGAAGAGAATTGTGAGCAATTTCCACAACAAGCCGCTACAACACCTCCAAACATCCTTGGCTACACCTCTTAGCAATGAAATTATGTTTCAAACCTACTTGGAAGAAAACTCCAGACAAAAGACCCCTTAATGCTGATGAAATAAACTCCACAATAGCTCCTTCTCCTCTCTCGTCTCAGAACTTCTTCAAGCTAGAAAGAAACTCCCGGCAATGGCTTGCAGCATTTTTGAATGCTGAACATCACAAGCAAAAACCTCACTGTTTATCTCCCCACGGCTTATCTCCCCACAAATATGTTATTTTTAAACTTTCCCAAATTCCCAAAATCTGACAACTTTCATGTAAAGTCTGCCAACTCGCAACTAACTCGTGAGATTGACTTTGACCATGAACTTTGGCTGTGAACTTTGACTGTGAACTTTGGCCGTGAATGAGTGGAGGGCATCCCCGGCCAAATGGAACTCGGGAGGAGCCGGGCCCGGGCCACCCCATTTCCCGTGCCATTTTGGCCGTGAATGGGTGGCGATGCTCTAACATCTAATATTCCTCTTATAGATCTCATTAGCCTCCAAATCAAGCACAGACCATGGTTGCACTTGTTACTTATGACACATACATCAACCCATTGATGCACATGTACTAGAGAAGCTACCAGGGAGGGCGGATTCTGCAGCATGGTGAGACCACTGGCCAAACCATGCTGCAAAATCCGCCCTCCCTGGCAGCTTCTCTGACGTTAAAGTGTTGAACGATATACGATCACAAAATGGGAAACCTGGCCGATTATGCCAAGCAGAATCGGCAATCTACCCCAACTACCGATTCTGCCAAAAAAAATTACTCAAAAAAAAGCCGAATCAAACGTCCAGCACTTTAACGTTTAATAATTAACTAGTTTGTTGGCTCTTTGCTTCAAACTGCCTCGGTTTTTGTGTAATTAGTCATGTCATGTGTTTGTCTCACATCAGAGCAACACCATGGCATTGTTAATTTCTGAAGTGAAGGGAGTAACTAAACTTTGACCTCATCTAGCCACCTGAATGGCTATCTGAAATCAAATCAAGACTCTAAGGTAAACTTGCCTATGATACGCAAAATAACTGATTTGTCATGTTGCCATTACCAAAAAAAATTTGATTTTTTTTCATACAAAGACAAATCTGAGAAATGAAGGAAGCAACTGGAATTTAATTTTTTGGACAAAGTATGAATTTTTAATGAATTTTTGAAATGTGTTGTCCAGTTGGCCCAAATGAGTCTGTAGACTACCTCAAATTAGCAAAAAAGTGATTCTATGATGGTCATCTTGTCACCTAAATCAGTCACAACATTTTCTAACATGGCTACAAGATTTCCTATCATAGACATGACATTGAAGGAATAAAAAAATAATTTTTTACTACCAATTTACACTAGAAAGGTGTAAGTGTCTTATGACAGTCACTAATAATTCCATGACCATCTCCCAAAGCTTTAATTATGGTCACAAATCAACCTAATGTAGTCCTAATTCCAATTATTAGGAAAAATCTGTCATGAGTTAATATTAGACTGTAATGGACAATTTTCTAGGTGCCTATCATGGGAGATTTGCCTGTCATAGGCAAGTTTACCTTCAGGCTCTTACTGTTGGTCCTTTCTCTGTCTGGAACCTCATTTTGTAATTATCTTCTCAGACTGTTTGCACTTGGTTACTCTACAGTCTGAAATTTTAGCCTAACTATTGATTAGCAATAATAGGTTTTTGAAGTGCTAAGTTGTTATTGTATCAAGGAGACTGACAAATATGACTATTACTCAATCTTCCTCAAACAATCAGGTGTTTTAAGGATTATTTTGATTATATGGACTCATGCAGGAATGTTGTTGTTTTGTTCTATGAATTTTTCTTGTGAATAACAATAGCAAGTGTTGTGTACTGTAGACACCTGGTGCAACCTCACTAATGACATGCTTGGTGGGTTGTTGTTTTTTGGAACGGGCACAGGTGAGGTGCACAGCTTCTCAAAAATTCTTAAAATTTCAACATGGGAAGTTTATTCTTTATTTCCAGTGGTCCAAAATAGAAAAAAGATGGTATAATTTGGAGATATACATTAAATCTACCACTTTGGTTGTATTTCTACTATGAGTTTATCTTACCTTAATGAGAATCTATAGGTGTGTACCTTGAAAATTTTAGTTTTCTATGGCTATACGTATCTTTCTATGGTTATATTTCAAACATGATGATTGATGTTCTATTTAGTCCATAAAATGGGGTTTTATATTTTATATTTTTTTGAATAAATACTCTCTAATGACAAAAGGAGAATATAATATACTCTAAGACTATAGTTGGGATCAAAAGTAGTCCAAAATATGCAATAGACTAGACAAAAATAGACTCGTGCTCTATTCCAGAGATGTTCCAGAAAGGCCTTTTTTTTTTTAAATGATAATTTCAAGGTATGTATTGTCCTATTAGAAACTGAGCCAAACTTGGGCAATCAAATGATCCAAGGACTTTAAAAAAATAAATTTAAAACAAATAAACTTGTTCCATAATTAAATCAAGGCTCTATAGTCAAATTCACATTAAGACCTTTAATTTTTACAGATAAATTAATTGTGTACATACTCAAGTAATTGTAGTAACTAGTTTTGCTAAATCAAGTAGATAGATTAGAAGGGTGGGTGGGAGGGACTAAACTAAGGAATTATCATGGTAACTTTGAAATATGTATATTACCATAAGAAAAAAGCCTTGTAAATTAAATAAGCCTTGTTATCAGCCTATTTAAAACCATGACTAAAAATCAATATTATAACAATCTATCAATTATTTAAAATTAATTAAAAAGGTCTAGCTTGATTATTATCATTTTAATAAGCAAAATTGTAATATAGACTAAGGATTTCAGACTTCGGATTTTGGGTTTTGGATATAGCATTTAGAAAGCATATTTAAATGTGTGAAAGAATAACTTGAATTATCTTTCCTTTACATACATTATTGCTACATTGAATGCTTGTAGCATTGAATAGCAGTCTTAGAAAGCGGATCTATATTTTTTAGAATCCAATGCTTTAGTAGAGGCGAACGGTTGGCGGTCGCAGGAATTGTGCTTAAAATATATTTTCAGACCTCATTTTAGCATAGTAGAATAGTTTTTTTCAAGGAAATTTGAACTACAAACAGTTTGGAAATCAAGCAAACTTTCATTTCCAAAAATCTGTTTGAGGTTTGGATACTCCACCTAGAAGTAATGAAAAAATTTCAGAAAGGGTGTTTGAAAATGTCAAAAAGATGGTTGTCTGGCGTTCATTGCCTGCCCGTCCACTAGTTTGTATGCCGTTCACCAACTAGTATGCCAGAGGTTGTCCACCGGTGCGTCCGTTTACCACCGTCTGCCATGCTAAGCCGTCTAGCACAGACGTAAAGTGTGTTGAATTTGAATGTCTAGACGTCCGGACATCCAAAAAATGGACGTGAATTTGCCTTGGACGTAGGAACTCATCTACCCTAACGCAACCCACCTCAAAAATACTTCAAAACACGTTTTTTGTACTACTTTAGGTGTAGATTTTCACTAGGTATACACCTATAAACGTAATGAGATCTTTCTCAAGTAATAAAAGATGAGCAAGAGCTCCTAAAAAAGTTAGAAGAACCTTACAAGTATCACAAAGTCAAGTCTACATTATTCTTAAAGAATGTATACATGTTGGGACAAAACTCCAAGGCAACAAGCCTCTCACTCCATCACGTGGAAGACTCAACTTGAGAAAGATGAGTCTCCAATCACCCACATGGAAGACATGGACATCAAGGTGCCGAAATCCCTACCAAAGCCAAAACCAAGGCCAAAACTTGCATCCAAGCCCAATTGTACTCCACGGCGTTCCATGCCACCTTCCGCCAATTCTACTTAGCTCCGCAAACATTGGGCCAACGAGAAATTAAAGAACTCGCTTCTTACATGACAATTGTCTTAAAATTTGTAGTTTATTTTTTTAATTTACATCAATTAGAAATATAGAAAGATCAATTACTTGGAAGGCACAATGAACTACGCTTAGGCACCCACATGAGACATTTTATGAATTAAAATTAAGAGCCCAGTTATGCTTGTTTTATGTCAAGGTGGGTATAAAAGCGTTGACAAACTTATCACTAAAAAATGACGTAGTAATCCTATTGGTATTTTTTTAGACCCAACATGTGACAAATATTGGTATGTAATATATTAGTTTAAATTTTAGCACTCTTTTGGAGAATTTTGTTATATAAAACTTAGCTTAAAATATTAAAGAAAAAAATTAAAACTATCAGTTCGAAGTGACAAATTGAGAATTCACAAGTGTCAATAACACCATTGCATTGTAGTATGATATCAATTAATTCTTCATATCATCCTCTACTAGAATTCATTGTTAATAAATATAATTTTACTTTTGAAACATTTTATTCATTTAATGCTAACAATTCTCATATGAATTCAAATGTTTTTCAAATGCATCACAAATGAATGACAAAGACTAAGTGCTCCACTTTATGGAGCTTGGACTATAGTTTGCAAATTTCTGGGCTATGTTTGAAAAAAAATTATATGTTGTTTTTTCAACATTTTTGTACAACTTGATTAAGTTTTGAGCTTCAGAATAATACATAGAATGTAGTCACTGTACCAATTTACAACAATAATAAAAATAAAGTTTGCAACTTATAGTAAGTGACAATTGTTTATTTTTGTCATTCTTTGATGACATGATAAGTGATAGTCAAATAAAGATGCACTATAAGAAACCTGCGTTTTAGGTGCCGTTTTGAAATTTTTTTAGACGGATTTTAGGTGATGTCAAAAAAAACAAATTGTATTTTTTTGTCAATAATCATGTCCAATATAACATCCAGATGTTATATTGGACATGATTATTGACAAAAAAATACAATTTGTTTTTTTTGACATCACCTAAAATCCGTCTAAAAAAATTTCAAAACGGCACCTAAAACATGGGTTTCATATAATGATGTTAGACATTTATGATATTTCAATTGCTAATAAATCAATTACTACAATAGTGTTTATACTCTTAGCATTTATAAAACAAGTTAATTTTAGATTTCAAGGTCAACCACATGAAATTGTAAAAAAATATAGCTCTATTGATTATAATTATTCACAATGTATTAACCCCTAAAGGACCAAACAGCGTTTTTTGACAACATAGCATTTTTGGTCAGGCTACTACTTGTAGAATAATGAATATTTTGGATTGAAATTTTTTGAGCACATGTGGACGAGGAGTAGCTTTTGAGGGCAATTTGTTTCATTCCATTCTAACTCATAGAAAAAAAGTTGTTATAAGAAATGTGATTTTCTGTGTTCGTGGGCAGCACGGGCACGTCCATTTACACTAAGGTTGAAAATTTGGAACCATTGCCCAACGACTGCCGGGCAGAGCTGAGGGCAGTGTGTCCACTCCCTGGAAAACGGGTTCCCAGCCATGGTGTCAGTCCCTGGACTAAGCACAATTATAACAGGTGCAGAAAGAATCGACTTTCACATGAAAGGTCGTTACTGGTGCCATGGGCTCCCTTTCAAAATACAGTTACACGACTGTAGTAAGGCCAGAATCTGCTGATTATCTAGCTTATTGAAAAAAAAAATTCTTAATTTTTTTAGGACTTTCATGAACATGAGTGTACAATTGCATAAGTAGTTTCAGAAGTAGTTTCATGACAAAGTTGCTACCTAAACTTGAATTCACGTCCACAAATAAGAAAGTGACGCCTTTGAATGCAATGTCATAGCAATTGGACAGTTCTGATGGTGGACGTCAATTTGGTGCCAGGATAAGGAGATTTGCACTAATCCCTACAAAGGTTTTCCACTGGACAAAATTAATCTCCATGTTCTCTATACACTAACCTACCGTCAAAAACAGCAACTCATAATATCAACCCACATCTGATCTCACAAAGTTCAAAAAAATAGGAAACAAAGATAAAGATAGAGGAAGTAAACTTGACGGCTGCATTCATCATGCTCCTCATAATCCAATTCAACTCAAAACACAGCAAGTGAGAACAAAACGCCACAACAGTCCACTGAGTTTGAGGAGTGATACAAAAACTTGAGCAAATATGTCTGCAAGCAATGAGGGAGGTTTAGGAAGTGGTTTGATTGAGCAGTGCAACGAGGTTGATCAAGGTTCAACGGTGTTGTCACCCCGTCAAGACGGCCAACGTACAAGGATCAACAACAAAACTGCAGGTTCCAAGCACGCACGGGACACCAAAGTTGAAGCATCAACACCAGAGTCAACACGGGAGGGTGTGCAAGGGGGACTGAGCGAGAGCAACACCTCGCAGGAGCAGATCACAGTTTCGCAGCAACACCTCGAGCCAATAGTAGGTGGATGCCCGGCTCAAGGCAGTAGTAGCAGCACGTCGACACAGCCTTGGAGTTTCTCCCTTGATGCGACAGTGAAGGCGGGAGTGCACATTGAAGGAAGACCGGAACATCAGCGACGCTCTCAAGAAGGCTTGCAGAAGGGTATACAACATCCACCACTCCCTGGACCCACAGTTGTGAACGCCGAATCTGCAGAAGATACACAACTTGAAGATCAGCTCTTCAAACTTCTAACCACGAAGGAGGGAGCATCATCAAGCCAAGCTACTAGAGTTTTATCATTGTTGAACATTGTGCACTTGCGGTCGTTGACAGTCCCACGAGGAAGTTTGAAGTGGCCCACCAATCCACAACCTAGCAACTACCGTCACCACTTCTATCGCCAAGCTGCACGGTGCTTGGGGTGGTGTGAGCGTCGTCAGTTTCATCCACTCATTCCTAAACTGATAAAGGAGCGTGTGTGGCCGGATCTTGCAACTACAGCTCCAAAAACTACACTCAAAAGGAATGCCGAAGCTTCCTCGATTCATCAAGGGAAAATGGGTAAGCTATTGTGCTAGTTTATTGTAATGAACACACATAATCAAACATGCTCCACTCTCTTGCTTAGAAAATACCAAGTTTGATCATGCAGGAAATAGAAGAGCTTACCTCCTAGATGTGTGTCACAGCTTGCCAGGGACAATTTGCCACCCCGCCGCAGTGAACGACTGCAGGCTGTGCGGGAACACGATGCTGGGCCTGGAGAAACAACATATGTTGTTGATACAACTGAAACGGACTCCTCCTCGTCAGACCAGCCCAAAGTGCCACCTTCTCCTGAAATCCAAAGTGACATGCCTATCGGCAAACCCAATGGGGACCTATTGGAGAGCCACGACGAAGTTGAAGAAGGACTAGCAGAACCTAGAGATTCATCAATTGAAGGATGCTCATCAGATGATTCTGAAGATGAAGAGGGAGATGATGGGGAGGCAGATGAAGGACTTTTTTGGCCCCCCGAACTCCTTCACTCACAAACTAAATTTGCAAGGACGCGGTGGAAAAGCAAACCAAGGCAGGAGGCGGGAGAAGATGCAAGCAGCGGGCTGAAATTTCAAAACCAGCCAGGGCAGTCATCACGAGTTGGAGTGACGCAGCTAGGCATCCAAAGCCCGCGCCGTGGAGACTTTTCCTTGACGGATGGGGAACAGTGGGATGGGGATCCGATGGACACACTTGCCCAACGGATGTTTGCATCCAACGGTGGTGGAAATTCTAAGGTGGGGTCGACTGAACAGCCACGATCAACACTGGAGGCGAGGGAGCCGTTACAGTGCCGGCAGGGGCGGCAAACTGTTGGTCAAGGTGGGGAGGGCTGGTTCAGTGATGGGGAGGGCGGACAGGCATGGAATGAGCAGTTCCCAGATGGAGGGCAACTGGAGGAGGGGAACATGTGGGTACCCACAGAACACTCCTTCTTTTGTTTTTGGCATGTCCTTGCTCCTTAGTTAGTTCTCAAAAAATTTAGGACATTGCTTCCTTAGTAATTTTAGGATTGTCCTTATTTACAGCTATTACAGTGTTGAAGTTTTGTATTTTGTTGTTGCCAACCATGAGGATTGTCCAATGCCAAAAAAAAAATCATATATAAAACTCTTTGAGGATCAAAAATTGTATTGGTAAATGTTATAAAATATTTTCTTGAAACATATGTACACATTGAGTATGAAAATGTACACAAAGTGATGATGGCATTTTTAGGCAGGGTGCGATTTTGAGTGCACCTATTTTACCACCACCCTTGGTGGAGTTGGACGATATGAATTTATATGAACGGGGCTATGGTTGGGGAGCTCCTGATCTACCAGAAGAAGATATGGCAGCCAATGAGGTACATGTCAATCCTCATCCCGTGCGTGAAAGAAGGAGGGTTCAAATGCGGGGGGTGAGAAATGTTTCTCCCATGTTACAAAATTCATCAGAAAGTGAGGATGCTTATGATGGGGATGGGAGTAGTGATGGAGGAGACCCGGACAATCCTCATAGTGTGAAACATAGATTTAGGGACTCTACTTGGTCAAGATCCCATTTCACATATTCACCGGCACCCAACACATTTATAGGTGCACGGGGGCCTACAACTGTGAACCGCAAAATGCCTAGCTTTATGCAATTGTTTTCATTGTTTTGGCCTAACACTCTCTTGCGTAAAATAGTAGTAGAGAGTAATCGGTATGCAACCACACCGGATGAGCATGGAAAAACACGGGGGGGAGAAGGGTGGTTGCCTATGACCGTGGCCACGTTGAAGGCCTATTTAGCATCTCGTATTTTCATGGGATTGAAAAAACAACCAAACATGAAAACATATTGGAGCAAAGAGGGGTCATTTTTCCATTGTCCTAGAATTTCCAAAATATTGTCTAGGAAGAGGTTTGAGGCAATAACAAGATGTCTACATATCACCAACCCATCTAACTATGTTAGTGAGAGAGACTTGCCCGGATACGACAAGATGGGTCAAGTACGTTGGCTTGCCCATGACATTAGGGATAGTTTCAAGCGTGAGTGGTCATTGGGCAAGTATCTTACAATTGACGAAATGATGATACGGTACAAAGGCTCATATTGCCCCGCTAGGCAATATATGCCTAAAAAACCACAAAAATGGGGCATCAAGGTTTGGTGTTTAGCGGACTCAAGATCAAAGTATGTTTTCAACTTCGAGATCTATTGTGGAGCCAACCATGAAGGTACAGAAGAAATTCCATTGGTGCAACGTGTAGAGGCAAACGTGGCACACAATGTGGTCATGAGATTATTGAATGGCCAAGAAGGGAAGGGTCATGTTGTCGTTACCGACAACTATTTCTCTAGTGTGGGGTTATTTACCGAATTGTCTGCATTAGAGATTTATGCCACTGGTACTATAAGGTCTAATCGGGTGGGCCTACCTATGGAATTGAAAGCCCTAGGTAATTGGAGAAACACACTCCAAGGGACGTTACAATGGACAATGCATGAATCTCGTGGCATTGCATGTGTTATGTGGAAGGACAAACGTCCGGTTCTCCTCCTTTCTACTCATGCATTGCCCATTGAGTTTCCATGTGTGCCAGTACCCACAGTTCCTCGTAGGAATGGGGCAAGAAGGGACCTCATTCAAACCTCCCCTATACATTTGGAGTATACCACCCACATGAGGGGGGTAGATGTAGCGGACCAACTTAGAGCATCATACTCTAGCCAAACTAGGTCCCACAAGTGGTGGCATCGAGTTTTTTACTTCTTATTGGACACCACTGTGGTCAATATGTATGTAATCTACTTAGCTCTCTTACAACAATGCCGACATCGGAGGAAACCAATTACTCACCTCCAATTCAAGGCCGATTTGTGTGATGCCCTCACACAAAATTGGCGTGGCCGGGGAACTGATGTGGATGAAGAAGAAGAACCACCCCGCCCCCACATGCCAACCTCAAGTCGATTGAGGCGTCCATGTCTAATATGTGGGGACCCTAAGTGTAGCTACTATTGTCGGACTTGCAATAGGGTGTTTTTGTGCCTAAATAGGGGATGTTTTGAAGAATATCATTATGGACCCCAACATCACCATGTTCAAAGGGTACAAAGGTAAACTCAATGGCTTTTTCCCAATTCTTTTTCCTAATCTTTCCTTGACTTTCATTATATTCCCTATTTCACCACCTCTTAGAACACCACTAGTTCCTCCATGTCATTTCATTGTGTTCCTTATTTTTTTCCTTAGAACAATTTACTTCCATCATGTCATTTCATGATGTTCTTGATTGCTCCTTTATGATTTTCCTTAGCTTTTGTCATGTTCTCATTTTTTCTCCTCTACCTTATGTTCCAATTTTTTGTTCTTACTTGATGTTCCAATTTTTTTCTTAGCATTCTTTATGTTTCAATAATTTATTCCCTATATTTCATTATGTTTCTTTTCCATTTCCTTCTGATCTTTATTTGGTATAAACTTGCTGGTCCAGGTGAGAGCCATTGGTCCAGATGAGAGCTACCAGAGGCCAGGCAACATTGTGCAAATTGGAGAGAGCAAGGGTGTGCTTGCGGGAACTTGACTACAAGCGGGGGAACAACATCACAGGGCCGGGGAACTTTGGAGCGGGTTCATAGGAACCATGCTGGTGGGTGGCCATATGTTAGGAGACAGCATTGCAATTGGGTGGGGCTTCTTAGTAGATTTCATTGATTCCACTGGTTGGATTTGTAACTGGAACTCATTTGAAATCAAATTTGTTGATGAAAAAAAGGACGGTGTTAAGTGTATTTGGCAAACCTTTATCTTCCAATTTTGGTGATGTTATGAAAGTACGGTGAGTGAAATTTTTTGAGGATGTTTCTAATTCATAAAAAAAATACATAGGTTTATAGTTCTTTCCTAAAAAAAATGAGTTATGGTGCTTGTTCCACTTTTTACCCTCCAAGTATGTGGGGATGCTTTGGAAGTCATCCGTCACACAATGCACACACCTCATACTTGGAAAAAGTGTGAAAAAACCTAAAACAAAAAAGGATGAATTTGAAAATAAAATATGAAGTCATTATGCTTGTTCCACTTTTTACCCTCCAAGTATGTGGGGATGCTTTGGAAGTCATCCTTCACACAATGCACACACCTCATACTTGGAAAAAGTGTGAAAAAACCTAAAACAAATAAGGATGAATTTGAAAATACAAACAAGAAGCATGGTGCTTGTTCCACTTTTTACCCTCCAAGTATGTGGGGACGCTTTGGAAGTCATCCTTCACACAATGCACACACCTCATACTTGGAAAAAGTGTGAAAAAAAACTAAAACAAATAAGGATGAATTTGAAAATACAAACAAGAAGCATGGTGCTTGTTCCACTTTTTACCCTCCAAGTATGTGGGATGCTTTGGAAGTCATCCTTCACACAATGCACACACCTCATACTTGGAAAAAGTGTGAAAAAACCTTGTGAATTGAATACTTAGATATACCTAGAATAAACAAATATATATAGTAGATATAAAATCATATGTAAATAGAAAATAAAACTCTCTATATATGCATATATATGTATTTATACATAATGTTTTTAAAGTAAATGATAAAAGTTTATTTTTAATTTTTTTGTTATTTTTAGATGTGAAGCCTAAAATTAATTCAAATCTCATATCCAAAGTAAATAGATTCTATTATTTTATATGTGTTCTCTAAGAATTTTAGTGTCAAAAATTGAGGATCCCAACTTCTAAGGATTGCAAGAAAATTTAGAGAGAACTTTGGAAATTAGGATTATGGAATTTATTCAAAATTTCAAGTTTTTTTTTAAATATTTGCAACAATTTCATTCATGCCACATAGGCATAGATTTCATGTGAAAGTTTGGAAGCAATATATTTTGGAAGCAATCTTAGCAAATTCAATGAGAATTTTCAATCCAAATGGTGAAAAAGGGTAATTTCAAGAAACTTTTGCCCTATTTCTTGTCCCCTTATCCTTGGATGGGTGATTTTTTGCTCATAACTTTTGCATCATTTGTTTGTTTGGTGTGAAATTTTATAATGAATGTACACGTAGTAGTTGCAGACATTGATTTATATATATTTTTAAAATTAGTATATTGTTTTAAAACCGCCCACAATTGGGTGTCTATCTTGGCCATTTTTTAGGGTTTTAGTCTAGTTTTTGACCCAAAAATGTGATTTTGAAGTCACAAATTAGACATGTTGGAGGTCTTCTAACATTACACAATTTCACCAAATTTTTTTTAGTAAATTGGACACCTTCCACATGTATTCAAAGTGCACTACCGTGCAAGTGTAGAAAACACAATTTTTTTTTCAAAAAATGAAAATGGTTGAAAAGTCGCATCTTTAAGTTTTAAAAAACATCTTGTGGAGGGAAATTTTTGGATTTTATTACTATTTTCTAAAAATCAAATTCTAAAAGTGTCTATTTTCATGGTATTTTACATCACTCTTTGACTATGCATAACTTTTAGAGATAAATTTTTCTAGGTTTGAACTTTCATACATATACTTTTTTTAATGCTTTACGAATTATCCATATTTCATTTCACTTTTAAAATTTTCATTCCAAAAGGTCATAGTACTCCAATTCTATGGCTATTTGAACAAAAATTGGTCGGTATTTTTTGTAACAATCCAAAAGTGAAAGAACACTAATGTAAAAGGTTCCTTTCACTTTTCAAAAAGTGAAAGGACTCTAATGTGAAAGGTATCTTTTACATTTCAAAAAAGTAAAAGAATTATAATGTAAAAGGTTGCTTTTACTTTTAGATGGAAGTGTATAAAAAGAATAGCAAGAGCCATAGAAAATATTACTTGCATTTTTATCACATTGGATTTATTTGCAATTGTTAATTGTTAGCAAGTTTGATTTACACTAGTTAATTTTTTAATTTTATAAAACTACCTAATATCCATAATGACAAAAGGGAGAGGGAAAGGTAATGTGAGCATGAAGTACAAAGCTCATGCAAAAGCACGTTATGAGAGAACTTTGAAGGAAACATTTGAAAAAATAGGTCCACATAAAAAAAATGAATGCTATATGATTTCACTACCTCGCAATTTGGAAGACAGTGCTTTAGATGGAATAGTGATGGATGACATTCCAAAAGATTATTTAGTGCTACACAAAAACAAAGTAGCCATTCAAGATAAGAGCACTAAAGAAATAGTGCTAGTGGTTTCATTCACAACATTTGAAGACATTGAGTCTTCAAAAGAATATGAGGACTTTGAGAAGCTCACAATGTCTCTAGCAAAATTGAGGAAGGGAGGTTCGGGGCACATAAAACACAATAAAGCCCTAGTGAATGGAAAAATGTTTGCATTAGGGTGGAGAGGTGGCATGGATAAAGGATACACCATGGGTCACTATGTTATGGGGCGTGGTATTACAATTTCTAAAACCACTATAGATGAATGGAAGAAAAACCAAGTGGAATTAGTGAAGTGGATTGCAGAGTTTTATGAGTCAAGGTTTATGGAACTAGGACCATGTATGTACAAAAAAACTGTTAAAGAGGCATTGCAAGTTGGTGTTCCATTATTAGATCAGACAGAGTTTACGAATCTAGAACAAAACTTTGTTGGATTCACAAGTTCTCTCACCTATACAGTAGATGATTTTTACAATACCATACATCGAGATCAAGACCATAGTTCTTATGTATATGGAATTTGGGCACCTACAATAGAACAAAATGGGAGGTTAGCAAAAGTGAGTGACAAATTTTATTGTAAAGGAGGTCACTTTGTTGTTCCAAGTTACAAAATCTATGTTGACTTTGGACGATGTGATGGCGTTGTTGAAATAATTTGGCGAGGAAAAACTGACTTTCACGCTACTTCACAATCAAAAACGCTAGAAGGATTTACACGTGTTGGAACATCTGTCCAAATACCAAAAAGTTTGGTAGATAGAGTACGAAATTTGATAAAAAGTCAGAGAGCTGGGAAAGATGTGAATCCCCAAGTACGCGGACTAAAAGAAATTGTTGAGCAAAAGAAACAGAAACTATATGATAATAGATAAAATTCTATAGTTTCTAATGAAATTTTTTCGGGATTTACCAATTTTATAAATATAAAGGTTTACCAATTTGTTGCCCAATTTGAATAATATATGGTTTTTGTTTCAATTGTGTGAATCTTTGTATTTGAAGGACAATTTATTTCCTTAGCTTTCTATATTTTTTCATAAATTGTTTGAATGGCAATTTCTTTTCTTAGTTTCCCATATTTCTTTTCAAAATTGCTTGAAGGGCTATTTCTATCCAAAAGCTTTCCATTTTTTTCTCTTAGCTTTCCAATTTATTGACTAATCCTCAAACTCTTTCCTCATAGTTTTTCAATGCTTTTTACCTTCTACAATTTTTGTTCTGCCTTTCATAATTGTGTTCTAATCTTGGGGCTTACCTCTAAAAGACTCCTATACTTTTTTGCCTTACCTTTATAATCATTCCAAAAAAAATTTGGTTGTCCTTCATAAATGTGTCATAATCATTGGATTTACCCTAAACATCTATAATTTATTTGCTTACCTTCATAATTGTGTCCATTTTTTTTAATTACCTTCATAAATCTTCTATAATTCCTTGGCTGACTGCAGTTCATATGTGTGTCCAATTTGTTTGAACTAACTTTATAAAAGCGTTTTAGTCTTGGAGTTTATTCTTATGAAACTTCTATAATTTTCTTGGCTTCTTTTTGTAATTGCGTCCTACTTTTTTGGCCTACCTTCATAATTGTGTCTAGATCTTGGGGTTTATCTTTAGAAAACTTATAATTCTTTTTTCTAAATCCAAAACCTACATATGTTCCCCATCTTCTTCATAACATTCACTTATAGAAAGTAGGAGGCCAAAAATATGAAAATTCCACCACTCTAAAAGCACTAACTCATAGTTTTTTTCTATAAATTCAAAGCCGACATATGTTCTCCATTTTTTTTATAATATACATTTATAGAATGTAGGAGGCCAAAAATATGAAAATTCCACCACTCTAATTGACCTAATCAATAATTTATTCCGTCAACCAAAAGCTCACATAGATTCCCCATTTCTTTTTCTAACAATGACCTATAGGAAGTAGAAGACCAAAAACACAATTTATTTCACCACTCTAAAAGCACCAACTAATAATTTCTTCCCTCAACCGAAAGCCCACATAGGTTCTTCACTTTTTATTGGTCACATTCATTTATAGAAAGTAGGAGGCCAAAAACATGAGAATTTCACCACTCTAAAAGCACTAACTCATAGTTCTTTTCTATAAATTCAAAGCCTACATATGTTCTCCATTTTTTTTTATAATATACATTTATAGAATGTAGGAGGCCAAAAATATGAAAATTCCACCACTCTAATTGACCTAATCAATAATTTATTCCGTCAACCAAAAGCCCACATAGGTTCCCCATTTCTTTTTCTAACAATGACCTATAGGAAGTAGAAGACCAAAAACACAATTTATTTCACCACTCTAAAAGCACCAACTAATAATTTCTTCCCTCAACCAAAAGCCCACATAGGTTCTTCACTTTTTATTGGTCACATTCATTTATAGAAAGTAGGAGGCTAAAAATATGAGAAATTCACCACTCTAAAAGCACTAACTCATAGTTCTTTTCTATAAATTCAAAGCCTACATATGTTCTCCATTTTTTTTTATAATATACATTTATAGAATGTAGGAGGCCAAAAATATGAAAATTCCACCACTCTAATTGACCTAATCAATAATTTATTCCGTCAACCAAAAGCCCACATAGGTTCCCCAGTTCTTTTTCTAACAATGACCTATAGGAAGTAGAAGACCAAAAACATAATTTATTTCACCACTCTAAAAGCACCAACTAATAATTTCTTCCCTCAACCGAAAGCCCACATAGGTTCTTCACTTTTTATTGGTCACATTCATTTATAGAAAGTAGGAGGCCAAAAACATGAGATTTTCACCACTCTAAAAGCACCAACTAATAATTTTTCCCTCAACCAAAAGCCCATGTAGGTTCTTCACTTTTTTTTTATAACATTCACTTATAGAAAGCCAACATAGATTCAGGAATTTATAACGAATTTCACAGAACTACTACTACTATTACTACACCACCACCAGTAAAATTAAATTAAAATTAAATTAAAAAATAATAATAAATAAATAATAATTATAATTATAATTATAATTATAATTATTATTCAAATGAAACGTACCCAACCCAGTGAGCCTACAGGTGGCGAGCAGCTCAGCAGCAACCCATATATAGTTATACACTTATATGTGGTTGCTAGCCTGCCGTCGGAATTATTGGTGTTTTTTTTAATTTTAAAAATCATCCTATAGAACCGCATGTGGAGACCCCATTTGTACAACATGTGATCACCCTTTTTGCCCTCATTTCTGGCCACCCGGATAGACTGACATGTCTGGCCGGTTGCTACTGTCCCTTTCCACCTGTGGAACTGAAGCATTGTCAGAATGAACGAGCGGGTGGAGGATTGGGACCCAGCATTGGAGGGCTGCCCCAAAGTCTGAAGAATGCACAGAAGGCTGGGGCTTCATTTTTTTTACCCCATTTTCAGATTTTCATATTTTTAAAAAAAATTCATTCCTTGTGATGAAGTATAAATGAACCATTGTGTTCACCGTTTAGATTTGTGATTGGAGGTGATTAGAAGGAGGAATTCATTGATGGAAAAACTGGTAGTGTTCTCTCATTTTGCAAAACCTGTACCTACAATCACGCCATTTTCTATATGTTCTATAGGTACAATCGCTTCCAAATTTTCAGGGCATGTTCCTAACTCATAAAAGAAAACTAATCCAAAGAGTTACCATGAAATTGGAATTGTATGCATGTACAATTCAGCAGTCTAAGTGCAGCTGCCCGAAATTTTTGCAGTGAAAAAAAAATAATTTTGAACTTTGAACCATAAGATCTCACTCAATTCAAGGAATTTTCCGGTGAAAATTGGTAGAGACCTAAATAGTGAAGATAACTTCAAGATCTTACGGTTGGAAACTAATTTTTTTTTGGTTAATTAGTACCCACTCCTAACATTCTACAAAACACTCTTTTTTGACTACTTTCTTCAAAACCGCATCCAAAACCTTTAGGGGTTAATGATAGGTTTTGACAAATCAATCATTTAGATTCTATCTAGTTACCCATTAACATTTGATCTTATGATATGTGAATGGAATAAATTGCCACCAAATCTTTTAGAAAATTTTGTTCAAAGATGCTTATATCCATATAAAATTTATAATCGAGATTGCACGAATTTTAGTTTAAATACACTATATTCATAATAAAAAAAATTTAAAAGGCATTTTTATAAGTTAATATAAATTATTCAACAATCATTAAGAAAATATATTATATTATATTAATTATATTTTGTTCTATTTTTAATTTTTAAAAGATGTCGAGATCAATTTTCAATCAATGGATGACAAATAAACTTTAAATGTAGAATAGAATGTGTGAACAAGGAATATCTTTTATGTGCACTAAGATTTAGAACATTTGAAAATATGAATAAAAAATTATGGCCTAATATGTTACTTTTTTCGTAAATGGGTAGTCCAAGATGGATTTTAAAATCACAATTTTCCATAAACAAAAATTTGAAATTGGTTTTCTAGATTTATATACACATAGAAAACTTTAAATCATTCAATTTTGATCAATGAGTCAAAAGTTATGAGGAGTTTTAGTTTGCAAGCATTTATAGGTTCTCTACTCTAAAATAAACTTTGAAGTCTTTTATCTTACTCAATTTTTAATATTTAAAATATTATTATTATTATTATTATTATAGGCTGTACATTGTTTATTACAACATTGCAACCATTGGAATTGGCATTTTTGAATTCTATAACTAAATTCTTAACAATTTTGTATTTTGAATCATTTTCTATTTTTTTCTACTTACTATTTTTTTTCTATATGTTGTACAATTCCAAATGATTTGAAATTTTTTAAACATGTAACCAAATTTTCTTGAAAAATCAATCCAAAGAAGCACCAACATTTTAGAAATCTTTTTATACAAATGTGTTCTTGTAAAGTGTAGTTGCTCGTTTTTTTGCAAGGCCTAAAAAAGGATTTCAATAAACTCAAAAGCTCATATCTTGCAATCCATGCCATGGAAATTTTGTTGCATGTGTCCAAAAATGTTTTTTTCTAAAATTTGGTATTTATACTAGAAATGGCAGTTTTCAACGTTTTTGATGAAAACTTAGCCAAAAAACTTAAAGGATTAAAGGTTCAAATAATCTAAATTTAAAAAAATACATAACATTTGAATTTTATAATACAATCATGCATTTTGGATTAAAACGTATGAAAAAAATTATCTGATGATCATTTAAACCTCCATTGTAGTTAAAATAGAAAAAAAAAAATTGTACCTTCAATTAATAGTTCTATAGTGTACCCATGCAAACAACAATTAAAAGTGAAATAAAAACATGTAATACATCTTCCTCTAAGTTTTTTGAAAATCTTAATATCAAATTTTTTTAACAAATTCTGCAACTCTTAAAATAAAAAATCATAAATGTTGAAGAGGGTTTAGCATAGCTATAGTGACAAATAAAAAGCTTGACCATTATCTCAAAATTTGAATCCATCTCCTTTCTTACAATGTGAATGTCATTTTATATTGGTTTACAT